>NNCF01128841.1:229103-256560 GCA_002313205.1 Laupala kohalensis | reverse complement strand
GTTCCTAGATAAGATAAAAAGTTAGCTGCGAGTTATAATACATATATAATGTCAATATGTTTGTAATTTAACGCAAATATGTTTGTAAATTTCAATGTACAAGTTATTATCGAACTATAGATTATTCTGAGTATAGTGTTTAAAAATCATAAGAGTTGAAAAAAAACCCACTAAATTCACGATGTATTGTTACAATAAACACTTTGCCCCTAGACAAAACCTAGAGAACCTGTATAAGAAATCCGCCTCTACTCGAAGGGAAAACGGAGAAAAACCCGGGCCAATATGGCAGCCTGACACGAATCGCCAACTTCTACGAATTTCAGTTATATACAAATAAATATTTGTAGTAGTCACAAAAGCGACTATTTGCTGTAAAGAAATACACCTTAATGACACAAGAAGGTAATATTTGTTCCACACGCAAAAAGAGTTGAATTGGTGGCAGAGGTTGGCGATAGATTTAAGTTTTCAGAAATTCGAAAGACCTGTCAACATAACGCTAGAGGTACAAAAGTATCATTGGACTCTTTGGCGAAGTAATCATCGGAATTAATACTTGATGTGGCGGAGGGGGAGGAGGGGGGCAAACGTCCTCCGGTGAGGGAAAATACAAAATGATGTTCGGAATTACCCCGCTTACATTACAACATGAAAACATTTTATTATAATATTAAACATTTTTTTAAATACAGAGATACATACTTTTTTAATTTTTACGGTTTGGTATAATATGAATTTGTTGATAATGAAAATATCGCGTTACAAATAAATAAATATAACCCATTATTTTCATTGGACGAGTTACACTTTGCCAAAGCCCATCCCGATCGATTGAAAGTGTACCTAAGAGAAGTTGCACAGCGCCGGTATATGACATTAAATTATCATAAGGAAGATTTTCAGGGGAACAGAATCATATTTTTGTTGAGATCATCTCCTTTAATATGATTGTGCAACAATGTTACAACAGAATAGATCGTAAGTGAAAACTGTTTCGTCACGAAAGAGACGTAGGCAACGACCTTCTGCTTGTTAGTTTTCCCATTTGGGAACAAGTGTTAAGAAATCTTCTGTACAGAACGAAACTCGAGATTCGTCTGTAAAAGTCGTTGAATGTCAGATACAAACAACGTAAACAGGTTGAGTCATTACATCTACGTATCCTTTACTTACTAACAACTCCGTCTCCATTTTCTTCTTCACTCGCACACTTTTCACAAAGCAATGAAAAACTCAACTTTAACACACAGACAGAAAGTTGAGATGATTCACCTTCCACAACAGTATACCATTTCCACCCAGATGGTGTACAGTGTTGGAAGCGAACGACTGGTGAAGTGGTTAGCACCCCCTGCGATCCATCCAGAACCCCGGGTTCGATTCCTGGCTCGTCACCATTTTCACGAAAGTTCTCACATATCTTCTCCACGTGTGGAAAGGGACCACGGAATAAATAAGTTATTTTCTTGTCAGGTTGCGTTATGTCCGTGGATAAGAGACGTTTCACTGGAACTTTCAGAAGAAAGTAAGTCAATGGATTCGAGCGTTAACAATTATGTCGCAAAAAAGGTTTCTTTCCACCCTTCGCTATACCCTGAGCGCGTAACCTCTATTTAAAGGGAGGTCGTGTGACTTATGTATGAAAACCCTTACACCATTGCGGTGTTGAAAGAAGACTTTTAATAAGTGATGAAGCCGCAAATGAGGTGTTAAAAAATAATTCAACCGACGGGAACAAAATGGAGTGCTGGTGATGGTTGGTGATGGAGGAAGGGGAAATTGTCGTAGAGAAAAGGAAGTTGGTGATACATCGGTTATGGAAGTTGTGTTGAAATGAGTGTTAGACTTGGTGATGGAATCGGTGACGGTGAAAAAGACGGAGGTTGGTGATATAGGCCGCAATTTTCCTTGATCGAAGCTTACCGCAGGTCCCGTAATGAAACCGCAATCCGTTGACCTCAAAGGCCACTGAACTGAAAGCATTTGCGTCCGAACACTGAAAAATGCTCACAAGCAATGGGACTGGCATGATCTATTCGCCTGTGCAAGACATCGAAACCTTTATTTTTCTTCTTCTTCGTTCTCTCTCTTTAAGAAGTGTTTGTCAGAGATAATACATTACGAATATTTATGGATTTAATGAAAGTTTCATTCATCAAAAACCCAGACGTTCTTCGCTAAAAGAACGCAAACCCGACCGTTTTTGTTTGTTTCTTTAACATCGTCTTAAAGTACAATTAAGTCAGAAAAAAATAAAAAATCTTCAATAAAACACTCCTCGCCGCTCATTTCAAGGAAATGATTGCAATTATAAATAATGGCGTAATACATTGCGTCTACGCAGAAAACACTAATTTTCAAGGAAAACAAACTTCTAAGTCGCGAAAGTGATGGAACATTCCAGAAACATATTTTACTTTCTTCCTTTGACGTGTATTGCCCTCGACCTGCCATTCATTCAAATGAGTTTCAAGAATATTGGTTATACTATATTATGAACTAAATCCTGTTTTTTTCTTTATTATTATTATTCACATTGTTACGTTTTAAAATAATTAGAATAAAAATAAGGCAAACAAACGCGCTCCGCAGAGAGGACAGGTTTCCTAATTTACGCGCCATCGACATCATTAAAGGAAATTAAAGAATGTAAAAAATATTAAGAGACTTCGAAAGTATCAAATCGCCAGTGCATGTTTTTGTCAGATATAATTTGAAATTTCCGAGAAAATTCTAAAGGGGAACTGCACATCCCGCTTCAGGAATAAGCCTCTGTCGGGGAATGCGAGTTACATCATTAAAACAGAGTCATCTTTTCTTTAAGTTACGTTAGTTTCATCGACGATCTTCTTTGCACCAATTAGTATTTTGTATAAAGAAAAGTGCGAAAGGAAGTCGACGACAGAGAGATCTCCAAAAAGCCTAAAATACTGCACAACAAGATGATCTCTCTCTGGTGAAATTATTTCAAAATTTATTACTGGTTTTTGACCAAGTTTAAAATAATCAAAATGTGTATAAATGAATGCAATAAATAACAGTTAAATAAATAATTGTATCAGAGCAGACTAAGCAGACAATTGATTTTTATTAAAATATGTTACGAGATGTCACATAAATCCTTAAAAATCACACGAATCGTATTAAAATATGAAAACACAAAGTTTCGGTTCTACTTTTGTGAAACACATCTGAACACGTTGTCTGCTTAATCTGGTCGGAAACAATTATTTATTTAAAGTTTATTTAACTCTTATTTATTGCATTCATTTATACACATTTTAGATGTTTAAATCATTTAATTATTACAGGTACAGAATTCATTTGCACCAAAAACAATTGTGCAAAGTGACGTCACGCCTTTCAAACTCATTCGCCTCATCTTTGTTTGGAAGGAAAAAAGACTCTTTAGGACTCCTTTTGACAAACAAGATTTTTTTTCAAACAGTTGCCCATGGACTAAAAAAAAGAAACATCGCCAGTTGAAATTATGTCTATTATTCATTTGTTTTTGTGCAGTTCGAGAAACGTCTTTTCGCGAAAGCAAAACCAATTGCTTTACATTGAGGACCATTTGAAATGAGCTCCTCTTTGCATTCGTCACACTTTTTGGCTTCTTCATTGGATACACCGGATTACATGGCGGTTTTTATAAATACGACCTATAGTTATTCGAATCGGTGCCACAGACGCTTGAAATCAAGGACGATTCTGAATTTATCTATACATCACATTGTAAATGGCAATACTTTATATTTATACCACTTCGCATATTAAAATCGTTTTACATCAATTACAGATATTAATTTACTCCAATTATTATTTTTACAACAAATACACACATATCGGTTCTTCATTGAAAACATCATGAGAGAGGAAACAAAAAATCCCGCGTAAAACTATGATTTAAATTATCATCACCAGCGTTTTTTAAACTATTTTTATCTCATTTTTTAGTTTACACTAGCACATGATTAAATTAGTTAAGTTGATTCAACAGCATTTTCTTTATTATAGTATACAGTAATTGAAAACATAAGTAATATTATATGATAAACTTTATCATAAATGATTGTATTTCATACGTGTAAGATACCCGTAGAGAAGATGTGATAACTTTCAGTCAAATGAAAATGTTGTAAACGTCGGAATATTTATAAATTCTAACATTTCAACGTTGAAATAATTCTTCATAACAATTAACGTACTTCATTTTACAGTAGTAATTAAAAATACTTTACGGTTTTAAAAGAATTTACTATAGTATCTGAATTTAATAAAATACATACGTAATCTAAGTAATTGTTAATGAAGAAACTAAGTAGATACAAATTTCACAGTTGAAATCACATCCTTATTTTTAAGTTTATTGCCACTATGTTCTAAGTTTCCCACTAGTTGAAACTTTCTTCGTTTTCTGTGGTCCAGTAAAATGATTTAGTTAAAACCTTTTAGGGCACTAATTCGTTTAATATTAATAATATGTCATATTAATTTTTTGACAGGAAGAATAACTTTGTAAATTAAAGAACTAGAGAGAAAATATTCGGGTAGATGATGCAACAAAAGAATATAAGTTAAGCACCTTTCGAAACCACGGAAAAACCCGAAAGTCACCGTTAGAGTAATTTCTTGTAATTTCTTGTCTCTTCATAATTTCTTTTACAAAAATCGCACGTTCTTCATCGTCCTTTTGATAGGAGTTCATTTCCGGTTATTTTTGATGCATGTAAATAAACTCCTCTTAGGTCTCTGTATTGTGAATCTGCAATTGTAAAACGACACGTTTCCTCGTTCCCAAAGTTTTGCTTCGTGTTTTATGACAAAATCCACTATTAAAACTACCGCTAACTCGATCCATTCCCCACAGAGCTACATTTCAGAATTTTTTCGCAATGAAACAAGAACCGTATTCCGTTCCATATACACCCATCCAATCTCAGTGTGCAAGATGTAATCTTCCGGAAGATACGCCGTCGTTCCATCACAGGGTCAGTGGGGTTACCAAATTACGCCGGGACTGTCCCCCGTCGCTGCTAATACGCCCCCGTTGATAAGATATGGAAATGACCTCCTTGTTCAAACAAGGCGAAAACAGGTCGCATGTTACGCTCTCATTAATATTTGCATATTAACAGATCGGTGGGTCGCAGGGACAGAGGTGGAGCTGAAAAGCTGGACACGGCAATAAACAGACCTCCAAGCAAATGTCTCTTTAGCTGGTTCACGGGGATAAAAGAAGATATTAAAAATGCGTTTAATACCGTCTAAAATCTCCTCAGTCTAATTCAACAATTACTTATTGTTAATATTTATTTAAAAACTGAAAATGCGCATGCGCGGTTACAAGGTCCACTTTGTTCTTGATCAGGTCGAATTAACTTTTTCCCCCTGCTTTTTACACAATGAATGATTTGATAATTAATTGATATTTTTTTAGAAAGATATCGTTCTCCAGAATACACTATTTTTAATTACCGCTGATTTTGATTTAAAAATTTGAGAATCTTTTAAAATAAAAAATGTCGTGGTACGTTTTAATTTCGAAAAATTGACGTTTATTTCTATTTGTGAATTGAAAGAATCGCTGCGTGTCAAACGAAAGTGGAAAAGGTCACCTGTTGTCGTATCTGTCGACTTGTGTACATGTGCTCATGTTATTTGACTTTATTCACCCCTACATACAAATACAACGCAAGTATTTCGACGACAGGATGTTCTTCAAGTATGATGCAAGCTGCGACGAACTAGATTCAGGTCAAAAAGTGGAACTTGTGTATAAGGAGCGTAGTATATATCGTTCTATCCTTGCACCTCACTGGCTGACGCACCTGCTCTGGGGACGGTCGTCTCCGAGACGCAAGCTGACAGGAAGAGAGGAGTTCTTTATCTCAGGAAAGTGCAGTCTGCTCTGGGACATACAATCGTCTGAGACACAATGCACTGAGACATGTGAGACGTATGGGGTACTCCTGGGAGACAGACGTGACGCCGTTCAACTCTCTTCGTTACTATTTCATTACCAACATGTTCATGTTCACGAATTAGTTCAGATATTGAATTATATTGATTCCGTATTTTTGTATTGTGTTAAACCGTAAAAAAAAACGGATTGTTGTTGAATAAATAACTCGTAAACATAAAAACAAAATATTCAATTGTTTCAACACAATTTTTATTAATAATTGTGAAAGTAATGAAGTTTCCAGTCACTTCCATGTAGAGGACGTAGTTGATCGTTAATAGACCTAGAATAAAAAACTTCAAATTATTGTAGTCTATTAAAAACCTAAAATTTTTACAAGAGAATTTTAAATTAATAGATATTAATGTTACAAATATAAAGGTGGTATCTATTAAGTTGTTTTACCATGACGCCAACAATATTTTTTTAAATTTTACACTCGTCAAGAACAAACTTTCAACATAAAAAACATAACCAGCAGTTTCACAATACAGCAGTTGATGACCTGGGTGACAATACTCGTAATTATTCTGACAAAAAAAGAGGAAATAATTAGGGAACAAACGAGAATTATTTTCCTGCACTTTTTCATGATATTGATGTTTGCAGAAAAAAACAGCGTCTTGTTTAACATTTGTCTATACTAGTTTAAGTATTAAATTCATTCGTAATTTCGAAATTGTTAAGGGGACGGATAAGACGAACCTAAACTCCCTTCCTTAAGACACTTTGATAAAGAGAATAACTTCCAGTCGTCACGTCAGTGGTATATACTCCCAGTCACTTAACTTTGCCAATACGGCAAATGCCTAACACGAATTGCCAACTTGTAATTGGATTTAAGTAATATCCAAATAAATATTTATAGTAGTCACAAAGGCGACTATTTGCTGTAAACAAATACAATTTGATAAAACACAACGAGGTAATTAATCCTCGTTCCACACTAATTCTCAGTGCAGAGGAAAGAGCGGAATTGAATTTGCGGCAGAGGTTGGCGATGGATTTAAGTGTAAAGAAATCCGAATGTTCTGCCAACATAACTTAAGGTACGAATACCATTACTCTTATGGACGATGCCGAAGTAAAAGTGTTGGCTACACTATGCACAAGCGCTGTACCAACATCAATGAAGCTAATTAGATTCACAATAAATAAGTAATTTGTTACATGAGAGCAGCTCTTACAAACTGCCTAAGAGCACGTTGAAGACAATAAAGTAATTTACTGCGACTACAGTTCAATAAACACATTTTGCGTTTCTTCTTCTTCTTCTTGAGTTTAAATTTTCTAAAAGCAAAGAAACATGACGTCATTCAGCGATCGCCCCTTCATACTGAAAGGAAAAAGCACGATTTCTGAATGTCATTTCGCTCCGCGTCGCTCTCCTGTTCCGAGAAACCAGTTCCGAAAACATGAAGCCGATCCTCCGCACCCACGAAGCAGATTGCACAGATTGCCCGCCTCCGAGCACGAACTCAGGTCTCGAGGCAAAGGGAGGAGGCGAGAGCAAAAGGGTCCAAAGGGTCCAAAGGGAATTGCCACAATAATCAGATGATCGAACGATTCGCTTATCACAAAACGATGTTTGATGTGGTCTCAGAGGTTGAGGCCGAACTGCGATATATTCAGAGGTTCGATACACAAGAAATGGTAACTTCTGAAACATATCTTGAATATTTTGAAACAAATATTCCATCTATCACACCGAATAATAAATCCAAACCCTTAAAAACACGAGATGAGTTAGTTTAGTAACATTTCCAGTTAAATTTCACTGTTCATTAATGACACTAACACTTTTGGCGTGATGAGTTTTAAAGTTAAAATTATTCATATCGTGAAATAAGAGTAGAAAATACATAATTTCCCATCTGGATACATTAATCTTATCACGAAAACGTCGTTACCATAATCCTACATCGTTTATTTTGTAACCAACATGCAGTCGTTGTTCACTTCATGTTGAACTTTTCGAAAAAATGTAAAAGGCATATTATGTACATTTGTCGTAATGGTGTATTAGTCATCAAGATTGTGAGCTAAACCAAAGTAATCCTTTTGTGTAACTTTGCATTCGTAAACATTTCTTTTCTTGTGAATACGATTTTTCTTTCGTGAACCAACCAGCAATTTTATTCTTGGCAATTAACTACTTGGTAATTGCTCCTCACGTACAAATGACGTCAACCCTATTCCCTATTCCCGAATAGAGGTACATAATGAACAGTTATAGGAGCATGCTTCTTAATCTAATTGCTCCGAGACTTTACCTTGACTCATTGCATTGAATGCGGGAAGGCAAATTCCCGCTGTGGTTCTTGGAATTCTTTCAAGCCGTTCATAGAGAGCAGCATATCGACGCAAAGAGACCATTTCTAGTAAGTGAGATGGTGCTCCCATTTCGTTCCCAACTATGAAACGATTGCAGACGATCACTATCTTGTGCTCTCAGTCGTTTCATTGAGGAACAAACGCAATTTTTCGTTGATTTGATTCGGAAGAATAAAGTCGTATTCACAATTCAACGCAGTTAAGCGAAAAACGTATTTCGCAACTGCATTTCTTTGTAGACTAACTTCTATTATTATCTGTACAGAACTTTTTTATTTATTACATATTTTATAAGCATTCAGAGAATTTTAATACTNATATATATATATATATATATATATATATATATATATATATATATATATATATATATATATATCATAAATCATAAAATTAACGGTATTCATAACTTGTAATGGATCCACTGGAGAAAACGCATTTAGACAGAAACAAATTGAGAAAAAGAATGGTAAAAATAAAAATAGACTCAGAAACATACTTAATAATGCAAAAAATTGCATAAGATAAAGATACGTGTATAATTTCATATTATTCTATCATATTCAAATCTGAATGATGGAATAATATGAAATTTTACACGTATATCTTGTCTCATACCAAAAAAAAAATGGATGAACTGTTTGGTTGTTACCTCACCGTATATCATTTGTTTTCTTTAACTTCGAAATATTTTGTCACAATGGAAGATAAAACACACAACAACAAAATACCACCAAACCCCATATTTCACTACACAAGTGATCCTGAGCATTTTAGATTTCTCGTCATAAGAGTTCATGGTTTGAAATGAATCTTCAAATATGCTCAACAATTTGACGAGCATAAAGATAAAAGACGTCTCGCGCTAAAGTCGACGCTGCGCTTTCTGCAATGCACTGGCGTCCCTCAGTGCTCTACTTTCTGCCCTCTGGTGAAGGCGAGACGCAGTTGCGCCAATCACACATCCTGAATCACGCAGTCAAGTTCAACAAGGTTCACTCTATTTATACTTTCCGGTTGCATATAATCATCAGCTACTTAGATCATCGTCGTTCCTTTTAGATTTTTCTTTCCTTTTCTGCGTGTATCCGGAGGAAGGAGCAAGTCACACAAATGATTTTGGTTACTTTAGAGCATTAAAAAAGTGTCTACGATTTTCTATTATTTGACCTTTTCTAGATAAGTACCAGTTCGCTACCTCAGTCCATCATTACACGAATCTTTTTCTCCGATTCCTCCAACCATACGCAGAAAAGTCGGTTCGTTTCAGTTCGATGAATATTTTACATTTATCAAAAGGTGAAACTATCCCTGAAACAGGCCCCGAAGGTGCTCAAGGGATTCAAGGAGGGTAGAGCTCTACAATTAATTGACCAGCATCTCGCTCCGACCGGTTTAACCCTAGGATAGACCCTGCTACTCATTTTGCAATTGGTTGAGAAGCCCTGGAACTCAAGTCTGGGTGTTGAGGTGTGATGAAATTCCTCCCCCCCCCGTCACCAGGGATGGAAACCCGGCTGAGACACGGTGACTCCCTTTACATTCATCTTTTTCATAAAATTAAAAGTTCTTTGTATATAGTAGTATGGTAAAACAACAATGGCTTCTACATCAGAACTGTGTCTACCATCGCCTTCCACAACAAACACTCCCGCTGCCACCAGTCTAACACCATCTCCATCGTCTACTCCGTCGCGCACCATTGCCCCTTCGACGAAGCCACACCCCGACGCTCGCCCGAGTCTCAACTGCACACAGAGAGAGAGATACACGCGCGGGGCCAGGCGCCTGCCTTATTGCCTTATTTCCTGGCTTCCTTTCCACAGTCGTGGCATTCAATCGTTAAGAGAGATTTACTTTGGAGATGTAAGTGCCCTGCAAGCAGCAGAGTCCTTTTACGAAGCTAGAGGCGTGGTCGGTCGGTCGGCCATTGAAGCATTGAAATCTTTCCAGATAATGGCCACCGCTGATGTTTTACTTGTGTAATTATTGACTAAGATACGGGGGATTTAATGAACCCTATATTACGTTTCTTCACAACCACTTTATAATACCAATCATAATAGTAGGATACTAAGCTCGGTTCACAGAGGTGTTAGTGTATGTATGTTTACGTTGTCCTTCGACTTTTTATCAAGTCAAGGAAGAAACATTTCCATTCTTTACAGTTATGGAGGATTTGAAGGCGAAACGTCGTGAGTTTTTATCACAATATATACTGTTCTACCATAAATAGTCTCGCATTATTTATTTAATTCAAAACCTAAGTTTTACAACACAATTATATTCCAATAAACATTTATTCTAAATTAAACCTCATTCCTAATTAAATTTGAGTCATAATAATCATCGGAAACATTTTATCATTGTATGTAAAAATTGTAATTCAGTATATTCTTACACTTCCTTATAAAAGTCAAATTCCATTTCGTTCTTTGAAGCAACTTTTCATTCAATATAGTAAACAATATCAACTCTCGTCTCGTTTGTTAAATTATTTCTGCGACGAAGCACAAAGAAGGAAATCACAAGACTCTCGCAATTCGAAGAGGGAAACTCCCATGAAATGTCACCCTTTCGGTTAGCAGCAATTGCAGTTTTCTTCTCTCTCTCTCTCTCTCTATTCGCATGACGAAGTCCGAGTAATTGAATTTATTTTCGTGGAACGCGAAAAGATTGAAAAGATCGAAAAGTTAATATTTGAATATTTTTTACAAAACCTCAACTTCACATTTTTCATGAGATCGCTTCTCCACTTCTCTCCTTTTGAGGTGTGTTCCTTCCCACGAAATAAATAAGATGAGGGGAAACGTGTAAAGGGAATGAAGAAAATATAAAAGAGAGAGGGGAATAAAAAGTATTTCAAAGTGAGCGAGAGAGAGAGACAGATGCTTCTTTTCGTAAAATGACTTTCAGAAGACGTTCTACACGATAATTTCACTGTCTATTCGAACACTTCGTTCTTAACACGACTTATACTTAAAATGTTCCATTATGCAGAGAGACCTCGGTTGGGACTTTTACAAACAGAAACGGAGCAACGTCAAATGTAGCGATGTGTGAAAGAAAGAGTGCGAGGATGGGAAGGGAAAATGATGTTGAAAGTGGAATAATGAGGAACGAGATAGAAGGATCGGGTGGGTCAAGCGAAGGGAAGATAACTAGCAAGAACAGAAGAGCCTTAAGTACGGAAGAGCATTCACAGACCGAGTCCTAAGGACGTCCGTCGTACGTCGCTTCCTTTAAGTCGAGGCCTTAGAAAAAGGAACAAACCTTCTTTCCTTCCTTCCTTCCTTCCTTCCTTCCTTCCTTCAATGAATCTGAGTCTAAGAAGAAGAAGAAGAAGAAGAAGAAGAAGGACTTTTTTTTTTGCTAACGAACGGCGACGTCGTTTATCCCTGCTGCTGCTGCTGCTGCTGCTGCTGCTGCTTCTGCTTCTGTTGGGTGGTTGGGTGGTTGGGTGGTTCGGATGGTGTGGTGGGTGGTGGGGGTCGTTGCTAAGGTAAAGGAGATCCTCGTCGAGGGGCAGGTGTGTGGCGGCGGCGTCGCCGGATCTTTAGCAGCAGTTCGCGATGGAAGAGAGAATGGAGAAGGAACATAATTCTGATCCTTTGGTTGTGGTTCCGATCATTATTTCTCTTGTCAACACTCTATGCTAAAGATCTTAAGACGATACCCTACTTATTCTTTCCTTACACCTTACACAAAATAAAGATGCATATCAACAAAAAAACTATAAAAAATATACCATGAAATTTCTGCGTAGAGCTTAAAATTTCAGCGCGTGCGGATTGAGTTCAAGTACGAAGAGGTGTAGTTAAGTTTAAATTAGTTCCAATGGAAGCAAAACATTGGTAACAGAGGGGCTCAACAGTCAAAGAAATTTTGCCACGGATCAAATATTTCAGCAGTTCTATTGACATTTTTGTACTCTCCACACTGAAGGGTTTAGTACCAAAAAGTAATAATGGTAAAAACACTTATACTAAAAGTAAATGCAGTCCTTTAACCTACACACACGTAAAAAATAACAGTCTGTTCTCTTTTTGGAGTTTTAAATTCATTCTCGATATCATGATCAAAATAAACCTAGCTCAGAGACAATACTATCCCCTACAGATTACGACTGTGAAAATAGTTTTTTAATGTTTATGCATGAAATATTGGATCAGAGTAATGATTTTATTTACAATTACACGAAATCTCACTTCATGGTAATATCCTAAACTATGTAGATAGCAATAATTAATTTTTTTCGCTCATGCGATTTCGTTGTTTATATAATAAAGATTTTCGAAAAGAAAAAGCGATCTGAAACTTTACTTTTCACGTAGAATCATTTAAGTAGGTTATTTAATATTGTAAATTATGTTCCAAAGAATGTATGATGATAATTAATTTATTACCAAAGAAGTAGTACGAACTGCGAATGACCACGTGGAGGACAATACACTAATTTACTCTCCGGAAGAAAGCAAGGGACCATCCCAGCAATTCGACGCTCTCCTTTGACGTGAACAAAAATAGTTCACTACGTGTAATAATATCAGTAGAACCCCAGCACAAAACAAAGAACTCAAAAGAGTTAAGTACAATAATTAAAGTATCAAAGTAGAGCCTATTCGGAATGTATTGTAGGGAAATCGGAACTGACAAAATAGCTCTAAATTCAAGATAAATTATTACAATAGACCTCCGCCCCTACACAAGGGCCTGTATCCGCGTCTGCCCGAAGAAAGGGCCAGGATGGGGATAGATAATATGTTTACAATACCTCAATGGAAAAAATCATTGAAAGGTCAAACATTGAACATTAGATGTTTGGTTTTTCCTCTTTTCACAGATGACGAGTTCTACTATGGAAACGAAGTGACGAGACCTGAATTAAGAAAACATTAACAGAAAAATTATCAGAGATATAACGATAGAAAGTTACGGCAATATTGTAGTAGTTCACTTATGTAATTTTCCACAGGGAAAATCTAGGTTACTCAGATTTTAATTTTTGGACTCAGAGCATCCAATACTCAGAATTATATTTCCTTCTTTTGCGTCAATAATTGACTCGTAATGAAGCAGTTTTATATTGTATTAAAATGAGCTACCAAGGAGTTTTTAATAGTGAAATACATTTTACGTGTCAATCTTTCTTCTCATTCAATATTCCTTCTATTTATCGTTTGCAAATAAGGAAATGTCAAGAGTACAAGAGTTTAATCACATAATTACAAAGTAAAAACTTTGTATTGTGAACTTAACAAAGCAGAGTGTCCTTCAAGATAATTCCCAGAGAACCGTTTATTTCCATCGCCTTTCTAAAATTTCATAATGTAAAAGTGTAAGCGTGTAATCTACAATTAAGCAAAACGAATTTGCTCTGATTCACTAATAATAATGAGCTGCGTAGGACTCAATCTCTGAGACTCAATGATCGCAACAGATCGCACAACGAATCAAAGCATTGTTGCGCAATGTTGTCAGAAATGACAACGAACGAAAAAAAAAAAAAAAAAACGAACTGAAACAGTGGAAATGTAAAGAGGAACGATGCAATGATGTTAAGATGTTTTCATACCTTACGGGGTATTTTCAAAAATTAATTCACCAAAGACTATGGAAAATACTGTTCTAACGAAAATGACAACCGCATCACGTGACTTAAGACAATGCGATCCTTGACACAGACAATCTAAATTGTCATCGAGTTTTAAAATCACAAAATAATTGCCCTCATCCAATATAAAAAATCAGAAGAATTAATTATTAATTAATAAGAAATTATTTGGTGAATATCTCCAAGTTTCGAGAATAGTTGGCAACTTGACTTCAGTCAACGCGCGTATAATACCTTAAGGAACTATAGCTTCCTAGGTGCCCATTTCGGGGGTATGCGCCAACAAAAGTCCTTTTAGTCCTTTTAGTCATTAGATGTTTTGGAGAAGTAGTGATTTTTTTCTTTTTATATGATTTTGAAGGCGCTGATAACGAATTTCGACTTTTATCATCTCGAAAAAATCCGGGAAATATGAAAAATAAAGTAAAAAAGCTCCAAAAAATCACACCCTTTCGGTGTTTTTCATACATGGGTGGAACGACTAGGGAATACGTGGAGATAGCAAGTGACGATAACCTTTTTCTTATTACCCTGAAAGTAAAAACGGTCTCAAAGTGAATGGTGGTAATCGCAGCTCTGCAATTTTCCCTTCCCCTCGCCCTCCCCTCAATCCACTGAACCGCTAATTCCCTGTTACAAACCTCCCAATTAACGCTGTGTCCATTAGACCACAATCTGCGTCTTATTCCCTCCCTTTGCCGACGCTCCATTGACCGTCTTGTCTCTCCGTCCGACCGACCGACCGACCGACCGAACTGACCTACCGCGATCCGAATCACTTTAATCCCGGCAATTGCTTTCGAAGGAATCTCATCTCAACGAAAAGAGGGAGGTTTCATGATTCTCGATTAGATGGGAATTATATAATATATTTTAAAAATATGGCTGTATTGGTTTCGATTATTAAGATAAAGTCTCGCTGCCAAGCGCATAACCGTAATAATAAAATTGCTGATAGCTCATTCGGCCGGGAAAAAATTGGATTTCCAAGGAAGAACTTCGTATGAAGAACTACGTTACTCTTTAATTCAATGGAATTCAATGGAAGGGAACGTGCAAACGATGCATTGTGGGAATGTGACATTTGTGGATCTATATGACAAGTTATTTATAAACAATAATTAAAAAATTGGAACTGTAAGGATACGAACTACCCATGGTCTATGACACAACTTAAGATCTAAGTGATGTAATGTAAGTCTTCAGATATAAATTTAGAAGAAGAAAAAATAATACGATTTCTGAACTTTTTTGTGTCATTTTAACGCCATCACATCCTTCACAACGAGCGAAAAATGCATCTCGACGTTTGAAGATAATTAAGTTATGCTTTTGGCTAATCCCCTCCTCACCCACGTGGGAAATGTTCCACTAGTTATAATATTGACAAGTGTTTTATGGTGTTATTACGACAAGCGTTTTATTACTGCTAAAGAAGTCTGTCATAAAATCTAGCGACGATTCCCACGCATTGATCTATGGGGTCACTACAGAGTCCGTGCACAAGTTCTATCACAAGTATTCTTAAATTTTATTTTCGTTCAGTGTTCCGCGGTTGCTACTACGAAAGTGGCTCTGGTTTTGAAAACCGTCCCACAAGACACCGTAGTCACGAAATTAAGAGAGTACTAGCGTACGCACAATTAAATGAACAAAATATCTGAAATCTACATAAATAAACAGAGAAACATGTATTTATTGCAACTCGAAAAAAAAGTCACATTTAAATTACAATTCCTATTTAATTGATGGTGTAATACATTGCGTCTTCGGAGGAACCGCGTATTTTAGAAGAAAGACCGACCAGTGTTCGGTTTAGTAAAATAGAAAATCAAAAGAGATGATGAGAAAAGTTGGTGGAAAAAAGAAATTTGTTTTTTAAGTTTGAGGTTTATTATTAGAAATTTTAAAGTAGAATTAGTCATTATGACGCTTGACGTCTCAAACTATTCTAATTTCCTGATTTAAAAAAAAAATTCTGTTTTACTGAACATCATTTTTACTTTTCTTATGTTAAATGAAATGAAACGGACGTGGTGTCACAGTATCCAAACCAAAGAATCCAAACCATTGGAACGAAGTATAAAGAAGTGCGTCGTTGTTTGCAGAGGGTGAAAGGCACGAAAGGCCCGTGTGAGTGGTGAAAGGCACGAAAGGGTGAGGAGGGCGCATTCTGGTTGACGGTCGTTAATTCATGGAGAAGTACACGCCCACTGACCCGCAAAGATATTTTCATGAAGTTGTGTTGATTGCAATAGTATGACGAAATAATTGTGACACAAAAATTGATGAAATAAAGAATTTGTATGTTAAACAATAAGATCAAGCTTCTACAGAAATCAAGGGTTTTCTAAGGGTTTTCTTCGGGAAGGGGAAGAATTTATGAACAGTTATTTTAATAGTTACGATTTATAAACAATATTTTCCGAATAATCTATAGTTGATAATAATACTTAATACTTGTGAACTATCTTTTTAGTGTTTCATTTAATGCAAAGTTGCTGGCATTCTGCTGATATTATAACTGTTTTATTTTTATTGTTACGAGTGTACTGAAATGTTAAATCCTTAGCCTCTGCCTTATTAGAGCCCTTGATCGGAATTGATGGGATGGGCCCTTGCTCGCTTCCGGAGAGTAAATTAGTGTATAACCCTCCACGTGGTCATACGCAATTTGTAACTACTTTTTGAGAATTTATTTATTTAAATTTATTAACCAAGGTAGTACTATGAACCCATAAGCAACATTAGGAATAATAAATTCAAAATTGAAAAACAAAATAAAATATTATTTGCATTAACACACGTCGAAAATAAACAAAATTTATGATCATGTTCATACCATAAATCACATTTTAAAATATTGTTTCCTCAATCCTTGTTACTTTTTCAAGTTATGCATGAAAATCTTTAGAAGGACACTTTCTGAAAATATTGAAGTTTTCAAGTCAACAAAATCCCCTGCGCTGCAAAAGTGTTTCGCAATTTCTTCTTCCTCTTCTACGCACCACAAGACGTTTCTCTCGTCCACAATAAAATAATAAAAAGTATAAAATAATAACTATAAGAAACCTTTAACAATAAATGATTTTTCAGCACTCACCGCTGAAAGTAAAAAGAGCAAACTATGTCTTAGTACATATTTACTGCTGTATATAAAATTAAAAGTTATAGTTCTCATAAATGGTTCTCCACACTCAAAAAATATTTCTTGCGGACTCCATAAAATACCTAGATGCATAGAGCAGGTCATCTAAACTCGTACAAGTAGATTTACGAACTGTTTTGATTCTAAATTTTAATGAAGTATTTCAAAATACATTTATTGTCAAAAACGCAGTTATAAACTGCGTATGAGGACCACGTGGAGGACAATGAACGAATTTACTCTCCGGAAGCAATCAAGGGAGCATCCCATCAATTCCGATCAAGAACCCAATGGCTGCAGAGGAGGATTGATCGTTTTACTGCTTTACTGTATTAATAACGTAAATTATAAAAAATAATTGGGAACTAACGTTATAGTTTGGATACTGTCAAATTGGGATGTCACATCCAAAGGTTTGGATAAATACTTTCCTTCCTTCGGATTTAGATATCATCCAAACATGTTCTCTGAGAGTATCATTATAATCAATAGTGATTAATATTATTGGAGGAATATATATTTAACATATTAAGTTTCTCTCGAGAAAATCCATGATATAGTGAAGAAAGCGCGTTACTTTCTCTGATTACAAGATGGGAAGAAATGGACATCGACGACGTTATCGTACGAGAGTCTATTCACTTCTCACTGCGTGCAAATGACTCTCGAAAGATGGGATTGTGAACCAACCAACCGACCTCAGACCTTTCTGGAGATGAAAATCTTCTTATCGTACATGGTATCACCCAATCGTACTTTTCAAGTGAGATATCCCTACAGAAGAGGTCAGATAATATGAAAAGCTCTCTCCGCTAAAGAGTCAAATCGGACAAAAAAAAACACATGGGAACGAAGGCCCTTCAAAATCATTTTACAAAAAGCATGAAACTTGAAATATTCTTCATAGATCATTCATGTAGGTGAGTTGTTGAAATCTCGTGAACCAAGCAGTACGCGCTACAGACGATGTCTTGGTACCAACCAAATCTTGGCGATGCTGTTTGTTCGATTAGGAGATTACTTTTTCTTCTGTGTTCTGAAGATGGAGCAATTCTTGAACGTGCTTCTACGGCTGTGTCTCAGATAAAGTACACATGTTTTCAAAAAATGCCTAAGTTGTTAACATCCAGCATTCAAGAATGCCATTCATTACTCACTGAAGCAAAGAATCTACGATTCTGAGAAATACTGAGGAATTTATTGAAAACTAACTTTGAGGATGGGGATAGAACCATAGATACAATTTTCGAATGTACTGTGTGCAAAATGTATGTAATGATATGACAAGAAACACGTTCAAATCGACTTTTTATATTGATAAATTTATTGTCAAAAAACAGTACAAACTGCGTATGACCACGTGGAGGACAAACTAATTTACTCTCCGGAAGCAAACAAGGGACCATCCCGTCAATTCCGATCAAGGGCCCTAAGGCAGAGGCGGATTCAAAATTTTTGTTTGCATAATTTCCTAGATAAGATAAAAAGTTAGCTGCGAGTTATAATACATATATAATGTCAATATGTTTGTAAATTTACATGTACAAGTTATTATCGAACTATAGATTATTCTGAGTATAGTGTTAAAAAATCATAAGAGTTGAAAAAACATTAAATTCACGAAACACTTTGTTTCTTTGATTGATTCGATGAAACAACTTAATTCCATTCTTTATCTGTTGGTTTCAGTGTCATAAGTTAATCCCCCGAACCCTTAGAACTAAAGCAAGTAAATCCCTGAATTCGACCTCATGATGCTAACCACCACGTTGTGTACCTCCCCCCCCCCCGCAAAGGGCGATGGCGTAAGGTCAATGGACTCCCACGTGATGCTGTCACGAGCCAGAGATACGCGGAGGGTGACGGTCTCCAAATAATTTGTAAATATTGTCCCACGTCCCGCATGTCAAGCGGCTTGTGTTGACTCTGCGGCGTAGAAGCTCTGGGAAGCGAAGGGAGAGAAAGGGAGGAAGAAAAGCTATTCTCTCTTACTCCTTAAAGGAACTACTCCGACGACAGGGATGTGCACCCTTAATCTGTGGTGGCACGACTCTTGAGTACGTGTGTGTGCTATAATTGCCATCACTGAGGTCAAACTAAAAAATCATTGTCCTACGAAACATTTTCCTGACACCAAATTTTTTTAATGACGTTTTACGGCTACAGCTCTGTTTCTCAAGTGATGACAAAAAGCAAAAGTTAAATTCGTGTTCGCCAATTGCTGCAGGTCTTTAAAAGAAGCTTCCAATTCATTGTACAATTAAAAATGATATCAAAACCATTTAAGGTACAGACGGGTAAATTCAGAGGGGTGTGGAGCTCAAGGTATTCGACTAAAATACTATTCTGGGATTGGTAATACAACAAGTCACCAAATTGTTGTGAACAACGAATTAGAATAGTCAATTACATATGAATAAAATGACTATATTTGATAATTATGGTTTTCGAGAAGACGACATTATACATAATTTGTTTTTTTAAATTATTATTACTTTGAAATGCAGCGTTTGAATTCAATGAGTTTAATACCTACAAAATCTAGAGTTCATTCCATAACTGTAATGTAGGTGATTATTTAACAATGGTATCTCTTTAAGTAGTTTTTGACTTGTTAGCAAGTACACTTGAGAGAATATACCAACTACATTACATGTTCCGTTTCATGAGCATTCTTTAACAGTGACGAGAGTTGAAGTGTATGTATTTCCGTAACACGTGACTCCACGGAGCATAAAACGTGGACAGCCAATGTTGCAAAACCGAATTGAAAACATTGGAGGACTGGAGAGAGATGATGTTGGAAACAAACCCAACACGTGCTTCGCATCACAGGAGAACTTCAAAACGACTGAAGCCGTTCGAGCAGAACGAACGTTTGCGATTGGTCACTCGCAGCCAATCCCCTGAGCATTGACAAATGGTGGGAGATGTTTCAGAAAGTCCGAAATCGGTGTATTTTTGTTTCACTCGATTGGTTGCAAGATTCAATTATATTGAATAAAAAAAACATTTGGAGGGAGCGATTTTCAAAGCGAACAAATGCAGGACAGAAAAAATTAAAGATGAGGAGAGATCATTCAAAGACGGGGTCCCGGGTTCGATTCACGGTTCGTCGCTATTTTCAAAGTGAATGAAAGTTTTTACATATCTTCTCCACGTGGAGAACATGGAATTTGAGGAATAATTGAACATACAGCGTTTANACCACCCCTTTGCGGAGGGAGGCACAGTGATCGACTTCCCCCCCCGCCCTTCCACCCTGCCTCAAGGACATTCCTTAAATATCCCAAATGACGACATTTCTAATATATTCGAAACGCCCTCTCCAATGGATGTCAGAAGGTGCTTCGTCTTTTGAAGTCGTCAAATCGAGACACAAACTGATTTAAATGAGTGTTGTTGTTTTTTCAATTTTATTAAAATGTTTCATTACGTTGCTTTTCTTTCAATATGTTTGTTTGTGAGTGATTTCTTCTCGTTCTAACAATTAATTTAGCCAAATATCTGTAATGTTTCTTGTGGATCCTGATGACCTGAGGTATTAAAAATCGACCTGAAATAAAGAAACGTCCTCTTCCCTCAGTCGTCTTCTCTCCTCCCTCCGCTTCTGTTTTCCTTCCTTGAGGAACGAAGCGTGATCGTTGAGTGCAGGGTGGTTTGGGGGTAGGGTGGAGGGAAGGGAAGGGAAGGGAAGGGATGGATGGATGGATGGAAGAGAAGAAAAAAAATATTTGTGACGGGCGCCGAGGCGGTGGACGGCGAGTGGCGTCGGGGCGTCGCGGCGCCGAACTGATAGCGTCTCCGTGAAAAGAGGTGGCAGGACATGCGTGAGACACACGAGGGGACTCCGAAAGAAGAAGATGATTTGAAGAAGAACAGAGAATGACACGTGGATATCCTCTGAGCTCTCACCACCAAATTCACTGTTATACACTCAGAGTCGTGTAACTTTACCTCAAATAATCCAATACAACTGTCTAAGACAAAGTGTCAACTCCTACGAATTTAAGAAATATCCGAATAAATATTAATAGTAATCACAAAAACTATTGGTAATATTTCTCCTCCAATACACAAAGAACAGAATAACGCCATGAGAGCCAATGAATTGAACTGATGGTCTAGGTTGGCGATAGATTTAAGTGTGAATAAATTCTTAAGCACTACCAACATAACGCGAGGTATGTTCGTCATGACGCTTATAGGGGATGGGGCGAAGTAAAAGCGTCGACTGTATTGTGTGTTAGTGCACCGAATGAATAATTGATTGTAAAGAGAGCAGCTCTTACAAACCGCCCAGAATCACATCGAGAACAATTAACTGCAACTTCTTCACAATAAACGAATAAACACAGAGCATTTCCTTTTCTCTCAGGTGATACTTTCTCAGAGTAAAGTTACATCTCCTCGAATATAGATTTCTACAAAATGTACAATAATTTATATATTTTAATAAGAAACAAAATGATAGGGGATTCGATCATCCTATACGAAGAACACGAATGTGAATTCACAGCTGTGTTACATTCTTCGCATACTTTGAAGAAACGACAGAGAAAAAAAAAATTTAATGCGTGTTCATCATTGCTATTAATACTATATTATGTTTGTTTATTTGTTCTTCACTTTATCTCTATTTTCATCGTTTTGAACCGCGTCGTGTATTTTAAACTCTAAATCAGAGGATGTAGAGTGTAAGAAAAATAACTTAAAGTTAATATCAATTAAGTTCTAGTAAGAAGTCTTTCATCACTCAAACAATAAATAAAGATACAATACTTTTTTGTAATTTTTCAGTCATTAATTATATTTAAACAATTTTACAATGCTCATTACAATATTTAAAAAAAAATTTCAATATTTTAAATTTTTCAATATGTTTGAACATTTTTAAATTATATTTGATTATTGTAATTTTCGTGATCTGGAATCTATACTATGAAACTTGATGAACATACAAATCTTCGTGGATCCCCCCACCCCCACTCCTCAAAGCGAACTCATTTCATGGATACGATCCCGAAGGCGAGTGCGAAAGTTGGCTATACTCCACGTCTCTAGGTGCGAACGTAGCTCCTGAGATGAATCTGTCACGTTGAGTTGTCAACCGTTGATGCATGAAGATAGTAAACACACTGACAGCAACGTCTAAGAGTCTCTGTCTGAACAGGTTCGGTTTCGAAAGTGAAGCGCTCACTGGAACGTCATGGCTGAAAAGAATGCATCAGATATAATATCTGCACTGCTTCGCTTTCATTTCCATATCGCACTAACCTCACGCAAAGTTGCGGATCACTTCGGCTCTAAAAAAGACTTCGAGTTACCCAATTGGTTTTACTTTTATCGAAAAAATGAGGTTATGTATAATTGTGGCGAAATTATACATAACCTCATTTTTTGGGGTTTCCCTCATCTACTCTAGACAAATGTCGGATCGGTACCGTAACTTCCCCAGCAACTCAAAATCTCTCTTTCCCAATTCCCTTTTCCTAAGCGCCAGAGCAGGCCAGAAGGCCTCACGGCTTTTGCCAAAAGGCTTAAAATAAATAACAAATAGTAAAATTTTCAGAAATATTTATAAATGAAATTATCATTTCTGGACTTGAATTTATGACTTACGTGGAGTAGCGTGCGTAGTTTCCTTTATATTCGTTAAAATTCACCGCAACGTTCATAAAGGAGTATCACTTTAAAATTCCAAATAATTGCTTTCCTATCATGTAAATACATCAACTAAATTCGCCACTTTTATTCGTGAAATTAGCGTATTTCTCCTCCATGTGGTCATACGCAGTCTGTAAATAACTTTTTTACTATAAACCTGTATGTGAAATGTACTAAAGTATTTTAGGGTGGACCCTACATAAATAATCTTCCATCTCCGAAGTTTTTTAATTGGACACCCCTCAATCAAAGTGAAGAGAGATCTGGAAAATGAAAAGGGGAAAAGCTCCCACATCGTCTGCCAAAACGTTTTTTATTTTTTCACGAGTGCAATTCTCAATGCGCGAACTTCTCTAGTTTGCCCTGAATCACCTGTCGTTAAAAAAAACGCGCCGCTCTGATTTGTAATATTCCTTCGAATTGACAGCAGCAGCAGCAGCCGACCGAAACAGGGAGCCAACAGCCGTGTGACAGAAACGGATTCGAGTGCAGAGACAGGGAGGCGGCAACCCCCGTTGCTGTATGATGGACAGGGATCCGTACGCACTGTGACCCCTTCCCTTCGCTTCGCTTCCTCTGGTGGTTGGTTCTGCTCAGTTGGTTCTGCTCCAACTAAAACACGAGTGATGGCGCCGTTGTTGCCTTTCCCCAAGGATCGCTTTTAGAGTCGTCATCAATTACTTTGGACAGGACTGAATGAAGGGTGGATCTTATCGTTCATGAACGGGAGTATTTCTACATTACAATAACAAAATTCCCTTGTTTTGAAAGAAATAATATGCAAAATCATTTTCGTATTATTTTATCCACATCTGGTGTGTAATTGAATGACCGTGCGACAGCAATGCAACGCAACACATAGTATTAAAGAAGTTTGTTATAATAAAAATTACAAATGGTGCAAGTAATAAATTTATCTACTTATTTAGAGCACCCCCCACCCCGACACACACAATATAGATTTGGAAATATCAGCAAGAAATTTTGAAATTGACCAGGAGACATGAGTTTGAAATGTTACCTTAGTTTTAAGACGTCTCTAAATGGTAAAGTTTCAGGAATATTTTGGGAACTGTATGTTATTTAAATTTGTAAAAAATATCCAAGATTTATTTGAAAACTACTAATTTCTTTGACACTACAGCGAGTGTTCAATTTAACTTTCGTGCACTAAATAATTTCTTTCATCAACTTAGAAGATACTTTATTTGAACGGATGAGATGAAAATGTTTGTAAAATTGTACAAATATGATTTTCCTTAATAAAGTAATTCCTAGGAACAGTCTCTTAGTTAAGTTGTGCATACTATACAAAGGGACTTTGAAAAACAATGTGCAACGGTTTCGCTAGTTTAATGTGTGCGGATGTGAGTGAAGAAATTACGAAATGTTGTTGTACAGTTGTTGACTACAATGAGACCTTCGTTGATAATCCGTCAGAGTACGTCTTGCGAAATTCGAGTCAATCATATCGATATGTAAATTCCATCGATTCTTCCAGGCACATCGAAGCGTAAATCAAAAACAATTTTGTAGGGATGACTAGTGCACTTAAAATTATAAATATTTCATGTCTTATAGAGAGGTTTAGCTCTCCGTTTGCACTACGAAAGAAAAACGTGACTACTATGACGCGTCGGACAGCTGCCTCACAGGGTTCGTTCCTACTACTCAAAAACGGGACTTTTGATATTACCAGCAAACAAGTTAGCAATCATTGTTTTCTTTTTCTTTTTAAATAGCTTCAAGGTCATAGAAAAATCGCTTTTTAAAACGTTTTTTTATTTATTATTTTTCATAAAAAGCTGTGCCTAAGTATATGGATAAAAATTAATAATTTTAATAGTAAGAATTTATTCAGGCAACGAACTCAAATTTTGGTAAATTGTTATTTACTACTTTCGTCAACTCAAATTTTCAATTATATCTCCCCTTGTCCCTCACTTTTCCAAATACAGAAGTGAATACAAATATGGAAAGTCCTTTGCACTTGATTTATCGCTCCCCTTTCACACATCCACGACGCAAGCAAAGATCTCATGCCCACTCGCATATTCACCATCACCCACCCTGACTGCTGGTGCTGGTGGACGCCACTGCAGCCACAAAGAAGTCAATATATTTCTCTCCACAGGCCGTTCATCAACCCGGTGAGCGCCGGTGGTTTAGCAAAGTCCTGCTGCCGCTACCACCACCACCACCCACCCCTTCCCTCCTCCCCACAACCACTTAAACGAAAAAAAAGGAAAAACAACACACCCCGAGGGTACGTGTCGAACGCCAACGAAAGGAATACACGAGAACAAAACAAGTCGGAATAATTGAGAATTGAACGTGATGGACCTGCGAGGGAGGGAGGGAGGGAGGTGCTATACCTTCGATTGAACCCTGGTCGCTTTCTCAAGGGTTTTCTTTTCGGTAGACAATTTATTTTAAGAACAAAAAAATGAAAGATGTAGTGTTGTCTTCTAGTATAACTTAGTATAAAAAAGGAAATCAGTCTGATTTAGTTACCCTTGACACTTACGCAGGTCATACGCAGTTTGTAACTGCTTTTCTGATAAAGTTTTCTACAAAGTTTACTATTCACTTCGCGTTGTCAAACTGATTTCCTTTTCGTTGTGGAGTGGGGGGGGGGATGGAATGTGTGTTGGTCTAAATTAATTAATTGCTTAGCCAAATACCTCCAAGTAGTGAAGTGACCATAACTTGTGAATTGAGACAAAATATGCCGTCGCTATGCAGTAGGTAGCTAAGGAGAAAGTTTGTTGATCTGGGAGGGGATTGGCTTAGCGAGTAAACAGAAAGGTCATAACAACTTAATAATAATAAATTCATTGTCAAAAAAAGCACATCTGCGGCCAGAGCAAGAATTCCGGGTTCGAGTACCGGTCCGCCGCAATTTTCACCTGGTTGTTGACTTTTATTCAATACAAATTTGTTGGTTTTATGAAAACACATAAAATAGTTTTCAAGTACCCTATAGATAATTCGGAAAATATTGTTTATAAATCGTACCTATTTAAAAAACTCTAAATTATTGCAATAGACCACAGCACATAATATCCGCCTCCACCGGTCGTAAAACCTGACAAAAACCCAGAACAGGATGGGGTTAAATTCTGTACTGAAATTTATGACGTACAATTCACAGCAGTATTCACTTAATGACCTTATGGACTCGGGATAGAACTCTTCACAATATTGTACAGCATGTATACGGAATATCATTATTATTGAATTTTTTATAAGTCACCAAGTAGACCCTAAGTATGAACTATACTTATTTTGAATTCAAAGTTGGTATACATGTGATATTTTTAAAACTAGATACAGCAACCGTTTCTTCGTGTTGGAAAACGAGCACACGTTGGAGTGTCAGGTTTTAGTCTTGACGCATTCAAATTCCCTCAAATTTCACACTACGTGTTACAACAAATACCTGAAACATAGCGAAGCTTCATAGAGAAGTAAATTACTAGATCGACTTTCAATTCCAGAGCTCGAGGCGTCAGATCAGTTCTATCAAGTTGATTACCACGTGAAAGGGATATTAGCTTATTCCCAGGATCATTAGTTTCTAGATGATTTACACGATTCATTGACAATTTATGTCAAAACGTTTTGTGTTTGGAAACGCACGCGTGACAGGCTATCGGTTGACGTCATGACACGTTGTTCAAATATAAACACACGTATTTCATATGTTTTGGATAGGTAACAAATCAATTATGATGAAATATGTTTCCTTCGATTGTATAATGACGTCATTATTTATCCCCTTCTTTTGCTAACCCTCACTCACTGATAAAACGTGTATTTTTTAAATTCCGGAATATAATTATTGTTATCGCAGTCAAGTTACAAGATTGGAAAGATTTACTTTATTCGCGATCAAAAGTGATATAGAGCGAGAAACGAAAAAGAAAACCTGCATTCGATGTATTTGTGCCGTCAAAAGATCTAGTGCGATATCGCTGTGCACATGGACGGGAGATCGCCTCCCCCCTCCTCCCCCATACCCGACGATTCCCAACTATTCCCATCTTCGTGCACCGAAATGTTGAAACCCGGAAAAGTTGTTTATTTATACTAGGTCGTTAAACATCGTTGAGAAACACAAGTTTCTAATTCCGATAATTTCTCAAAGAATCTCCCTTAGACGAATTCGAAAAATAAATAACAGAAGAGACATTGAACTGTTATAACAATACGTAGATTAAAGAAAATTAACAATTAACGAAAATCTTTTAAATACTTTGGAGTCATCTGAAACGTAAGTTGGGTTTTCTCCGAAAACTGAAACTACGTCACAATTTATTACAATTATAATTGTTAATATAATAGTGAGAGTTAGGATATAAATAATTAACTGTTTTCGTTTATTGAAAACTATCGGAACCACTCGGCGTTGCGCGAGAGAATTGAAGAGAAAAAACCTCAAACGATCTGTCAAAATACACTGGTATTAAAATACCTGTCTCTGGATTTTATGTTATAGGAGCTCTGGTGGTGCGTCGTTATCTGGGGTTCACATACAATATTCTAAATTTAAAAATTAAATCTCCAAAAAAGTATATATACAGAGTTATCTGAGTTGTATTTGCTAATGTGAACGTAATTACGGATTATTTTAAAATCCAGGGAGAACAAAAATACTCTGTACACGGAGGTTAAAGGTTAATGAGCAAAGCGCATAGTTAGGAAATACACAAACTTACGCAGA
>NNCF01128841.1:192966-229094 GCA_002313205.1 Laupala kohalensis | reverse complement strand
TATATATATATATATATATATATATATATATATATATATATATATATATATATATATATATATATATATATATATATATATATGATATGACACGAATTATATAATATGTTATAACAAGGGAGTGACGAGTGAATGAGAAAAGGAAAACAAATAGTCAAAAGTCAAAACGTACAAGTAAAATTGCTGCCTTTATTTTCATTCTAATTGTTTTATAACACAACATTATGAATTATAATGATGAAAAAACAAGAGTAAATTTCTATTAGTTAATAGTTAAGTATAAAAAGATATTCAGGACTTGAGACACTAGACTCGTCTGAAACGCATGTAGAAAAAAGCATTTGTACGAGCGCAGGGGTTTCGTTATTGAACAAAAAAAAATGAAATCTCTTTTTGTAATGTCCGATGTATAAAAATTATGTAAAAAATACTTTACTAGAAAGGAACCAAAGTAAACTTACATCACATTCGTGGTTCAAAAACTGGACTTTATTTTAAAATAAATGTTTCCTTCATAAGACATTACGCATTAAACCATCGATTGCAATTGACCGTTGAGGTTATGTTGTTTTTCGAGTTGAAATCTCAATAAGAATATGTCACTCCGTTGATGCTGGTTTCAGATATTTTAAGGATTTAATTCTATCCACCCTAAGGAGAAAGGTTCATCTGTGTGCCCCTTCGAACTCTCATCTATTACAGAAAGGGTGAAAGGGTGAGTTGGTCGAAGGACTTAACACCATGATGTAGCGGGGATCGAGGAGGGTCTTAGTAAACTTCCCCGCTGGTTTCACCTGCCCTCTAAAAATAAAACTTTTTCCCTTTATTCGTATTATGTTATTACTAGACATTTTATAAGAACCGCCAATAAAACGTTTCTTCCCTTAATTTATTATAATCATACAGTACCATTATTCCAATACAAATTATTCATTTTTTAAATTTATGATTATCTTTCTATTGTAAATTTTATCGAGATAATTTTCTACTAGAAAACCTATAAAAGGAAAAAAAGTCGTGTGTTCGACCAATGAAGTCGTCTTTTGACAGAGATTTATCATTTATAGTTAGTTTTCCTTCTTCCAACGGATATACTGAATTTATTTTGAAGTAAAAAAAAAACCTCCTTTTCTATCTTGTTTGTTTGTTGGGAGGGGTGCGTGACCGCTGTAGCCCCCTGCTGCCAGCTAGTCTGGAAGATAACACGACCTGAGCGAGTGATGAAGGTTTTACTTTGGCATTTTGATATTCCGTCAGCAAAATATATAAAAGAAACATTCATTCCCTTCGTCTTTCATGTTTTTCAATCGATTATCCTTCGACAAATTTTTTTTTTTATATTCGTGAGATTATATTATAACAAGTACTTAGCAAATACATTCTGCGGAGATCTATTTTCTGAGAACATCAGGGACGTCTGTCCACGTTGGAGGTTTATATTGCGTAAAAAAAAGGATATCAGAATAAAGAGTTATTGTAAAATGGTTTACATTTAAGTTTAAGAATATGAATAAACGTTTTGACGTGTACTATGTTGACTTCTTAGAAGTTGAGCCGCGGTTGCCCTTTTGGAAGTTCCTATAAAAGTGCTACGCAGTTAATCAAAAGGGAAGTTTATGTACATAAAGTGACTTAAAGACGATTTCTCTTGTGACTATATAGAAAGATAGGGAAAAAAACTTGGTAATTGTGGTGCTTTAGCAACATTATCAAAGCATGATAAATTGAAAGACGTTTCTATGTTGCTCATTTTTTTTTAATTATTGGTGTTAAAAAGCTTTTTCGGCTGCATAGCAACCATCGTCAGTAACATACACTGAGTGTTGAGGAATATTTTTGCCAAAAATATTCCTCAACCCTCAGTGTATGTTACTGACGATGGTTGCTATGCAGCCGAAAAAGCTTTTTAACACCAATAATAAAAAAATGAGCAACATAGAAACGTCTTTCAATTTATCATGCTAGGGAAAAAAAGTACTCTGACCCTAAATATTTTATATTGAACGTATAAATATATTTAAAAAATTAATAGCATAATTCATCACGTAGTTTTAAAAAGTATAGTTGTCTAAAAAATCAAAAATTTCTTGGTAAAATCATTCAAAAATAATGAAAATATTGAAGTTAGGAGTATAACGTGATTGTGTATTGACAAATTTTTCATTGATATCACATATCTAGCGGAAATTATCCTCCAGAATTACAAAACATATTGATGTTGTAATAAATCTATGTTTTGTAATAAAACATTAATAAACATTGTGTAAGCTAATTTCGTTTCGTTTCCTTAATTATTAGTTATAGTTATTCTCATATTAATTGTTAATTACACTCATACTAATTATTCATTTAGTCTGGACGTTGAGGCCGACTGCGTCAGGCATTTTTTATTTTCTCACTCGGGTATCTGAAATTTTTTTGAATCCTTCGCCTCTGCCTTAGCAATTGCCCTTTGATCGGAATTGATGGAAATACGTCGCTTTGCTTGCTTCCGGAGAGTGAATTAGTTTTTTTTTTTCCCTCCACGTGGTCATACATGGCAGTTTGTAACCGCTTTATTTGACGATAAATTTATTATTATTATTATTATTCGATCCTCTCCCTCCTCTTCACGACCATCGAGAGCCGATTCACTAGGAGCGGCGACTGCGAACAGACAGGAGAGAGAGAGAGAGAGAGAGCAGGGAGTGATTTCCCCAGTCGGTCACTCGACGCAACGACGAATCAAATTTTGATTTATAATGGAAACACGAAGTGAAGTGAAGCGTAGCGAAAAAATATATATTTTTTTCACAAAAGATTAATAATTAAACTTTTACGAATTAATCTGCACAACATATATGAGAAGTGTGATGTAACATATTGTTATGGTATAATTTGTATTAATACGATAACGGTACGTGAAAGAAAAATGATAAAGTCCTTTAGTGGTTCATTTTGGGAGCAGAGTTTAACACAATGGAAAGAAATAAAAAAAGGAAACGTTTATCCACTAGACTTCTGAAAAATTAATTTACTAACTACTCGAGCACCCCAGACTTTGTAATATTCGCACTAATACTTNAAAAATTAATTTACTAACTACTCGAGCACCCCAGACTTTGTAATATTCACACTAATACTTTTTTTCTTAAAACTCCATTAAAACTTCTAGAAGTCGACATTGTTAAAGTAGGTTTACTGAACTTAAAATTATTTCGTTTTACAAATGTCTCCGGAGATTAAAAAAAATACGGCATTAAAAAAATATGACGCTTTTACATTATTGTTTTTATTCAGCTTTAATTTATTCTGTTTCGTCTCGAGTATTTCGATGAGCGACAGTGAAAATAAGAATAAAAGGATTAGATTTTTTCTTCTTCTTTCATTTCATTCGTCCTTTTCCTTTGATTCGGAAATTAAGAGTTGAGAGAATTTAGCTTGTTTTAATATCGCGTATCGGGCAACTGTTGTCTGTCCTTTCCTTTCCTCTACGTGTTTAGACATTAGAATTCACGAGGGGTTTCTCGTGGGAGTCGAGTCGAGTCGAGTCGAGTCATACGGCGGCGCGACTCCCAAACACGAAGAGAGTCGCGGTAGCTCTCGCTAGAGCGTAACGGACATTTTTCCTACCTGCACAAAAATGTTAGGGCTTTAATGACCCTGATGTTGGCGAGTCCTAAAGCCCCAATAAAAAATAAAGTAAAAGGATTAATAAGAAGAAAAGAAGCATCTAGAGTTTTTCATTGCCACTCCCTCGGATTTTCAGATTAAGACAACATAGAATTTCACTTTTTTGATGGATCATCTTCAAATCAAAGCCCCACCATTCAACCATTCGAAACAAGTGCCTTTTCATCCCTTCAGCGTGCAATCACGGCATCACGGCTCACGGAGCAATTTACGCGAACTGGTTACGAGAGAGGAGAAAAAACCGGACGCACTCGACGTAAAACACGCGCACGCGTCGACACAAAGTAAAGCTTTTCCTTTCTGCTCCACCGAACTCAGCATCAATATTAATAACCGAAGTAACGGAAACATATTCGCACAAATACCGCGGTGTATATCAAGTCCAACCGAACGCACGTACACACAGCGCATTCTAGACGTACAACATACGAACTGTGGGAAAAAAAAAAATGGCTGCGGGGCTTCCGATCGTCATATGTTCTTTCGCTTCTGTTTGCGACTGCAGCGAAATCAGTTCAATACACCACCGATTTCCTTTCCGCCAGCAAATATAAAACCCAAGTACAAAGCGTTGTTTATTCAACATCAAAGCACGCAGCTTAGGATGCGTGTACGTGTCTGGAGGGTTGGTTGCTCGGTTGGTTGCTTTTCATTGCAGTGGAGAGAGCAGACCAGAGGAACACCTGTATCTCACTGGAGTAGGCGACACAGAAACTAATTAGTTCGCTTTATAATCAGATACAGGTGCACTCACGCCGTGTTACTGTTATTGCCACTGTCATCTTCAACCGAAGGATTCAAAAGCGACCAATATTCAATTTACGAGTCTTAAATATCGATGGACATTTAAACTAAATTACTCTCCAGAAGCGTTTCATCGATAGCGATCGAGGAGGATTTTAAATTTCAGCACACACACAAGATAACAAAAAAAATTACTACTTGTTATAATATTAACAAAAACACAAAAAAATGTGTTAAATAAACCACGAAAAAGCTATTTTACGAGTACGTATTTTTATCGAACTATTCATTATTCGGAAAATGTCGTTAATAAATGGTAACTATTAAAATAACTGCAAATCCGAGATTAATTATTACAATAGACTACACTCCTCTACACCAATTACCCTCTACATTCCACGACGTTCACACAACTTCACCAAGAACAAGAAGTACAATCAGAAGAAAAGCAATAAAATATAAATACAAAATGAATCTCTTTAATTCCGCGGTTAAAAGCTTTTTTAATGTGCTATTGTTTCTACAGTGTGAAAGAATTTACACATTTTAATAAAATAAGTTAAAGAGAGTTTCAATTCCCTGATAAACATTGTTTTCCACATGACTTCGGATGATGTAATGAGTGACGTTAATATCTCTTCTACTTTATCACGCCATTGTTGTAGTACTCTACATACTGATTTAAATTCCTTTTTCATGCACGTTGATTTTGCTCCCTTTGTTTATTAATAGCTTATTTCTAACTGTACCCAATCTTGACACGGTTGTGTACATTATCTCTGTAGAGATAATCCCGGTTCGGGTTTTCCTCCGTGTAGTGGCGGATTTTCCTTGGGTGGGAATGTCATTAATACTTTCGCTTTATTAATCTCGAATTTTTACTGCACAAAATATATACGATTTGTTTTGAATAATTGATGGATAACAGTACGTATTTATAAAATAATTTATTTTATAAATATTAAATCCGCCATTGCCCTTGGGCCCTTGATCGGCCCTTTGATGGAATACGTCCCTCGCTTGCTTCCGGAGAGTAACATACGTTTAATGCCCCCACCACCACACACAAACACACACATGTGGTCATACGCAGTTTGCAATTGCTTTTTTGACAATATAGTTTATTTTTATATTACAAAGAGCACCGAATATGAACTTCTTAAACGCGCCGTGGAGACACGGGGGTGGGGGGGTAACGCGGGGTGAGAGAGGGGGAAGATGGAAATTTAGAGCCCTCAAAGGGCGGATGTTCATTGTTATGTGGTATTCCCTACATCTTTTTTTTTCCTTTTTATGTGAATGTACCTATTTATCATAATGACTCTTTCAGAAAAAAGACCGCGGTTCTTTCGAATTATTAATTCTCGAAAAGCCAACGGTTGATCGTACGCAGTAAGAAAATATTTATATCGCCATCATCATCAATTAAAATATGTGCAAANGAACGTTAAAAATTTTCCATATCCCCATACCCCTGGTGTATGTAAGAATCAAAATCTCAAAATCCCTCAAAATCTTGGATCAAAGAAGGAATATTCTGAATGTTGATGATTATCCTCAGTATGTCGACATCAACTGGCAAATGAATATAGTAACTATTATAATAGAAAAAAGAACTCTAACAATATACAAGTTAGAATAATATTTATAGGTAGAATGGAAAAGAAAGCTACTTTTGTATCTACATCTCAAATCTACAGCCCTAATCTTTACCCATATAGGAGTAGTTATTCTTGGGGTCGAAATTTCAGTAACTAAATAAATAAATTTAATGTCAAAAAAGCAAAAGTTACAAACTGCGTCGTATGACCACGTGGTGGATGACAATAAACTAATTTAATCTCTTCGGAAGCAAAGCAAGGGACAATCATCCCATCAATTCAGATCAAGGGCAATTCCTAAGGCAGAGGCTAAGGATTTAACATATCGACATTCTCCTAACGATAAAAAATAGTTCGACGCGTGTTGTGGGCCGTGTCACGTGTGTGGAGTGACGATGGGCCTCAGTTCGGTGGATCAGAGCTGGAGGATGGCACCGAATGCCGCACAACTGGCTACAACCGCACGACCCACAACTAGACGAACATGCAACAAAAATAACGAGAGATAATTTCAATAAGTTCAACACAACTTTTAATCAGCATGCGCATGCGTCATAAGAGCGTTCACAAAATATAAAGTGCACCATGTAATTTAGAATAAGGATTTTGTACAATTTTGAGAAGAAGAGGAAGAATACATCTGAAGAGGGGGAACATACATCCCCGAAACGTAATGTGAAAGTACGAACGATTAAAGAGTTTGTGCGTCCGTAATACATGTTGTCATAAATAAGGGCACTGCCAACTAATTTAACAAGTTGAAAGACAACATTACTCTTATCTAAATACCAACAAATATTGTGTTTAATAAGCTACAGAAAAGTCATTTCTCAAGTACGTTTTATCATCAAAGTATAAATCATTCGGAAAATATAGTTGATAAGTGGTAACTATTAAATAACACTAAATTTACTAATAATTATTTCAATTGATGCCGTCCCTAGGCAAGAACCTAGCGAGTCTTTGTAAAAAAATCAGCCTCTACCCCAAGGAAAACCGGAGTGGAGGGGAGGGGGGAGGGGTAACCGGGTTTTCATGTCGTCACGCCGCATTTCGTCCAGACCTTTCTATCTCGTCGGTCACGTGTTTCTAGGACTCAAGATAGTATAAGTTATGACGGCGCTCTGATATTCCTCCAACGAAATCTTGGAACTTGGGAGACGTAACTAGAAGAACATTCTGCCTCGCGGAAGACGACTTTTGATTTCCGCGATGGTTATTAAGATTAAAGGGTTGTGAAACTCCCAGAGAAGATAATGCTTCGAGACGTTGCTAAGAAGTTGGACATATCTCGTGGGTGGAGCGGGATTTCAAAAAGAGAAAATGACCGAGTGAACAGTGAATTTCACGATGATGAGCACCGGAGAGAGAAAACTCGCCAAGTACGAGAAATTCCATATTTCTTCATATTAGCACAAACCCCCTTTCGCTAAGTGCCACGTTATTGATCCCATATAACGAAAGAACCTTTATACGAGAGAAACTAATAAAAGCTTTCAGAATTTTATGTAATAATAATCATACATTTCAATACAATAAACTAAGTAAATATTAGTTTCACTTGTGAATATAAGTTTTATTTATTTGCAGTTGTCAATACAACTAACGAAATGGAACAATCGTATCGGTAACCCCACCTACAGATACATCCCTTACGTCCCTAATTCTGCGCTCGAAAAATTGTCAGCACAATTCAAATTTTCAGTGACAATTGCCANAAAAAAAAAAAAAAAAAAAAAAAAAGAGAATTTCATATACCTCCAAAAATATGAGAAGTTATTGAGTTTCTTGGGTTAGTTCTAGAAATGCATTAGAGTTATTTGAATTAGAAATAATGAGATAACGTTGAAACCCAAACGAAATCCGCGTGAGAGGTTGTATTAGCATTAGCTTTCGCTTCAGCACCACAATGCATTGCGGTTGTTACTCACCAAGTACAGAAATTCGTAAATTTCTTTAAATGAGGATCGAATTCAGAGCTTTAGTACTTAGCGGATTAAATGGTAGAATTAACCACTAAAATGCGTGAAATCGACAAATTAATAGTTACATATTCTTAATGTTATTCCAACTCCAAAAGCCTCAACCTCAACCGGTTATTTAAATGAAATAATTGCGATTATGGAAAAAGCACTTAATTTCAACTTTTAAATCTTGTAGTAAATTTTCCGTAGCATTTCTTTACATTTCTTTTTTCACCGGGGGCATTAGAGAAAGACACTTCTCTTACTTTCAGGCGAGATGCATAAATCACATAACTGTTACACATCCGGCCATCATGTTTGTACTTCTTTATGCTTAGTGCTCTTGTGCTTCATTTTAAACGAGAGTCAAGCTGCAATATTCCTGAATATTGTTTGTACTTTAATATTAATAACTTATATTAGCTACAAATTAAATTATATTTTGTACTCCGTTATTATCCGTTTTAAAGCAAGTAGAATGAAAATAAAGAAAAAGATTTATTTTTTCATTTCAATAGGGCGCTTTATTTACAAATATTATTTATGTACAAATGTGTGGCGAGGCTTTTTGTTGCCTGTACGCCTGTAAAATTCCCCTTAAGTAGAGCCGTGGGCTGTGCATACGATGCCCTGGTATTCACCCTCATTGAACGGATAGTTGCAATTTTAATTTTTGTTTTGAACTTAAAATGATCGTAATTTTATTTACTTGTGATTTGTATCGTATTATTATTATTATTATTTAGCATCCTTTAGTGCATCTTTAATATTGTTTTATTTAGTTGTAAAATATATTTTAAGTATGCTGCAACTACCGATTAAATGAGCACCGTTGGGAACCACGGGAAACCAACGGTCAGGACACGAATATATACAATTAATATAAACATATTTACAAAAGATAGTTAAATAAGAGAAATAAATTATAATGTAAAATATACCAGTTTTGACATAGAAATAAAGATTAAAATAAAATTCAATTATTTACAATACTAAAAAAAATAAAGAAAAAGATTTAAGTAACTTGGGAGTGCTGGTCCTAAAGAAATCACTGAACCACTTTGAGCAGCAGATCACTCATGTCCTCTCAAGCAACAATGGAAAGAGGACTTGGCGTTGAACGTGAGATTCCACATTTCACAGACGACACAACTCAGCGGAATAGAGTTCATGTGAACCCCATGACGTGTTCTCTCATAGTTCATGAACGAGAGCTAGCTTCGTTATCGGGTCGCATGCGAACGTCTTCTTCATAAACCTCGGGATTTCATTACGTGCTGTCGTGCAAATCTCCCGTCATGACCGGATGCGAGTAGTGTAAAGAAAGATTAGGAGTAGCTGTTTAAATGAAATTATACCACTTCAACATTATTTCAATGGTTGTTTTTTTCTACTTCATCAATTTGTTTCTGTGTTTGGAAATCGAAAATGGTCCCAACTCAGAAGTAAAGTAAAAATTGTTAACTCTGTCAATCGATTGCATTCATCAACACAACACGAATCACAGAAGAAAACAGAAAATTGATAATGATTTTTCAAGAAGAAATTACATATTTCTTTTCTCTCTTGATTCAGTACTGATCGTCAGTTTCAACATATCAGGGAATTTTTTCACGAAGTATTCCCAAAATTCGAGAATTTTACGAGTGCCAATATATTTTACTGTAGAATTAGTAATTCAAATCAATTAAAGGAATTAATGTAAATATTGACTTCTCACAGAGAAATAAAACCTGATATATACTCTTCAGACCTTCAGCATTGGCGCTAAAGATTTTTAAAATAAGTTAACATTTAGATTAATAGTATTCATTTTGGAAAATTGAACAATAATGTACTTCAATGTGTTTTAATTGTTATCAACCCATTTTATCTCTCTCCGCACTTTCGCTGTAAGGAAATATTTTCGGTGATCTCCACGACAACGCCTAATTTCAGTTCACGTACAAATTTGCGATCTTGCACAATAAAACACAAAATAAATGAAACTTAAGTCTTACTTTCACGCATTCCATAAATGAAACACAAAGCCAAGCTCTTCTCACACACGTGCCCTGTTATCTTCGTGCTTCTATATGGTACGCACTGACTCATTACACTGTCACGAAGCCTGCATGGCACGTCCAGCCACGTTCTTGCTGCGCGCGCGTACGCTGCTGATAGCGATGCCTCGAAGTAGTGCAACGACGGGCGATGGACGATCTCATCATCATCACGCACGTAACACAGATGGAGAGCGATCGTCACGTGATGGAGGACAACAATGAATTATCGAAACAAGAGAAACTACATTCATCTGTCTCATAGCAAAAAACGAAACATCGTCTTCATTTTAGAACACTACTTCAGAATTTGGAAGACAATTTATACCTCCGGAAGTTAAGTAATCGAGTAAATAAATAAATTTATTGTCAAAAAACAGTACAAACTGCGTATGACCACGTGGAGGACAATAAACTAATTTACTCTCCGGAAGCAACCAAGGGACGTATTCCATCAATTCCGATCAAGGGCCCTAAGGGAGAGGCGGATTCAAATTTTTTTTGCATAAGTTTCTAGATAAGATAAAAAGTTAGCTGCGAGTTATAATACATATATAATGTCAATATGTTTGTAATTTAACGGAAATATGTTTGTAAATTTTCATGTACAAGTTATTATCGAACTATAGATTATTCTGAGTATAGTGTTTAAAAATCATAAGAGTTGAAAAAACACTAAATTCACGATTTATTGTTACAATAAACACGCCCCTAGACAAAGCCTAGAGAACCTGTATAAGAAATCCGCCTCTACCCGAAGGAAAAACGGAGAAAAACCCGGGCCAGGATGGGGCTACAGAATTAATGTACACAACCGTGCCAAAGTTGAGTACACATAAAACTAAATTAATATGAGCCATACGGCAACACAATCATGCAAGAAAATAGTTTTTGAAATTGTTATAAGTTATTTAAAAAGTGCTACAGCAATGGCGAGATAAAGTACAAGACGGATTTAACTTTTATTAAAATCAATAAATTCTTTTACGGTGTAGAAGCACTGGTGCAGGAGGTAGTTTTTAACCGCGGATTTGAACAGATTCAATTTCATAATATCTTATAAGTAATCGAGTAAATTAGTTCATTGTCCTTCACGTAGTCATACGCAGTTTGTGAAGGCTTTTTGTGACAAAACATTTTAATGAAATTGCGTTCGCATCAGTCGGAGAAACGTTTTCCATCGTAGACGATACTGAGGTGAGCTAAAAAATTACTGATTTTTGTTTCCTTTTTACGTAACTTAGTACTCTTTTAACTGAATGTTAAAATTCATTCTTGTAGTATGATATACTGTGTCGAATGGTTACAGAATTTGATGTTTCTTTTTTCTCGTCTTTGATGGGCAAAACTGTTGGAACGCAATATAAATTGGTTTAAAGAGTTGAGTCTGAGAAGATTCACAAATGACGGTTTACGATTGCTGCTAAATACTCGGTAACGGATTAGCAGGAATGAAAGATAATAAGAAAAAAACTAGAGTATATGCATTTTTAAGAGAAAAAATTCGTTAAAATAAAAAAACAACTCCAGGACGATATTTGGAGATTACATCCAAAAGAAAATCTAAAAGTGGATAGATTTAGCAAACTAAACGCGAATTTGCAATTTATAAGTGATTAATAAAAAAATAGAAATCAATTTTCTTAAAACTATGTTCTCCCTCAGCATGTGACAGTGAAATATGTTGGAGACAGTGTATTTGGCTTTACAAGTGTGGAAGTTAGGGAATGTAGGCAATGACAAACTCTTGGTTGCTCATTTTAGTGGTGATTCTCTTTGAAAGAGAAACACAAAAACCAAAAAAGAATACATGGCTACTCCTCTGAATACATCATCGTGCAACGGATGCTGCCGAGAGTCGCTTTAGTCTTTGTTCGCATTAGCAACGTAGTACATCAAAATGGATGTTGCTGTCCCAGCGGCTGCGATGACGGACTAACGCCTCTGAACCCTAAGGTTACGTTATTGAATTATTTAAAATATTTTCTCTTCCATTTATGCTTTAAATTTGAATGTGCTTTATTGTCATGGAAAGCTTGCCTTTCGAAAAATTGCTCTCTAAAACTTTACTCTCTCTCATCGAAAGGTAGGATGTATCATTTCCATTCAATAAATCTGGAGTGTACCTCATTCAACTCCAAATTATTATTCATAGCAAGAAGATCTAAGCACTAAGCAACCTACATTGCAATAAAAATATTTTTTAAACCGAAAAACGCTTCCAGAAAAGAAATCATAATTTTTCCAGTCCTCCATCAGGTAAATTATTTTACCTCCGTATGATATAGAAAAATATTATCTTTATACTCTATATTATGTACTCTACTCTATACTATAGTTTTATAACTCGCAGCTAACTTTTTATCTTATATAGGAACTTATGCAAAAAAAAAAATTGAATCCGCCTCTGCCTTAGGAATTGCCCTTGATCGGAATTGATGGAATACGTCCCTTGCTTGCTTCCGAAGAGTAAATTAGTTTATTGTCCTCCACGTGGTCATACGCAGTTTGTACTGTTTTTTGACAATAAATTTATTATTAGATTAGGTAATCACTCAATATATACCATTGGTTCACAAAGAAGTCAAAATGCTTATCTTCTCTGCGAGCATATAATAATAATAATAATCAATCGACGTCGCTGCAATTAACGTTGAGAGAACGTGTAGATAAAGAATTCACTTTCCATTATCTCTCAAGACATTGGAGCACGTGCGCCATCTGTTAATTACTTCTCTTCTGTATTGACAAAAAGATTGGTTATTAAGATAGATGCTTCCCAATTAAAGAAATAATCTTGGAGAGATTAAGATTGGAGTCCCGCAACTTTCGGTCTTGCGGACTCGTTTCCGCGAAGGAACATCTGCGTAATGAAATTAGAGATTAAAGGAGGGCAGAGGTTGGGATTGAATTTTTGAAATATACTTTTCATTTAAGCAGGATTATGAATTGAAAATATATTTGGGGTTTTTGATTGATTATCATGTCAAATGCTAATTAGAAAAGAATGATTTAATTTTGTACGAACATATTACATTGAACGAATTCTAGAATTAATGAGAATCTTAAAGTACAGCATTGCGCAACCAGTGACAATAATATTCCTCTTTTCTGCAGATTTTATTCTGCCACTAAATATTTGAATCGATTGTCTAAGTTTGTTTTCTCTCGCGAATTAAAATAAAAACTATATTTTTGAAAATACTTCTCTGCACATTAAGACAACGAAGTGCATTCTAGACCTTGTGGATTTAGAGCAACGTCTCTCCAAAATATCATCGAGATCGTCCCAGTAATTTAGATGAGACACGGAATTTAAGTCGTTTTAGCCCATACCAATACGCCAATACATTTATGGAAGAAACAAATAAATAATAAGTATATAAATTTATTGTCACAGAAGCAAAAGTTATAAGCTGCGAACGACACCATGGAGTACAAGAAACTAATTTATTCTCCGGAAACCAGCAGAGAACTATCCTTACAATTCGGATCCAGGAGTGAATTTAACATATCAGCACTTTAGTCCTAAAACATGAATGAAAATAGTTCGCTGTTGTAATATCAACAAATTTGTGTCAATAAAACACATATATCATTATCAAACAATAGATTCCTCTTAAACTATTGTTTATAAACCGTAACTATTAAAATAACTTAAAATTCGAGATTAATTACCACAATAGACCGCCACCCTTAGGCAAGAGTCAAGACAACTTGTGTAGAAAATCCGCCTCTACCGAAAGGAAAAACCCGGTGGGATACAATACTTCCCTCACAGAAATTGAGATCATCATTGATGAACGTCTACTTGAGCAATCATCTTGCAAAATAGGAAGCCTCTTGCAAATAGAGGCGAATAGGAAGCAACGTTTGACGCATTGTTGACACGAAAGCGATTAAGGACTCTTTAATCTATTGTTGTAGTCCCCAGAGAATAGAAGAGAGGGGTATGGCGTTACGAAACTTAGTCGTATAATAATAATAATAATAATAATAATAATAATAATAATAATAATAATAATATTAATAATAAATAATATTAATAATAAATAATATTAATATTTAATAATAATTAATAATAATAATAAATTTATTGTCAGAAAATCCGTACAAACTGCATATGACCACGTGGAGGACAATAAACTAATTTACTCTCCGGAAGTAAACAATGGACCATCCCATCAATTCCGATCAAGAGCCCTAACACAGAGGTGGATTCAAAAAAAATTCAGCATAATTTCCTAGATAAGATAAAAAGTTAGCTGCGAGTTATAATAATATAATGTCAATAATTGTTTGTAAATATATAATGAGGATTTGTTTTACTAAAATTAATGACCATTATATAATCAAATTAAATAAATAATCTTAGACTGACGGATTCTCGACATAAAAGTCAAAACGCAGTGTTCTTTTAATAAACATTTATTTATTTATTTGTTCCTAGAACTTAAAAGGGAAATGAACAATGATATGATTCATCTCAACATTTCTGTAAGCGTAAGACATTCGGAAATTTAGTCTGATGTATCGTTCCGTAATTTTTTATCGGATTGTTATTATTCTCGAGCGGAAACTTCACGTATTGCAGTTGACTCTCGTTGTCTATCAATATATTCACCCCTCACTCGCAAAAGTCAAGGAGTAAAGCTTTTACCTTCATATGTGGTAGAACAAAAGTTAATAGCACTGTAATTTCAAGTGTAAAACTCAGTGCCTAAACAAATTTATTTACGAATATATGTAATTTTTAAACATTTTTTGAAAAATGAATATGTTATTTCACTTACGATCCGAGCGAAGTCACGAAAATCAATAGTTATTACACTAAATTTTATTAACATACCTTATTGCAAAATATTGATTAAAAAGTAACCAAGATTTTCAAAATAAAGAGTATTGTTTAGTTGTGTGTCCTAGTGTAAGACGAAGCGACATAAAGGGAGAACATTAAACGCTTTGTATCAATAGAAGCGTTTCAACCTGCTTTAAAACGAAATGTTATAGAATTGAAGACGTAAGATGAGGAATAGTGGGAGAGACGAAAATAATTCCAAGAATGGAGAAAAGAATATGAGACGTGAAACAGACAAAAACGAGCACAAAGAAAGGAAATGAGTGAATATATGAGAGGAAAAAATGGATAAAATAGTGATACAAAGAAAGGAAAAAGTAAAAACGAGTTGAACGCTGCACTCTTTTGTAAAATATGCATCTCGTCTAATAGAGCGTGACGAGTCCTTAAAAAACGAACGCCTTTCGTATTGTGAGAGAAATCACGACTTGAAGACCTCGCAAACCTGTTTTGTACTAATACGTTCTCTTTCGAGTCTTTGACTTACGTCCAAACTCTAAATTTACTTCACAAAATACTTCAGGGTAACCTTTGTATGCGTTTATGTATTCGATCATTAAAATATCTCCTTTATATAATGTTTCAATAAGTCACCAAGGTTTAAAGGCGGGTCACATTTTTCTCGTGAGTACTTACAAAAGATTGAAAGTCCGTTGAAATATTTATTGATTCCGTAAAAACACGTCAAATATGCATTCCAGTTCATGAACAAAATTGTTTTGTGCAACATATTTTGTCTCCCATCTCGGAAAGATTCATTAATAAAATTCTCTTAGTGTCGAGTTATTCAGTGTTGTTGAAATACGAAAATAATTCGTGTTTGACAGTCTTCAGAGAGTTACAAATTCTACTACAATTAACGTCCGTTATAAAATCAGATGGAATAAATAATTGAAGACTTCAGTTTTTCGGAAGAACAGATTTTCCTTTTGTCATCAAAAAGTCACGTGTTTGCTCACAACTGTTTACATTGTTGTTCCACCTGACGAAGACTCGAAAGGAAAATCGAAACGTCAAGAGCCTCTGATCGCAAAAGAGAAACGTAAGACTTGAATTGTCTGTTCAACAAGTCTTCAAAGTGATCTGAATTTGAGATATTCGAATGAAAAATTGTGCACAAATCTGCACAGCATTCGTTATTTCCTTCTATGATGAGCTTGAGTCCGTGATTTCAACCACAAATGGCGCACAGTTGTGGGAGGAGGAGATCGAGTGGTGTAGTGGGTAACACTCCTGCGATCAAAGACCGATTCCCGGGTTCGATTCTCGGCTTGTCGCCATTTTCACCTGAGCGAAAGTTATCACACTGAAGAAATATGTATATGCATAATTATCAAAGCAAATTAAAATGTCAGAGGAGACGACATAGTACAATGACTCTGATCCTTTAGAAAACAAAAGCAGCATTTATTGCGAAACTGTCTTCAACAACAATCACAGGAACAGAGACTCTGAATGTAGGTTTAGACAAAACTAAACACGTTGGGCGATGCATTTGTACTATCGTTTGAAACGAGAAAAAGTGCGCTACAATAATTGATTATATGTCTACCACTATTATTTGTAAGTTTATAGAACTAAAAATTAGTTCTACACACGCTGTACTGATGGAGTTAAAAAATTGATCCCTTGTGTTAATCAACAACAAAAAAAGGTTAATGAATGAATCCTCAAAGAGTTGATGAGAGTTAATCACTTCTTCTCTATTTGGAATTATTAATCTCTTGTGTGTTCTACGCTTAATAATTAGTTCTGCATCTTCTAGCTGACACCTACGCTGACCCAATTGCACCGAAACATGGCTGGAGCTGCTAGTTATTGCCTGCCGCCCACCGCTCCACGTAAATACGTTCCTGAAGAAAGTGCGCACGATTGAGAAGTTTGGAGGGATGAGCACAAGTTGAAGATAGCCTTTCGCCTTTTACAAGAGATGTATACAATATCCCTTAACACGAAAATAGACATACGTCCGGAAGCACTATATATGTTGCGGAGTGTCTTATTACGAACAAGACGACATTAATGGAGCAATTAGAAATAACTCGGAAAAATCTCTGGTCCTGTAAAAGAGAACAGGAAACGTCAGAACAGGGAAATTTCTTCACGCATTGACACAATTAAGAAAAGGAGAATTACCTTTTATGGACACCTCAAAAGATTGGATGACAGAGAGACAGACAAAAAAACATTGTTACATTATTTTGGAAAGTTGAAAATGGATAATACGTGGATACTTAAGGAGAGTGAGAAAGACTTGGAAGAAGTTCATATTAGTACAGAGGATATATAATCAACTATAACTTTTCGGGGAAAAAAATTGCAAAGGGGTAAAGGTTTCGAGGAAAATCCTAAGAAGAAGACGGAGGAAAGGAAAGAAGAGAGGAAAACCCAGTTGAAATGAACGAATAGCTCATACGAAAGAAATAGTTGTAGTAGTAGTACCAATAGTAGAGAAGTTAGGTTACAGAGTCGTATTGTGATCACTGTTCGCGGGCGTGTAGTTTGGTGGTTGCAATGCATTGGAACTGTAGACCACCAAATGAAATCCCTGTAGCATCAAAAGCTACAATTCTCTGAAAGTAGACCATTTTAGGTCAGGTCAGGTGTTTCGCTTGCATTTGATTAAATGGTAATCTCTAACACGATGCCTTCGATCCAGCAAAGGAGAATTAAATCCAACTACACGTTCACGAAATTTCTGACTGCTGTTACTGGAGTATTACTATAACGCCTATGATACATTGTACGCACTTATGTGTTATCACTGAAGTTTCAGTTGAGAATCGCTGCAACGTTTTTTTGACAAAAACTATCAGAATCGAAGGTTCTGGGAAGGAAAAGCTATCTAGATGGTTTTATTTTTTCCACCTTCGAATGGGATGGTTTTCTTACCCTTCTTTTTTCACCATAGACCGTAGTGGTGGATCAGGTGCAGATAGACCGCAGTCTAGGAGGTGGGGGCGGGGGACAAACTGAGGGAGCGATTAATTCTGTTAGAAAATCATGGCGTTACAACAAATATTTTTTAAATATTATCTTTTGAATTAAATAGAATCTCTCGGCCTAAGGACGGTGGAGGTCTATTGTGATAATCTTCTTGAATTCGGAGTTATTTCAATAGTAACGATTTATAAACAATATATTCCGATTAATCGATAGTTTGATAACAATACGTACTTGTGAACTGAAATTTCTGTGTTCAATTAAATACAAATTTGTTGATATTAAAATCCGTAGCTAACGTTTTCTTATCTATGGAATATACTGAAATGTTAAGTCCTTAGCCTCTGCCTTAGAGCCCTTGATCGGAAGTTATGGAATACGTCCCTTGCTTGCTTCCGGAGAGTATATTACTTTATTATCCTCCACGTGGTCATTCGCAGTTTGTAACTGCTTTTTTTACTATAAATTTTTTATTATGCCATTCTTACATTCTGTTTCCTAAGCGGAGATGAAAACCTCAAGGTATCACTCGTAGAATGAAAACACACAGGGAGACAAACCAATAAAAGATTTCGATGGGAAGGGAATGGATTAGAGTTAGTCAAGAAGACATGATCATTGATCATTGATCATTGATCACAATGATTGTTTTGAATGTACGCATTTATCTCTAGAAATACAAATCGAAAGCTGTTCGTTGGTCTCGACGAGAACAACGACCGTGGACCGACTTTTGGTTAATTATTTCAAACAAAAAAAATGTTTGTAATTGAGAACAGAAGGTTTTTAGGGAAAGAAAGATTGGAAAAGTTACCCGGAAAGTTGGAAAATTCGTTAAAAATTTAAAGTGCTTTTTTCTATGGGATTTTTGTTCAATCTCACGATTCGGATGATGGATACGCGTGATTCTTTTTTCTTTTTTTCTTTTTTTTTTGTTCCTTATGGTCTTGCAAAACTTTTCAGGACAAAAATTCGGGACAATTACAAAGGAAAGTGAGAGAATTCAAACAAACTGCAAAAATCACAATTTTTGTATCCACTCTCCATCATAACTGACGATAGGAACGACATTCTTTTTGGTTTTGGTTTTTCAGTTTTTGAGTTGAACTGCGGTTGTGTTGTAAGTTCATCGCAAATCGTTTCACGAAATGAATTTTAAGTTTCGTCGATTTATCTCTAACGAATTTTCAGATTCACCTACGAAATACGGAGATTTTTAAAGTGACAAAGTGACAACAACAAAGTGAATCAATTCTCCTTTCTCAGTTGAATTGTGATTCTTCGCATCGTGTCACAATCGACTCAATATAAATGAATTAACACAATTTAGTCGCATTGCAATGCCGCCATTAAGACGGTTTAATTTAGGTCACAGTCGTTTACAGATTGAATGATCACTCAGAAATACTTTCCTTTCTCATTTTCACTTTGTTTATACATTTAAAATCGTTTTGTGAATTTGTGAAAAACAATCACAAACAAATTTATTAAAGTTTGGACCGAGAGGACAACGTCTGTCGGGTCTGATAGTTTTTGTAAAAATAATATTTCTACTTCTCGTATATACCATACTATTGCATAAGAAGTATTATTAGAAATATTTTTAATATTATTGTCACGTATTGCTCAATATTTCAGAGCAACTTGGCAAATGTAATGCTTGATAATTATTATCTGCCGTATTTTAAAGTTTTATTCTTTCTCTCTCTTCACTACTCTTTCATTCATGATGAACGGTCACCGCTCGAGAGGCGAAGGTAAAAAAAAAACATTATTCCGCTGAAGTATCTATACCTCACGTCAAGTAGCGATGGGTTAGTCACCTGAAGGAGTGGTTGGTTGTTATCATTGGGTTTGGCGACAGTCAACAAACGGACGCCCGACATGGAAAGTTGTCTGCGGACAGGTTGCGGTCCACGAGCCATTTTGGGCTCCAAGCGATACTCCTTCCTCCTACGCCTTCCGTTCGACCGATGACGTCACCACATTCCCACGCTGGCCAAGGCGAATGCCGCTGCAGGCGACAGGTTGAAGGAGAACAGGCTCAAGGATATTAGGCTGCATTACGCTTCGAGTCTATACGAAGAAATGAAGCTGCTCCTCCTCATTATTTTCTTTATTTCTTTTGTTTCTTCATTCACCTTCATTTCTTGTACAACAATGGCATATACTCCGAAGACATTTTATGTTAGAATTTTATAGCTAAACATATCACAAGTAAGAAAGATTTGGATTTATTTCAACCGAATATTATAGTAAAATGCCGCACAAACATCTTGGGGTGGAAACCTCCGCCCCCCACCCCTGAAAAATGGTGAAATCAATGTTATTTCTTGTATGTATTAAACTAGAAAATTTGTTTAAGGTTTTATTTCACACTTAAGGACAATGAGCTTTTTAAAATTGTACGTTAGTAGATGAACTAGGAAGATCCCACGAAGATCCGGAATAGCGTGTTTCAAAACTGAACCTCAGAGAATACATTCTCCCACCATTATGAGGGAGCTCGTATTAATTACATTTCTCTAATTAACAGCGTAAAACAAATATTTTCAAATCATGTTTCCTAAAACCAGATATTTACTTGGAACATTTCGTTCTAGAAAGTCCATTATCCTGTCTCATTTAGTTAAAACTTCCGGACAGTTTAATGAGTCAATGGAAGTAAATATTATGTAATCGAAAAATTTTGAAGAAATAAAACGAAGAATATTTTCCGGGTTTTTCTCCGGTTTTCCTTCGGATAGAGGCGGATTTTTTATACAGGTTTTCTAGTCTCTTTTGTCTAGGGGCGGCATCTATTGGAAGAACAAATCTCGAATTCAAATGTTATTTAATAGCTTATGACGATTTATAAACAACACTTTCAGAATAATCTATAGTTTGAATATAATACGCACTTGTGAAATAACCTTTGTTGTGTTTTATTAAATACTTATTTATTGGTATTATGTTAATATTATAACAGGTACCGAACTACTTTTATTCGTGTCTTAGGAGTATGTTGAAGTGTTAAATCCTTAGCCTCTGCCTCAGGGTCCTTGTTCGGAATTGATGGGATGGTCCCTTGCTTGCTTCCGGATAATGAATTATTGTCCTCCACGTGGTCATACGCACTTTGTAACTTTTGCTCATTTGACAATATATTTATTTATTGTTTATCATTGAAAAGGATTCCTAGTCTTGTCGAAAACGAATATTAGAATATTGTCCTTCCACTAGAGGACCGATGATGCTGGAAGAGAAAATGGCCTCGTTATTTTCATTTCCATTCATTAACTCTCAAAACCATGTCTTGTCCAGCGAGGCATCATAATCCGGAAAATACATGTTAATAGGCTTTCACAAGTAGCGGAGGCGGCCTGGATCATGGAAACATCCAGAGGCTATTACGCGTCGAGAATGATTTGTGTCGTAATTCACAATTGCAGTTTATTCCCAACGACAAGCAGTAGATGTTCTCGTCTCTTCCATATGCAACGGCGGGCAGGGAGGTAGCCCTGAGGCGGCTACCTTCCATCTTCCTACCCAAGAAGCTACGTCGCCACGGATTCAAACAGGTTGTTGCACCGTTGTTGGCTGTCCGCGTCGCAACGACCGCCCCACGTTCGATTTCACCACTTTCACTCTTTCTACTTTTTATCCACCGATCGTGCTTTATGCGGCGATGTCTGTTCAATAAAAAATTTAAAATACGCAACGCCTTGGATCTATAAATATTTATAATTACACTTTATATTTTTTGTTCCATCTATACCATTTTTGTTCTCTTCGTATATATCATTTACATTCCTTACTACTTTTCTCCTGTGAGTTTCGTTCATAGTTTTTATTTTCTATAATTCTGCTCTCTTTATTCGGAATAAGTAAAATATTGTGCTTTGTACTTGATTTTGTTCAACATTCGTGGTATTCTTTGAATTCTTTTGTCTCATTTCCAACATCGTAACCGAGAACTGAAATTTTTGTCAGTAGATGCCAGATGCCTGATGAAGACCCACTGTGTAGGGGGAATAGAAGCGTTGTAATGGAATTGAAGAGTAATTTTGAAAATAAGGTCGTTTAATTTAACAATCTAATTGCATGAGCAGGAAATCTGAGCGAAGTCGGAGGAAAACCAAAAGTCTGTAGATGATATCCCCTATTTAGGAGATTTTTGTCCAATTGTTTATTTCGTGTTTATTGATTAACAGTAATTAAATATTATTTTACACACTATTTTCTTTAGAATTTTCTTAAAAGCGTTTTCTGATCTCCCCCCCCCCGTGCTTATATATTATGTTTTTTTTAATTGTTTCACGGAGTTCTTAAGTAGTGTTTTACTCTCTTAAGCATATGAAATTACCACGATCTTATTTTTATTCACTAAATATTAAAAGAAATTGAATCGGGTCTGTATTTAGTTAAGAATTTAAATATCTTTATTTTTGTAATATTCCATATTAATAGATAGATCATTTTTATAAATGTCATATCGATAACAGATTGGATTGTTTTTGAAAGAACCGTGTTTTCGATGCTATGATGCGACATTCCTTTTGTATTTTAGGGAGTGACGCGTCTTGAAGATAAAAATGGAAGCAAGACGAGTGTCACGGTGCGTGAGAAGCTTCTTGATTTACCCACCAGAGAACCTTTTCTGGAACCTGGAGTCCCTGGAGCGATGGAAACGTATGAATATATCATTGGAAGACCCGCCCCCCCCCCTTCTCTCAGTCTATCTCTCTCTCTCTCCCTCCGTCCCTACACTTCTCAAGGCAGAAGGAGGAGGAGGAGGAGGAAAAAGATCGACTCATGTCTACATAATCACATGTCATCTTTGAAACACAAGCCCGTGACCAAGAAATTACGTGTTACCCATGCAAAAGGTCATTGAAGGAAAACCAATACAGAAAAGAAAAAAAAACTAGAAGAAATGAATATCAGGCATCAGATTATGGAGGCACAAAAGTATATGCACCATGTCATGATAAATGGATTAGGATAAATGTTTCTAATTTAAATTAAATGAATAATTCCAGACTTACGACCTTTGTATATATTTTGTTATTTAAAAGCTCACGACGTTTCGACTTATGTTGAAGTCGTCGTCAGCGACTCAGTTATAAATATAATAGTTTGTTTCTAATTTCTTCCAGATAAGATTAACGTCTACGATGTGGCTTTTACAAACGCCCAATTTTTATTTAATTCATGAAAAAGCGTCTTTGTCCCCAACAAGAGTCATAAAACCTGTTATCACACCGTCACTTGCTGCATACACTCTATACCTCGACCGCATGAGAGTTAAAAGCTAAAGTCATGAACCGCTCGGGGAAGTAGCCGTCGAAGCATCAAAAGCTCTCGCTGGGCAAAAAACCGGTGAATAATGCATTATATCTCCATCTCCATCTCCTCCTCCTTCTTCCACTATCCCAAAACGAAGCGGCACAAAGATGAAGATCCGATTATGCAAAGAGAGAGAGAGACAAGTTGATACACCTCATTCACATGAATATACTTCTTTCGTATCCTTCGCAGCATTTAAGATTAAGTACTTCTTTTAGGATTTATTATACCCGTAGTATACATTCTGCCTGCAAGATTACCTTAGATGACATTATGAAAATGATGATTATATAAATGTATGGTCAGAAAAGCAGAAGTTACAAAACTGCGTCTTATGACCACGTGGAGGACAATAAACTAATTTAATGTCCGGAAGCGAGAAGGGACGTATTCCATCAATTCCGACCAAGGGTCCTAAGGCAGAGGCAGATTGAAAAAATTTACGCAAAAATTCCTAGATAAGATGAAAAGTTAGCTACGAGTTATAACATAAATAGAATACCAACAAGTCTGTAATTTAACACAAAATATTTATTTCACATGTAAGAATTGTTATCGAACTATACGTTTTGGAATATACTGTTTATAAATCATAAAGAGTTGAAATAACTCTAAATTCACGATTTAGTTTTTCAATAAACGCGCCCCTAGACACCTAGACACAAGCCTAGAGGACCTCTGCATAAAAACTCCGCGTCTATCCCAAGGAACGCCGGAGAAAAACCCGGGCAACGATACCCCGTTTATTTAGGCATTTTTTATTTAGGATTGTTATTGCATCATCAAGTTCTTGAGTTACCACGAAGAGAGAAATCAACGTTTCGGTTGTCATGACATTTTTGTAAAGACGAAACCTTATCAAATACTTCGCCATCTGGAATTCAGGTCGTTTTTATTAAGTAAATGGCGAATGTGACATTACGATTAATTTCTTCACTTTCTCTCGTCACGTGACCTTCGCATTAAAATTCTTATGACCTTTGTAAAGTTATGCTGGACATATCGGAATACACCTTTGTAATGTATAACACTCTTCAATAATGTCCAACAAGAAAAAATAAAACAATTATGTATAAAAGCCGTCTCCACATGAAATTGATACAAGGGTATTCGATATACAAAACACGCTTCAATTAACACAATCACTATTTAAAACTAAAACTCTAATCCACAAAATTACTTTCATTGTGTGTCGCTCACGCTATGAACTAAATTCTTTTAAGAAAGTTAAAATCACTTCGGAAAATGTTACAGATCGCAAGACAGACTGACAGACCTACCTCAGCAAACGCGAGCTAATGGCTGCCTGAAATACTCGTCCCGTCTTCAGTGGAAGGAGCGTACGCTTGTATTTCTATTTTACGACGCCGTTTCCTGCTTGTTTTGCTGCTCAGATAGAAATTAAGACGCACTTGCAGAGTTTACGTTACTCGCGTTACAATCACGTAAAGTAGACAACAACCTTTCAATTTCTCCTTTTTTCAAAAGCGATCATTTGGAGAAGAGAGTTCGCTGGATGCTAAGAACGGGCAATTATCCAACAGAACTTCTACTTGCAGAAAAGAGGAGTCGCCAATTGCAGAGGGAGACTCAACTCGACAGAAGCCCTCGGGCATTCACAGAGAATGTATCGTTTCGTTGCCGAATGTATCATATCTTCAATCGAAGCGGTCGTAAGAACTTTTGTCTTATCTTCTTCAATCTGAGACCAGCACTCCAAGTCAGCCAAATCCCTGAGATTGCTTTCTTTATTTTTTGTTATTGAATTCTTACACAACGTTACGAATTATAATTTTGAAAAAACAAACAAACATTATTTCACTTCTATCTATCAGTTAATAGTACAGCATAACAAATATTCAGGACTCATAAAAGCATATAAAAACATTGCGTCCGAGCGCAACTGTTTCATAATTTATGCATCTCACCACGGAAAAAAGTGAAATCTTTTTGTAATGTCCAGTGACTTATAGATAAAAATGACGCAAAAAAAGACTACGGGAAATTTAGTAAAAATGGAAGTAAATCACTTTCGTGATTTAAAAGTTGGTTTTATTCTGTAAATAAAACGCAATGTATTTCAACATCAATTACAATTGTAATTATTTCATTTAAATGACCGATGAAGTATGTTTTTGAAGTTGAAAATACAAGACGTAGATGTTAGCCTGTTTATTTATGCCTATTTCAGGTATTTTAGACATTTAATTATACCTACGCCACTACTACGTTAACTTTTGCCACTTGACCACGTGTTCGAATGAGAATTTGTTTTCTTGAGTTTAGGTTGCGGGGCTATACATAGATATGTACATCAAGGATTTTCTTTTAACATTAAGAAACAATTAAAACATATGAATGTATGTTTTTATAGCCCTGTTTAAGAAAAGTCGAGACGTTGGCGATCGGACGAAAGATGAATTTATGACGTAAACTAAAGAAATCATCTCCGTATTTCTCACTTCTCTTTTCATTTCGATTTTTCTTCTTCTAATTACTATAATCCCTGTCTATGCTTCTTAACACTTACAAAAACATGATCACTTTCGCCTATGGTTTTGTAGTCAGCAAAGTAATTATTAGTCGCCATGTTCACTGATTAACTTGCTGTAGACGAATGGTATCTTCGACACTGATAGATGATATATTTTTAATACCTGGTCCTGATGATGTGCTGAGAAAGTTCAGTTATCACGGATCACGAATGAGAGTACGGCTGAATCTCGATTTATCATCTGATTCATATATAATTAGCAATAGTAACAGAAAGAATAAGACGTATTTGGCTTAAATCACTTCACAAGAGTGTTAAACACCCAATCCACGTTCAGAGCTACTACAACGGGCACGAAAAGAAGAATGTTTCATGAATTTATATATCCTATAGTTTTAACCCATCCTGACCCGGGTTTTTCTCCGTTTTTCCTTCGGGTAGAGGCGGCTATCTTATACAGGTTCTCTAGGCTTTGTCTAGGGGCGTGTTTATTGTAGCAATAAATCGTGAATTTAGTGTTTTTTCAACTTTTATGATTTTTAAACACTATACTCAGAATAATCTATAGTTCGATAATAACTTGCACATGTAAATTTTTTGCGTAAAATTACAAACATATTGACATTATATTTGTATTATAACTCGCAGCTAACTTTTTATCTTATGTAGGAACTTTTGCTGAAATTTTTGAATCCGCCTCTGCCTTAGGGCCCTTGATCAGAATTGATGGAATACGTCCCTTGCTTGCTTCCGGAGAGTAAATTAGTTAATTGTCTTCCACGTGGTCATAGGCAGTTTGTACTGTTTTTTGACAATAAATTTATTATTTATTATAACATCTTTAGGTTAAAAATCTCACTGATCGTGAGATAATCGTATAAGAGAATTGATTTTTGCTTGACTCGTAGAGACCGGAGCAACCTACTAAACTGAACAAACGAGGATGAACTCAAAGTAAACAGTCTGAGGATATGAAGAGACATCCGAGAAGCAATGGATGCAAAAATCGAACAGTGCGTTCGGTATTGACCATAACGCTGGCATTTACAACAAACACATCCTGTCGAGGCGAGCGAGACGAGCGAATGGGCGCCAGAGGGCGCAGTCTCCCCTCGCGTGGGCCATCGCCCGTGGGCGAGCGCGTGGGCGCCGCGGGCGAGCAACATCGCGACAGGTGTACGCAGAGCGGGAAGTGAGCGGAGAGAAAGCGGTTTCTGTCGGAAACAAGCAATAAGACATGGATGGACAGTCGCCATTTTTTAAGCGAGAGGAAAGGATTCTTCTGGGAGATGTTGGGGCGTGACAAGGAAAAGGAAGGGGACGAGGATTTCTCCCATTCATAATCCACAAACTCTTTTCTGTAGTCGTTAGACACCAGGGTTATGTACAATGGTGTTGTATTAGTCACATGACATGATGTTATACACAGAAGGAAATGATGTAGTTGTAAGTTTCTCAAATTCGCTTCAGATTCTAACTTTAACAGCTACGAAAATTGTTATAAGAATTATCAGGAACAATCTAAGAAAATGAACAGTTGAGGAAATAATAAACATTTACCATTTATTACCTAATTAGTAATCGATTCCTTTCACGGACTTTTGGTTTCGAAACGAATACACGTACAGTGTTATCTCCACAATAATACTTATTATACTAGAGATCATTTATTTAATGGTTAGGAAGATGTGTAACTGGAAAAGAGTGATGGGGATCTGCAGTACAATCGTTGTAACAGGACTTCCTTTGGTAACAGATGATTCACTGTTCGTGGTGATAATTTTATTCAACGATTACGTTCCTTCCAAGGTTATCTCTCTCTCTCTCCTTTATGCAACACAGACATGACCACATTACTAGAAAACATTTATCTACCTCAATAGATGGACGATATCAAATTTTCTTTCTGAGATTATGTTCCCTGCAAAATACTGGAAAACAATCGCCATCGTCTCGGTTCGATCGCAGTCTGACTTTCATTTATTACAGATGCTCCTCTGTTCGAGGACGAAAAGCGACAAACGACGCAATTGCAGCAAACGGCGTTCGTCGCATTCGTGTTATTACTGACCTGTAAACATTTATCACGTCGATCCTTCCAGTTGATTATACTATGATATCTATCATACTTCATTATCACATATCCTAATGCTTGCACCTCATTTACCGACATGTGATTGTCAACAATTGTTTTCCTTATTTTCATTGCAATTGTTTTCTAATTACAATATAATGAATAACAACAACGTGTGTATAATAAATTTATTGTCAAAAAACAGTACAAACTGCGTACTTTTTGAGCATTGGCGTGTTTACATAGTAAATTAGTGTCATCAGCAAAAAGAACCATTTTGCAATCTGATGTGGATGATGACATGTCGTTCACATACAATAAAAAGAGTATAGGGCCGAGAATTGATCCTTGGGGTACTCCGCAAGTAAGTGTGTATGTGTGTATATATAACGAGTCCAAAAAGAGAATGTTCGCGCACACGTTTCAAAGGAAGAGAACAAAAAGAGAGAGTGAAAACACGGAAAAGCGGCAGAGCGCAACTGTATCGTGATTTATGAATCACATCTCGGAAAATGTGAAATATCTTCCTCAGATGTCCGGTGACATATCGATGAAAGTTATGTAAAAAATACTACAAAGGAAAGTGAATGTCCATCACTTTCGTGATCTAAAAGTTGGTCTTTTTTTAAAAAACAACAACAAAACAAGTGTTTTCTCCATAAGACGCAATGTATAATTGCTATTATTTCATTTAAATGGTCGATGAGGCATGTTTTTCAAGTTGAAATTACAGTAAGTACAAAATGTTACTCTGTTCATTTACTCTTTTGCGGATTTAAGATAGTTTAGTGATTTAATTCTAACCTACGCTGCTAGTAGTACCTTAAAGAGTTTTTCGAATTTGAGTAGACGGTAAGCATAAATATTTTTCCCAACTTATTTTGAGTGTATTCACAAAAATTCATCAACACATATACATATGAATATGTATCATATACAAAATGTTTATAAATGTTTCGCCCCTCCACGTTTCTACGAGCGCTGTTATTTGTATCACAATGAAATGTACCCGTAGACGATCATTGTTATTTGCCAAAGTAATTTGACTTTTTACAGAGAAACAAAATGAGAGGAAACTTGTGTGAACGACGGCGAGCGGTTATTAACGCGTCTGCTGCCAGAACAACTTGTCGCGAAAACACAGCGCAGAGAGTAGTTCATCATTTCCATAGAGACAGAACAATAAACACACAATGAGAGCGAAAACGTGGAACAGTAACAAAAGGAACAGCAACAGCAGCAGCATAGTATATATCGATATATGCATCTCATGTGAAGTTGAACACCAATTGACCTACAGACCAAAAGAAAAGGGGGGGGGGGAGCAGGAGTGGAAAGTTACGTGACGTCAACTCTTAATTTAGAGTATTGTTTATTTATTTATTATTATCACTTCCATCTTCAATGTTTTCACGTGAACGGAATGCAAGTATTGAATACGTTTGTACAATTACAACGAATTACAATTACAAAGATTATACCTTCTTTCCCTTTAGGTCATAGGGCAAGATCTCTAAGTCAAAGAACCAAATATACTTTATTCTAAAAAAACTGTTTTCTACGTAAAAACGAGTCTAAATACCACGTGTCTTGTGTCATGTGAACATAGTAATTTTTGTAAAAATAAACCTTCTTAAATATTCAAGTATTTCATTTGATTAAGTTTCGACTAATAATGCGCTGTCAAACTTCAGTATTATCGACAATTATTTGACTTATCCCTGAAGAAATTCAACCCTTGTTTTTGTTATATTTAGGGTTTTGTGTGAGTGAATGAATAGGATTGTTAGTGGAAATCACATTAAGACAAGTCAAATCAGTTCAAAATGTTAACATTACATTTAAAAAAATAATTTTTTTTGTCCTTCTCACGAGTACTTTCAAGTGTATTAAGTAAGAATCGAAAAAAAGAGGTCAGTTTTTTATTGTAGCACTTGTAAATGGGAAACGTAGCGTGCTATTGAAGCTTTTTGTCTACATTTGAGGCGATAAGAGGTAGGAGGTGGGTGGTGTCAATAGGAATAATAGCAATTAGTAATGTTAACAGAAGTAGTAGTAATTAGCGATACTAGAAATAAAAAGGAAGGAAGGTTCGCTTTCCAATTGTCACAACTATTTGGAAACCGAGACATTTAAGTGAAAATGCTACAATATTTGTTTCTGGCCCCGCCGGGAATTGAACCCGGGAATTGACTCAGCGGCAAGCAAGCAAGCGTGATAGTCCAGCGCTAACTGAAGAGGCGAGATCGCTGTGTGGTCGCACACGCGACCGAATTAAGACTCAGGTGCAAATGAATCGTAACACAGGTCTTCTTAGGTCTTCTACCCTCTCCGTAACTGTAAATGCTCGAATGTTGCTTTAGGTTAAGACAGGCGCATCGTCCGCTACACTCAGCAACAACAACAACAACAAAACTGATTCACCTTTCTCAACATTTTACGTAGATTCCTGCAACACCTGTTTTTTTAATAGGAATTTTTCTTTTATTATTTTCACAGGAAACATAAACGAAGTATCATAGATCGCTAGAAACTATTAAGAAAGTTCCTTCACACTCTTGCAAAAAAGTTTAGAATTATCAACAACAAAAAAACGCGGCGTATTTATTGCAAAAATCTCTAAAATATGAAATTTTTTGGTGCATCAGATGGAAGTGAAGAGAAAAACACCATTTACACGGAATCATAAGAGTAGTTCTCTACACACACACACTTTTATCACCTTTCAGTCCAAATTTGAGACTACTATGAAACCAAATAACACACTTCATTAACTAGTAACAATTAATAACGTGTAGAGTAATTTTAGAAGAAAAAAAATATAATACTATACTAAAAGACGAATGAGGTCATCCGTCATATGTCGTACGATGGCGTAAACTAACTACATTGTAAGTTTTCGTTACCATGGATACTTATTGTGAGTACGCAATAATTTCTATTTCATCTGTCTGTCCATCTTGAGGTCGCTAGTACCGAAATGAAGTTTTCCATATTCATCCGTCTATATCCATCGGTAATTTTGACTTTACGGATCAGTCAATTTCATTGTTATTAACATTTGGACAAGTATCTGTTCTCCTTGGAACTATTTCTATTTTTATCATTATCTTTATGAATAAAATGAAGCTGAAATGTTAAATCCTTAGCCTCTGTCTTAGAGAATCCTTGTTCGTAATTGATGGAATACGTCCCTTGCTNTTTTTATCATTATCTTTATGAATAAAATGAAGCTGAAATGTTAAATCCTTAGCCTCTGTCTTAGAGAATCCTTGTTCGTAATTGATGGGATGGTCCCTTAACTGCTTCCGGAGAGTGAATTAGTTTATTGTCCTCCACGTCGTCATACGCAGTTTGTAACTGATTTTTGACAATGAATTTAGTAACATTATTATTAATCCCGATGTACGTAAACCCCTTTTTCAAAGTATACTTTATATGAAAATCAATCACATTCTACGAAAAACAACTTCAATTTTATGAAAACGTTTACGGAAAGTCATATTTGAATCTACCACATTGTAAATAGCGCAAAAGCAATTACGGTTGAAAGTTTAGCAGCAGTAAAATAAATACCCAAGGCAGCAATAGCACAGGTCACCATTTCGTAATTTCTGAAACCATTTATCAATGTAAATGCGCTAAGCGCGGATAGAGTACATATTTGGAAATACGAAACCAAGCATACGAGATTTGGGTTCAACACGAGATGCGAAAACTGAAATCGTATGGCAATAGGAATTAACTTCTATATTTCGATGTACATCAGCTATCACTAGTATATTTCAATAATTGTAATAATAATAAATTTATCGTCCAAAAAGCTGTTACAAACTGCGTATGACCACGTGGAGGACAACAAACTAATTTACTCTCCGGAAGCAAGCAAGGGACGTATTCCATCAATTCCGATCAAGGGCCCTAAGGCAGAGGCGGATTCAAAAATTTCAGCAAAAGTTCCTAGATAAGATAAAAAGTTAGCGAGTTATAATACATATATAATTAAGACTAAGAAATGCTTATGAAAATGTGCAATGTTTACGTAGCATTACTTTCCTCCAGGCATACCAGAATGAAAGTAAAAAGTACAAGGGAAATATTTTCAAGACAAAATTCAATTAGTTTCGTCATCATGTAACTAAACTGCAAATAGTGCACTTTGTGATACGGTTCTGGATCTCGGCAAATACATCGAACACCGAAAAACCTCATCGAAAAAACATTGAAACATCCTCGAGTTTTCACCCCCAAAAATATTGTTGCAAATATCTATAGATAGTTGACGTTGTTAGTAGAATCCTGTAAGCGTCTTCGTTGGGTATAAAAAGTCGTGAGGAAGAAAAAAGCAAGGAGATAAAATAAAATAATGAAAGTGTTTTTTTTAATACATTAATCGTGTAATTTTGTTTTATTGATATCGGAAAATTATTGAGACTTACTTTTAAGTTTGCCTTCTTACCCATATATTCTAGAGAAAGGACCGTTATAAAAGCAGAATTAAATATTATTTTTTTAAAGTTTTTGAATTGTAACATCTGAGTACGACCCAAACTACAGGTTGGAACGTTGTGTTTTGAATAAAGACTAAATCTTAATACAGTGACTGCTTTATAGTACTCGTTGATGAAGGAAAAAAAATTATGTTGATGGATGGAGATTACTGTATTTTAAATTTTTTTTACAAAAATTTTCAAAATGGCAAAAACAAGTGTCGAGTGCTGGTTGATGCTTTTGTTATCAACAAAGGGGAACAAAGGAGTAAAGATAACGAAGGCAACGTGACTCGGAGCATTTTTATTGTACCTGGAGTGTATCTGCTGTGTATCTAATCGACGGCAGCAGAAGCATATAGCGGTAGACGCAGGAGTAGCAGCAGCCAGTTTCTCTTTGTGAGGCGGCCGTTGCTGCAAAACGATTTTATTCTANGGCGAAGGAACGAACGAACGAACGAACGAAAAAAACAACAACATGATTCTACGTTATAAAAAGAGAAGAAGTTGCAGAGAACGAGTTTTCCTTCCTGACTCTGATGAACGAACGGGACTGAGGCGCGTGGTTCAAGGATTGCATCACGACGCATCGAGGCACGTAAGGAGACGTAGCATCGTGTAACTAATCTATAATATCTCGGTGAAAATTACTCAGATTTTTCTCTTTCGACACTGGGGTAAACTTGCACAGTCAACACCGTCCATAATCTCGTTTAAGTACACGATAGATCGTTGCCTACAAGTAAAGATGCCCCTCCGGTAGCTGGTTGATGCTTCACTCCACTCCAGGTTNCCCCCTCCCCAACCTATTATCCACCGACTACTACTCTGTTACTATCGCTAACTCTGTTATACTATCTCTGTTACCTCGACTCGGCACCACATAATAACAATAGACCCCCTTCCAACCATCCCTCTATGTAGATAAGCTCATATTTCCCATTTACACATATTACAAGGAAAAAGTAAAAAAATAAGTAAAGGATCAGTGAGTGAAAAAGGTTGCCCAAGTGGGTTCTGTTCACTCACCTGGAAGAATTTTTAAAGTTCTTTCCCGATACTTTAAGAAAATAACTCGTAACTCATGACCGAAATTAATCGTAGGAGTGGAGAAAATAGGTACAACTTTGGGCCAGATGAAAGTAGTGACGAGCTTGAAATAGAACCCAGGGTTCGTGCTGTGATCGCAGGGGTGTTAACCACTTACCGCCTGTCAACCTTCAAAACAAATTTCGCCGTTTCCATCCCGACATGTTGTTTGTAAGACCTGGTACACATCCCCCCCCATACAGGTGATTGATGAACGAACACTAGCAACATCCTGTGCCGACTTACCTTCGGGTTTTCCACGACCCTCCTCCTGCTTAGGTCTTTATTATGCACACATTTCTTCCGGGTACATATACTCAAAGTATAACTTACGCTCAAATGAATACTTCTTGTGCCACACGTCAATAGAAACCGTCAACTGGTTAACGGGTGGTGTCGTGATGAATGCACGTGATCCCGGGTTCGTCTCACTTTCCACTGTCCGAAGTCAAACGAAATCCAAATTGCCGAATACGTTTGAGTATACATTTCAGTTTTTACCAAAAATACATCATCTCATTTGCAGTAATGGGACAATCGATTTTACCATGGAATACTACAAACACGATTTACAATGTAAATGTTAATTTAAGAACTTTGTTTGTGAGGCAACAATATGTAGAAAATAACTAACTAACCAGAGAAGTAGACACACGTTAGTGACTCACACAGACACACGTAGATGACATTGCTTGATTTCTCAGTTGAATTTAAATTAATTTTTTCCTTCAATTTCAATATTTAGTACATTAAAACATACGACTTGTCAGTAGATCCTTTAATCCTCTTTAGACAATTGTTTGTACCGCTATGCAACGCATGAACCAAATGTTTTCTTCTCTACAAATATAAAAAGACTGGAAGCGACATTTTCTTTTACTCCACTTATATAAAGATATTGTCGTACTATTATGGGGATAATTTCTGCAAAGTATCGTAAATTCTGAACAGACAGTCCATTCATCAATGGGGACGTGGAACACGAAGTAGAGTCGCACATGTTTTATTCACGACAGTTTAAGCGGCAGCGTTATGACAATCCCTTGTTATTGTACTATTACACAAACATATATTCATAGAGTAATTGTGAATATTGATGATCATGATGCAGATGATAGTCAGAGGTATAAAGAATTAGGATGGGTTTACGTTTCTGGAAAGCATGAAAAGTACTGAAGATATTCAATTCTTTTTTTCTTTTGTTTTCAAACGAGAGAAAGAAGTTGAGAAATATTTCTGTTTATTTCCCTGTCACGACGGGTATTTTTCAATGAAGCACTTTTTTTTTACCTTCCTGTACTAGTATAGGTAATATTCAAATTATCTACCTACAAGAAGAAGAAAAGTTAAGATTGATTTTTTTTTCACTTCTAATATTTTACCGCGTATTTACATTTATATCAATACTAGTGAAAATTCTTAAGATTTAAAAACTTCCGAGATGAGTCCAGCATCGCACTCTGGCTGCTTTACCCCTTCGGGAGAACTAGGTTCACCTTTTAAAGTATGCCGGGTGGGCCTGGGAATGAGTATGGACGTTGATGGAAGAGAGAAAACTTCCGTTCCTTCACGGCCGTTCAATCAGCGTCCTCAGTGGGCAGCGAGCTATACTGTCACTGTCACGATGGGATACAATTGAATTGAAATGTATAGTTTAAAATACTTTAAGTGCGCCAGATTATATAACATGCAACTGACGACACGCGTACTGGCGTGATTGGAACTGAATAAAATTTTAATTTTTAATGTATTAAAATGTAAACAATTAAAAAATATACGTGTTTGTACTCTTTGATATTACAAGGATGGATTTATCCGGCAATAGTGGAAAAATTTCAGTAAGTGAACTTCGTCATATCTGGTTATAACTGAACCAACCTGTAAGCTCCATACAACATCACTGAAACGTATTCCCTAAAGCCGGTGTTAGATCTCAGGTCTATAATTTAACTCATCCTCCTAAACGTAGTAATTCACAGCCTTAGGTACGTGTTTTCCCTATTTATTCTCGTTGATAAGAATACGTTGCATCTGCAATGTATTCTAGCGTTAAACTCTTACGAGAGATTTCTATCACTGTTCGATTCTACTCATTTTCTCCCGACAAAACGTGTAATAGGAACAACAAATGCCAAATTCGTGTCACGGAGGAACAAGTGAAGATCGCTAGTAACAAGATTCGCGAATGTTCCTCCCCCCCTCCTCTTCGCTTACGTCACAACAAGTGCAGACATGTTGAAGACATTTGCAGCTATGATTCCTCAAGTCAAGGGTTATTACGTGGGAGCGTGAGAGTCAGACAAGACTCTTCTTTGCTTGGGGATCGTGCCAACGGGAGAAAGACGTCTTAAGGTTTCCGCGGAAAGAAAACTCCCGAAAATTAAACAACCTGACCGAGCAAACAAATACAATATCGGTTTTTCCAAACGAAGTTCAAAAGTAACCCAATTAATTAAAAATCTATTTTCATGGGAAATTAATAAAATATTCTGTAGACCATGTATTCTGTACGAAAAAAAATTGCAACAAATTACTTCTTAGTACAACAAATTATTCAACTAATAAATGTAAGATGTCCCCTAGTCATCATGAAGACACCCTGAAGAGAAAACGAAGTAAGTTTATTTCTCACAAATATCTCACCCAACGTACAATATACTGAATGAACTACTCCGAAGTTGCAGGGTAAAATTGAAAATAAAAATGTATCTTGAAATGAAAACTGACCCGAACTAACTGGAGATCTGGCTAAATAAGGTTAACTAATATTAAGTATCTCAATTATTAAATTTGAGATTTATTCTGATAAAATTTTAATGTTGTCCATCT
>NNCF01128841.1:178391-192713 GCA_002313205.1 Laupala kohalensis | reverse complement strand
ATCCATCTATTGTATTTCTTTGTGTTAATTAACTTGCGTTTTTTTTTGGGGGAGGGGGGGCTTTACGGCTCGTCGACATCAAAGGTCATTGGAGACCGAAAAACTTGTACAGGTAGGGAAAATGCAGTTACGCACTAGGGAGAGCCAACATGACTCTCCCCGACTGACTCCACCATACCCACTAAAAACCCTCCTGAATTACAATATATCGAAACATTACTCAAAACATTACAACGAGAAAAATGAATGATACCCTAGCCCTAATGGCGTCGGGATCGAAAAGAACAAGAGGAGACGAAGGTGGTCAGGAAAGAGAAAGGAAGGAGCATACACAAGTAAGTGGAAGTAATGCCAGACTCAGCTCGGTGCCTCGTGTCTGCCAAACACGTACTGACTAGATGTAAGTCCCGTGGGGAGAAATAACCAATTAAACTTATTCTTTTTAAATAACAAATAAAACGAACTTATTTTTTATCAATTATATATGCAGACGGAAAATATGACTAGTTATTTATTTTTCTTTGAAAAAGCGATATAACGATGTTGAAATTTTTAATGCAGCAGCCAATTTCGGAATAAATACAACGCAATAAAGCAAGCAAGATGTTTTTTTTTGATCTGAAATCCACATATTCAACTTGACTGTGAGAAATTGATTTTACGAGACCTTGATACGTCGACCTTTGGATAATCATTTTTCTGTTGAATGAAAAATTTCCTTTTTGCCGTTACTCAATCCACACAATCACAGTAACTTTGTAACCGCGAAACCAAGTATCTTGTTTCTTCATCATCATATAAACACCCCGGCGTTGGCCATAATTCCATGGCGTAATACGTCGTTCGAGTGCTATCGATACAAAATACCTGTTTCCCTCTCACGCGCATTCCACTATCGCCTACGCAATTACGCAACGACCCGATATCTTATTTGTTCGCCGGCGGCACAAACTACTCCTCCTACGATAATCAAAATTTTCATTTTGTTAAAAAAAATATATATATATGAAGTCTCTTGAAAGCACTGAAATAATACTTCGTTTAATAATAATAATAAATTTATTGTCAAAAATGCAGTATAAACTGCGTCTGACCACGTGGAGGACAATAAACTAATTTACTCTTCGGAAGCAAGCAAGGGACCAACCCATCAATTCCGATCAAGGGCCCTAGGGAAGAGGCGGTTTCAAATTTGTTTTGCATAAGTTCCTAGATAAGATAAAAAGTTAGCTGCGACTTATAATACATATATAATGTCAATATGTTTGTAATTTAACGCAAATATGTTTGTAAATTTACAAGTACAAGTTATTATGGAACTATAGATTATTCTGAGTATAGTGTTTAAAAAATCATAAGAGTTGAAAAAACACTAAATTTACGATTTATTGTTACAATAAACACGCCCCTATACAAAGCCTACAGAACCTGTATAAGAAATCCGCCTCTACCCGAAGGAAAACCGGAGAAAAACCCGGGCCAGGATGGGGCTACAGAATTTATCTTGTTGTCTTTATACCAAATAGTCGATTTTGTGGCTATTATTAATATTCACTCAGATATTACTTAATATGTGATTAGCAATGGCCGTTAGCGAGCTACAATGAAATATTTCCAGTAAAGTTAGATGACTTTTGGTATAGAAATAAACACACCTCTGGCGGTCAGTCAAATTCCAGACGCCATTGCGAAAAAGGTTCTTTACAAAACTAGAATCCCTCCCACTCCTTCCGAATGAAATATGAAAATCTTGGCATTTCAGTGATAGACATTTTAAATTGTTATAATATTCTATATTTTATAGTTATCTATGATACGTTACATCAATATCACTATTTTCATTTCTTTAAACTTGTCATTTTCCTTAAGCTTATGAAGCATTTTCCTTAAGCCCTCCCATCCTGTCCCGGGAGGNTGAGATTAAGCACATCTTCTGCGTAACCGCTTCCATTAGGAGGAAACCAAAAGCTGTCAGATGGAATCCGAATTTTGAAAGTGCTACTGACGGTACGTTTCCTTTACGCGCATGCAAAAGGTCCATCACACGAGCGACGTGTTTATGACATCTCTTCACTTCAAACTGGCAGAGACAGACGTCACATAAATGTCACAGTGACATCGATCTACGTATACTGAAGGAAGGAAACGCGATTTCCCAACTACATGCGTCAAGTTGGTAACGAAATTCTGGAGATAAATGTTTCTTTGAAATTCAGAGAAAACTTTTTTAAGCGACTAACCAACTTGCAATGAACAGTATTTTATACTTTCTTACAGATTATGTTTTCTTAAATATTCACTAAATACGTCTGGATTTATTATGATGTTTAATTATCTTTAGAATTGTCTTTAAGTTTAACATTTTGTTCTTAACGCGTTTGTCGCAGATTTTACTTTTGTCTTAAAATAGTGTTTTTATTTTATTTTTGTGTGGTTTAAACACTTGAGAGACGGATTTAAGGTCTACGGTTCAATTCCCCCAACGTGTGACAGCGACACCGAAAGAGACGTTCGCTGACGTTTTCCAGCAGCTGCACTACAACCGACGTCAAAAGTGTGTTGTAGCTGATGGCGATTACTTTGAATATCGGTACAGTTATTTCGTTTGAATCTCTTGTTACCTTTACTTTGTGAGACCATTCACCCAACTTTTCGAACGCATCCATGGATTATGTAACTAGGAACAATAAGAAAATCAATGGTTTGTATTTAAACCAGAGGATGACGTATGGTGTGTGAAGAATTGAATAAAGAAATGCACAAAACACTCTGTTTAAAAAATTCTCATTTGTAGGTTATGAAGGCTCAACTATTTTCTTACCGTCGACAAAAGAGAAGCAAAGAAAGAAAAAAAAGAGGGGGGGGAAACAAAGGAACATCGTTGAGTGCAAATGACTAACACTTAACTTTAGGGGGGGGGGCGCCCTTTGTGCAACCGGTGTGATATCTCATTCCATTGTAGCGTCTGATCTTTTGGTCCTTCGATCAAAGTTTCGTCTGTCGACTGCGTGAATTGCTATTCCTCTCCGTCAAGTACATTTTCCTCCTCCTTTAATTTAAGCACAGATTTTTTTTACATTTTTTTAGAAAATTTAATGTACTATTTACAGTGTAATGCATCTTACGATCGTACATTACTCGAATGTTTAAGTTAGTATGACTGACCTTGTTTTTAAATATCCTCAGTTGATTTTAATGAATGAATGAAGTATTATAAAAATTACCGTCTGATAAAAATTGAACAACTATAAAACCATTTTGACGTAGTACGGTCTCTTATGGATGTGGTTTCTGAAGAGGTGGTTCTTGAAAAAATTCCCAAATAATTTTTAATTGAATAGATATAAAAAAACTATTGTATGTGTCACAAATCTATTTTATAAAGCAGTACAAAAATGTCCCCACACTACTTTCAGATAATTCGCACGCTCAAAGTACCTTACGATCGATTGCACTATGACAGCAGGGATCATTCTACGTAATTCCCTCCCCAATGACGTAAGAGATATTATTCAATTGAATCTCTCTAAATCTGCGGTTAAAATCTGCTTACTGCAGCATTATTTTTAGAATATAAAAGAATTCGTTGAACTCAAGAAAAGTTAAAATGTTTGTATTTCCCATGAAATGTTTATTTGTAAAATATTCTTTGAAATATCAAGTACATCAATTCATATTATACTTCGTCTCCCCACTGCTCTGGTACTTTCAAAATGACTGATAACATTTCAAAACTATTTTCCGGCAAGCTATTACCGTTTATTATTCATGTGTTGATTTTATCTGTGCGTAACTTGGTATGGTTGTGCACATTAATTCCCCATCCTGACTCAGGCGTTTCTCCGTTGTTGTTTTTGCGGGTAGAGGAGGATTTGTATTCAAGCTCTTTTGCCTAGGGAAGGCATTATCTATTTCAATAATAAACGTGTATCCTTCAACAGAGAACAGCGGCGTCTTCGCTAAGCGGAAAACTGAGGAATAGAACCCGTTCGGATGTTTCCAGCGTTCAGAAGAGAAAAAAAAAAAACCCAGACCCAATTCAACGGTTGTACGTCCCCCAAAACCTAAAATGTCAGTTTTTTTCATTTTGCCTTTAAACTGTTTTTGAGAGAAGAAAAACGTACTCCCGATAATTTTGTGCTTTAATTATACTGGAGAGTTAAGAAAGTAACTTAATTTACCCAGAACCAAAACTGCTCATTTCCTCGCAAAATACCTGACCGGGGGGCAGCAACGACAACTTTTTCTTGGAAAGTGAAAATACTCCACCATACACACACACACACGTAACGAAAGTTCGATAATTAAAAAAAAGGCAGTAACATTATGCAACGCATTGACAGCTCCTCGCTTCAAAAGATCACTGGAGCAGAAGAAAAAAAGAAGAAGAAAATCCTTGTGAATGAGAAGGAAAGCCGCCACCGAAGGCGAGACGCGTGTACAGTACCGGGCTTTTCTCCGGTTTTCCTTCGGGTAGAGGCGGATTTCTTATACAGGTTCTCTAGGCTTTGTCTAGGGGCGTGTTTATTGTAACAATAAATTGTGAATTTAGTGTTTTCTTTCAACTCTTATGATTTTTTAAACACTGTATTCAGAATAATCTATAGTTCGATAATAACTTGTACATGTAAATTTTTTGCGTTAAATTACAAACGTATTGACATTATATATGTATTATAACTCGCAGTTAACTTTTTATCTTATCTAGGAACTTATGCAAAAAAATTGAATCCGCCTCTGCCTTAGGGCCCTTGATCGGAATTGATGGAATGGTCCCTTTCTTGCTTCCGGAGAGTAAATTAGTTTATTGTCCTCCACGTGGTCATACGCAGTTTGTACTGTTTTTGACAATAAATTTATTATTAGTCAAGAGCAGTCCTTGTATTTCCGTCCCTCAACAGAAACTAACTGCTAAACGTACTTTAAGAGAAATTGGACCATCGATGTCATACATGCGCATTCATAACACTTTAAGGTAGAATTAAACCACGTAACTATCTACAAATAAACAGAGTAACATTCGTACTTACTGTGATTTGAACTTGAAAAAACATACCTAACTGGTTGCCATTTCAACTAAATAATTCTAATTACAAAATTGACGGTGTAATGCATTGCATCTTTTGGAGGAGAAACTTATTTGCAAAAAGAGAAAAACTTTTAAATCACGAAAGTGATGGTAGTTTACTTTTTGTAGTAAATTTTCCATATTTTTTACATCACTTTTATCTATACGTGACCAAAAGGACATTTGAGAAAGGAATATGTCACTTTATTTGAGACGAGATGAGGTATAAATCATGAAACCGTTGCGCTGGACCGCCATATTTTACGTATTTCAAATGAGTTTCAAGCGAGTTCCTGAATCTCTTTTGTACTATACAATTAACTAATAGATACGAATTAAATCATGTTTTTTTCTGTATTAATATTCATACTGATGTGTTTTAAAGCAATTAGTCAAATAACAGAGATGTATAATTGTTTCTTCATTTTTAATCTTTCTCCGAAGTGTTTTGCGCCGGATACAGCGATCACCTTGCTAAAGTGTTGACCATCGAAGATAAAACTGAAACTACTTAAAATCGTTTACAAGTATACTAGACAGTTTCACAACACAAATTTATCCATATTTTCAAATAATTTGCGTGAGGAAACTTGGAAAGATGTTTACAATTGCCAAAACTGCGAAGACAAATTCAATGTATTTATTTGAACATTCATAAAGCATTACAATTGTAGCTTTCCAATAAAACGCTAATTAATTAACACAAAGAAATATAATAGATGGATCACCAAAGCCATAAGACTTTTATCGAAAAACAAACGCCGTTTATATTATCTTTCAAAACTCTATAACCAATCACTCGAAATCCATGATTATTTTCGTAAATATAAGACTCTTCTTCGAAAAGTAGTCTATGCAGCTAAAGTTACATGTCACTCGAAAATCGGGAAGAAAACATTTCCCTACTAAACGATTGCAAAATCATATCAAATCCACTTGACCAATTTGTTTAATTCTCATTTCTCAGGTAAAATAACTAATTCAATCTCAAAACCAGTGTTCTCCGAATATATCCACCCCACTTGCCCCATTTTATGTTCACTTCCGAAACTAAAGCCAGTGAAATCATGAAAACAATTAGTTCATTAAAAAAACAAATTTTCCACAGGTATTGATGATATACCCGAATTTACTGTTAAATTATCGTCCCACGTTATATTAAATCCACTCATAAACATATTTAATAGTTCTTTATCGGAAGGGGTGTTTCCTAACATATTTAAGGGAGCTAAAACCTTTATAAAAGAAAGGAAACAAACACAATGTTGGTAATTATCTACCAATTTTTCTACTACCCACTTTCTCAAAAATCCTACAAAAATTGTTTTATAAGCGTCTTCTAGATTCTCTATCAAAAATAACATTCTCTTTGACGGTCAACACGGATTTCGGAAATCCTTTTCCTCCACCAGCGCCATATTTTCTTTCTTAAATGATGTTACTACTTCTCTTGACCATAGAGAAAATTCTCAGGGTGTTTTTCCTGATTTATTTAAAACATTCGATGTCATTGAGTACGAAATTCTCCTTTCAAAATTACAATCGTTTGGCATTCGTGAACTTGCGCATCAATGGCTGACTACCTATTCAAAAGATAGATATCAACAGGTCGAAATATCATACTCTAAAAATAAGGTACTTCTGCATTGCCTTTCAGAAAGAAAGCCACTAACTCGCGGAGTTCCCCAAGGTTCAATTCTCGGCCCTATGCTCTTTTTGTTGTATGCGAACGACATGTCGTCTTCCACATCAGATTGCAAAATGCTTATTTTTACTAATGACATTAATTTACTATGTTAACTCTCCAACGCTCAAAAAGTTTTGTCTACAGCGGTTTATTTTAAGGCTTCAATATCCTGAAAAGGAAATGGATAATAGCTACCATAAGGAAAAGTTTCACCCCTTCCTAATATTCAACAATCTGCAGTGCTTATTATGAAAAAAAACTCTTTTGAGGAAGCAGGAATTATTTAAAAAATTAAAAAAGTATACCGTCCCTACAATATTTGATTTTCCACCTCTTCAGATATCACAACCTTTTTTAACGGCGGAGAAAAATTGAAAGAGTTCCGGTAAGATTACTTAGATCGAATCCATAAAAAATTGTCTTTAAAATTTCTCCCTCAAAATATATTCCATACAGTAAAAGTGACACAAAATTGATGATTGTAGCTATTAACTATTAACGTACATTTCTAAATCTTCCGTCTTTTTTCTTTGTGACCTGAAGTACAAACGCAATAAATGTTGTGGAATAAGGTCGTATAATATAGTTAATAATATCCCATTGACATTCACATTTTAAATGAATTTATCGTTTTTAACTATGGATTTATTATATTTAACGTAACATATTACAATCAATGAACATCTTGTGAATATTCGTGGAATCATCAGATAGGAGCAATTAGTTATATTTTTAATTTCGTTATTTTCTTAAATTATTTTCGTCTTAAATTGAAAAATTATCGTTCAGTTAAATAAATCTAAACTTGGTATGTGCCAGAAGCTTAGCAAGCTTGTTTTATTTAAAAATAAGGAGGTTAATATTGCAGTGCTCAGGGTTGATTTTATTGTCAAATACTTATTGTAAATATATTAATGAATTCTTTTTCTATTACTTTTTAAAGATATCATAGAATTAATCTAAATTAAACCATGTACTCACAAAACATGAACATTTTTTATAATATTATACACATGGTTTTAACACACAAATTCATGGATTTTGATAAATTGTTGTTACTTTAATACTCTCTTGTGCCACTAAAGTAACTCCACTATAGTGAAACATAAAACTATTATGTATAAGTGAAAAAGCTTCAATGAAACCTGCATTGTTATATGGCGGCATTAGTATATTTCTATGGATCGGAATTGATGGAAATACGTCCCTTGCTTTCTTCCGGAGAGTAAATTAGTTTATTGTCCTCCACGTGGACATACGCAGTTTGTAACTGTTTTTTTACAATAAAGTTTATATTTAATAACTTTGAGGCTAATGCGCAACAAACAAATACGTATTCATATTTTTAAAATTTATTTATTTATTTGTAGACATGGACAACATAAGTCTATAATGTGCTCTAGTAGAAAACAAATTGCTTTAAACACTTTTTTAAGTTTTGTATTATTTTTTTTGTAATATTACTTCCTTTCTTTATTACCTCTTTGGAATTTCCATGATTTCGTTATGTGAAATGCAAATGGCTGAATTTCAGGTTTCAGTAAAATAATGAAATTAGCCGAATCACGAAGATTGAGTTTGTCACGTGAGGACACGAATGCTAAACAACAATCAATTTCGGAATGCGCTTCACTTATACTTATCACAAATTGTTTCTTTCGAGTATTTTGACATTTCCAATACTTCTCAAACTATGACAAATTAGTTTCGTACCTTCGTTTTGAGATCTCTAACTCAATCTTAGTCCACGTGAATTGTGTGGTTTCTGTAGAACTGTCGTTTCTCAATCACCATTTGACAGAAATGATCCTTCAGAATGTGGTTAGGATGGAATTGGTATGAAATATTCATAAATATTTTTAATCACGTTATTTTGAGATATGCAGAAGAGGAAAAAATATTTATCAAATCGGATTAATACGAAACGAATAAATAATGGCAAGATACGAACATTTGTTATCACTTCGTAATTTCTAGAAATCTCTAATTGCAACCCCCCCCCCTTCCCCTTATACTCTGCTGCAACGCCTTATCTCAACCTGATTATTAAGAAATTCACCTACATACTCTAAGGGTTACTCTCCGCCGTATATCGCACAAACCAAATTTTCTTCGTATTTCCAAGTTCTGAAGACTAATTTAGACCCATATTTTTTGTTTTTGCACTAGATAAGATAAACGTATTTCTGGAACATACACTTAAGCCTAATGTACACCCACTTAACAAACTGGAATGAACAAAATTCAGTTCGTGGAGTAATTTACCAAACATGGTAAGTAAGCCAGTCTCATTTGTACTTTTAAATATGAGACATAGTTACTTTCAATAAAATATAAATTGTAAGTACTCCACCCTTCAAAAAATGCTTCCACTAAAACATTTAGTTTTTTTTTAATTTTTATGTTTCCATACCTCTATTGTAAATATATATTATTTTTTTTGAAAATCAGATAATTGCACATATAAAAGGACTTTCTGACATTAAACATAAATATTAATTTCAACTTTGAGCTTAGATTCGAAGAATTGTTTTTCTTTAATTGTGAATTCAAGCAAAACTATGTTATAATCACAAACAAGAGAAGCAGTGAACGACTGCAGTAGACAATGTTTTTTTATTACTGAAACACAACACTTAAATTCAGATATGGCAGTGTTTTTACACTCTATTATTCATAAATTGTTGGAATAACTACATTAATTTAACCCACAAATGTAACACTTTTTGGGTAGGCGATGGACTACCCCACGGCTCATTCATTAGACCTAAAAGCGAGCGACGCTTTGAAAACAATATGCCTGCACGTCTAATGGACTTAACCAACCGGTGCGCGGTGTGCCACACCTCGGGCAAATAGAACTCAACCCTCGCAGCTGGCGACGCCTATTACGCCAATACCACTTGCGGTGTACGGGACGCAGCCACGTGAAAGTCATTTAACCGCTCACTGACGCACCTCTGGTCGCTTCACTTGCCACAGTTACGTCCGCTGCCACGGGGAGCGCTCGTGGCGAAAAAATAAACAACGCTCAACTCAACAATGGTGCTTTCTTCCCTCACTTCGTCAATTATCTTCAGGAAGTTCTAAGTGAAATCTCGCGGACTTCTTAACATTCTATACACAAAACTTTCTACGTCCTCGACCTCTTGTTAATTTAACTGTAATTTAAGTTAATTTTTTGGGATTACGTCTTCCACTTGCCAATGTTTCGATGTATATAATACAATAATCAATAAAAGTATGGCGTGAAAATGCACACCACGTATAGAAACAAAAAAAGAAAGCAAACTTTAGGAGACTAGAATATTATAAAAAAATAATACACAAATTACAAAAAAATCACATTCCCAGAATACATAATTTTACATACCTAGTTCACAATTACAAATTTTAAGGTTTTTCACTTATCCTCCAAACACACGTCTGTCCATAACGTTGCTATGATACATAATTCAATTTTAGTTTTACAGCACTCATCACTGGCAGTAACATCTTCTAAATATAATATACCTTGATACTTATATTGTATACACAACCCTTCCCTGAGTTCATCAGTTCCGTCATTGATTCTACGGTCATGAACTTTTAGTGCGGAATCTACGTCCTTTCTCTCTCCAAATCAATGTTCTTCCATTACACAGTAACTTTTCTCCTTAGCTGCCAAATGCATAGCAATCCCATATCGCGTATCAATAAACACGGATTGTTTTTTTGTTTTTTTTTGGTCACGTCACTACGACCGCATAACAATGGTCTTGGCCCTCTGAATCCATATGATTACAAACACTGCGTATGTAAACTAAGCAAAATGTAAACTATTTGTATGAAACAGATTGTCTCTAATGAGAAAAGAATTTGTTTCTCACCACACATTTACTTTCCGAATCGTTTAAATAGATGTTTAACACAAAAAAATTACATAAATTTTTAAAATATTTTTATAGCGGTCGTTGGGAATTCTGAAAAGACTTTTTGCGGCGTCTTATTCGTTGTTTAAGTCGCATAGAGATGCCCGACTTTGTAATCTAACGGCATTCAGATACGATGCTAAATGCAGTGCATGCTGCATAAAAATAGCCTACTGACTTTATGTTTTATGAGTTTCTTCACAAATAACTGCGCTGCAAATTAGTTTAGTAACTGGTAACTACATGTTAACAGAAAGTAATTAACATTTTAAAAAACGATAAATCGCCTCTTGAATGCTTTGACTAACGTAACCTGATGGAACAACCTTCCGTGATAACACAAAATAAGGGAATATAAGAAATTTATGCATCTAAAAACCGGACCCCCTTTGTTTAGTGAGTATCTATTACCGTAATCGATTGGATCATGGCTGTTTGATAATCTAATTTCGCTAACGACGTCACTAACTCTCAATTCAATTATCACGTTCTTGACAGCGTTATAGAAAGTTGAAGACTCATTAGACAAGTTTCAAAAACAAGTGGAAGCTATTGAATTGCGTCGCTTATCTGAATGTTAACTCACTTATTTTCTAAATTATTATTTCCAAAAATATTTAGCCAGCACTCTCCTTCACTGGGAATTGAGTTTTTAAAACATTTTCCATCCAATTGAGAATGTGTTAAGAATTTTCAAAAGTGTGTTTAGTAAAGTCATAGGTGATTGGTGACAGCAAGGCACTTCAAGTATATTCCTCATTGGTCAGGAACATAATTAACACGCAACTAATAAAATGATTAATTTATAACCATAAACATCATTCAATTATAATAATAATAGCTTCCGGCAAATTGAGGAAAAAGAATTCACATAGCAAATAATATTATATTCGCGTAATTTTAGTTATATAATTACGCAATGAATAATCTCTGTATTAAGGGATTTTTTTGCTTATTAAACAGTTTAATACAAACAATTTAAAAATATGAAACCATTTTAAGTTCATAAAACTCTATTAAATAATACATTAAAGCTCTTTATAAGCAGTTTTTCAACGTCAAAACAAGCTATAAACGTCAAGAAAAAAAACGCTGAATAAATAGGTACGCTTTATCATTCATGAGCACCAAATTTCCGTAATCAGTTTATTCGGAAAGTACTCCAAAATCATTTCCATATTTCATTCTCTCTTCTCTCGCTGCAGTGGAATTACAGAGTATTTAATTATAGCGGCACCAGCTACGAGGCAAAAAATTGTAGCAGACGGAGGAGCCATTACATCGACCGAGTCCCTCCAAAGGTGGAGAAAGTATGAAAGAAGAAAAGCTCTTGCTTCCGGCTTCCGTCTAGGGTAACCATGACAAATATTAGATCTCTTTTTCTCTTACGAAATATTCATCTCAGTATCTCTTAAAGTATATAATTTATTAAAAGTCGGGGTTGCCTGAAGACATTTCGGTTTAAAACAAGACAAATTCTTGGTGTACTTTAAAAATTTATCATGTTTTCTACATGATTAGATCAACGTTTTAAAAATTCAAAATCAATGGTATATTGTTGATTGTTCATTGTTAGGTCAGTGCCATGAGTTATTTCACATTCCATGCCCTTCGTGATCTTAAGTCTCTGCTAAATATTTGAGAATAATTGAGACGAAAAATAGTAGAATACACAAAACAATTATAATATAACATTTCTGTTGCTTTACCCTGTCACATTGTTGAAATAGTCTTGTAACAAGTAAATATTCCATGGGGAACGAGTGGCCCCAATGATGTCAGTTGGATATGTCAAATTTACGATCCCAGCTACGAGGGGTTCAAATTGATGATCTAAACCAGTGTTGTCCAACTGAGAGCCCGCGAAACTCTTCTTACAGCCCGCGAGTCATGGTATTTTACATAAACGTTGGGGGGGGGGGCAAAAAAGTGCGTTGTCAGTCTATGCTGTCAGAATTATTATTTGACATGATATGCCATTTCTGATGACAGAAAATAGAGTTCGGTACTATCCCGTCATACATTACAATATGAAAACATTGTATTATAAGACTAAATATTAAGAACATTTTTTTAAATATACTATTTTTCATTTTGAAATAATATAAATTTGTTGATAAAGAAAATAAAAATATCGCGTTACAAATAAATAAACATAACCCATTATTTTCATTGGACGAGCAACATTTTGTCAAACCCCATCGATTGAATTTATGGGCTCTAATGACCTAGATGTTGACGAGCCCTAAAGCCCCAACCAAAAAAAAAATCGTTTGAATTTTTAATAGAAAATGGCCCGCGGGCTAAAATAAGTTCTGGAATGCTGATCTATAGTAATAAAACTTAATTCTATGGAAAGTCTGTGACATGGAAATCGGAAAAAGTAATAAATTAAATTGTTTATAATTTCGCTGTCCTCCGAAGTTAATTAAGTGTTATTCCAAGTAAAGTGCAAATTTATTGATTAATATTAATGAATTTCAAAAGCAGCAATTCAAATTGGTTACTAATCAGTAACTGTGAATGTTCAGTCGCACGAAGCTTCCTAATGTGTCCGCTACAGTTCACTTGTACTACACGAGGTGGACGAGATCCAATGAAGGTATTATCTACGTGTCCCAATTGTAGAAGCAAAATTATTATTAAGGCTGCACAAACATTGATATCAAGTACATAACCTAAAAGTGAAATACATAACCCAAATCATGTGTAAAAGGTAGTTTTATTCTGTCCGAATTTTAAAATAATTCATTATTACGTTCATATTAGCATAGAATACGTGTTTTGGTTGGATGTCTTCGTGGTATTTAATATTTGAAACTAACAAAAACGAGAGATATTGAAACTAATACATGTCTGGATAATATTATATTAGAAGCACCCGCGCAATGCGAGCACAGAACCCATTTCAGAGGGATTTCATGAGTCAAAGAGCATGAGAGGAGCAGCATCCTCAATGAGTGAAGAAGACATAGCAAGGTCTTGTTGCAGCGAAAGTAAACGTTTGCCGCGTGTTCCTTCACGCTTTGCTTCAACCTTTCATTCCTCCTCTCAAGACACAGTTATGGCCGCTTCCGTCTACAAACTGACGGATACAACAACACTTGCACCTCAGTTTCCCCCGGAAAGCGCTCGCTTCCATAAAGACGTAGCGCAACACGGAGCTTTCAGGCGAAACTGAAAATAAGCTTCACTTCAAACGTGTGCGACGTATCGTTTAATTCCTTTACGAAGAGTGGGGGGGGGGGCGTGACGTAAGAGTTTGTGTAGCACCATCGGCGCAGATGCAACTAAATCACTAAAATACCACAAATCGGCATAAATAAACAGAACACGACATGTTGTGTACTTATTGTGATTTCAACTCGAAACCTGTACCTCGCCGGTCATTTAAATGAAGTAATTGCTATTACAATTAATATGACTTGCGTCACATGGAGAAAACACGATCTTTTTTTAAAAAAAGACCAACGTTTAAATCTTGAAAGCAGTGGAAGTTTACTTTGATTTGTAGTAAATTTGCCGTTGTATTTTTTACATCACTTTTATCTATACGTGACCAAAATATATTTCACTTTATTTGAGACGAGACGAGGCATAAATCACGAAACCGTTGCGCTCGGCCGCCATGTTGTTTTGAGCTTTAAACGAGTTCC
>NNCF01128841.1:156403-166761 GCA_002313205.1 Laupala kohalensis | reverse complement strand
ACGATTTATTGTTACAATAAACACACCCCTAGACAAAGCCTAGAGAACCTGTATAATAAATCCGCCTCTACCAGAAGGAAAAACGGAGAAAAACCCGGGCCAGGATGATAATATGCAAGTTCTACATACGTAATTACAATGTATATTATGAGTTACAAAATATGAATTTTTTAAGTTTGTCACATCGTTAAAATACCTTTTGATATTCCTTAGTTTTAAAAGAATGTTTCTCTAACATTCATTTGCTCATCTACGTTTCAGACGGAAGGGGTAATTCATACGATAGAAGCTAATGAGAACCTGTGATTGTCTAATACTGATTTCTCCCTTTTACTAAATAAACTCCTGTGACCCTCCAGGCAGAGAAAACATCGCAGGAATTGCAGGTTTACACAAATTACCTCACGAAGAGACAGTGGAAGCCAAGTACATGTTTTCCTTATTACCAACGGGACATTACGTGTCTGAGGATAAACCTAACCCAACATATAAGACGTTTCGTATATTCTGTGTTTTACTATTCAAGGTACAAATTAAAGACGAGGATGATTCAACCATTTAAGTTAGTTTGGAAGAAAAAAATTATTGTGAAGTGTGAATTTAATAACCGTTTGCAACCGTTGAATAAAATATTACGCATTTATACAATACTTCTACGTATTCAAACATTTAGAATCCAAAAGAGAATAGTTCCGGTTACATGTAAATCATACCTCCGAAATTCATGTAAACCCTTATTTTGATAATTACATATTCGCCCTCTCCCTTGTATAAACATTTATTAAGTAGTCGTGAGAGTTCAGAATTTTTAAAATCCCACCAGAGCCCTAAAAAATGTAGTTGACGAGGTCTCGTAGTAAGGTCCTGTTTCATCGTCGTGAAGTGTCAACAACTATTCATTGCCAAAGAGTCCAATACCATTCAGAAATAATTTTGTATAATTACCTTCCTAAAATTATAGAAAAATTATAAATAAATTAAATGTCTTCAAATACGGGGTTTACATAATATCTACAATTCCTTTTTGAAATATAAATGGATGACAATACATATTTATTTAATAATTTTATTTATAAAAATTAAATTCGCCACTGCCTTAGGGTTCTTGATCCGAATTGACGGTGGGATGGTTTCCGGAGGAGAGTTAATTATCCCCTAAGTGATCAAACGCAGATTTTTTGACAATAAAGTTTATTTTATTTACTATTGCGACACCTCAATACGTGCGCTGCGTAAAAACGTATAGTAATTAGTGGTTTACCTCCCAGAAGCAGAGGTCACGAGCGGACGCCCTGAAGCTAAGAATTGATTACTATTGTCCCATTAACGAAATGACGCTGGCGTCAACAGAAAAGAAAGTGAACACTAACCTCACAACAGGAAAAGGCTGCAAGTCCGAACACTTCGACTAGCGAATCGAATTGATGTAAATTAAACGGAAAAGGTGTTTTCCCCGTAAACCAAGATATAGAATAATTTTCAAGGATTCTCTTACGAAAGAATACATGTAAACAACAGAATGTATCTACGTAATAGAACATGTTTAGGCACTCTCATACCGAGGTGGGTTTAAAAAAAATAGAATTCGTCATAAATCGTTACGCGTCACGGAAGTCGAGATTTGATTTCGTTCGGGACGAAGCGCAACGGAAGTGTGTCGGAAACGAAAATGATATAAAAGTTAATTATTACTTCTTTACATTAAAGGTAAAGTGTTAGAAGCGCTTGCTTAACCTTGATACTTTTTATCATTCTTTTTCAATTACATTTTTTATTTTCTACAATTTTGTCGCTTTCTCTAACGTTATTAAATATTTGAGGAGTATATATTATATTAGGAATAGGTAATAAAAAAATTACTTTATAAATAATGAACAGTGCGAAAAATTGATTTCGGTTTTGCGATATGTCAAGGTTACTCGGTTTTAAAAGTTTATTACTAATGTCAACATTAACAGTAGACATGATGTCTATGACTATGACGTCTATGACGTCATCAACCATTTACCTCTCGAGAAAACAGCGCCTGACGTCACAAATCCTCTCCGCGGCAGAATTCAGATTTCGCGCCAATTCTCTGCCGGGCACAAAACAAATGCGGACGTCCATGCGTAATGAACAATGTCTCAGTTTTTTAAATTTTATTGTAAATACAAACAATAGTTCTGAAAAGTTGTGTGTGAGGAAAGTCGGGGTGGTCAAAACACATCGATATAAAAATAGTTTCATTATTGCGTTGTCATATTAACAGGATTTACGCTTAGCTGAAATGTCGAAAATTTAGAGAGAAAAAAATCATTGATTAACTGTTTAGTAACTAAGGGTGAGTAAAGTATAAAATTGCCTCAGCAAAGTCACATCTTTTATTTGAGCCTAAGATCGTTGGAATCGGTTGAGAATAAAAGAATCCATTGCGGAGCCTTCATGAGCCATTGCTTCTTCCAACAATGTGTCTACTCAAGAGGATTTCAGTGATTGTTATAATTGTTATAAAAGTTAACTTTCCACAAATAATCCAAGAAGTGAAGAACATAAAAAGTGATTCATTCGGTTCAGAGAAGATTCTCTGCGCGAAGGAGTGTTTGTCTTCTCAACGTAGAGAACCCCGCAAACACTTCAAGAAGAACGAACATCCATGTTGGAGTAGGAGCACGGAGCTAACGCTCGTGGAATGGGATAACGGAGAGGACTGTGATAAGAAAAGGATAAGATAACGCCATTGCAATGTGGGACGCGATGGATACAATGTTTTTGCTGAATTCAGAAAAGGAGAAGAAGACAAAAATCGTGTAAAAGTTTGTCCTGGAAAACATTTGAGAAAAAGTGAGGTTAGTCGACTTCTATAAAATCTGTGAATTCGGAGAAAGAAGATAAAAAGAAAGGGTGGGATTGCAGTAATGATTTGGGAAAAGTAAATGCGGAGGTATAGGGATACAACAATTGATATAAGATTTAATGCAAAATAAAGGTATAATAATGGAACAGTGATACGTTATAGTACAATTTTGGATATGACGAAGAAGAAGGAATAGCGTTTTGAGAATGAGTTGTGGGTAGGGAGGGAGGGATAGAGGGTGTAATGGCGTAAAGGCGTAAACTGAAGCACGAAAGCAGCCAAGAGGGCGACGACGCTCCAACAGGTTCAGAGGTGAGAAGGAAGATTTGGTGCACGCTACGGCATCGCAAGCACGTCACGGAAAGAAAGGGAAGAATCGTCAGAGACAGATCTGAAGAACGTAAAGACAATGGTTTCCTCATACGTGAACCTTTATTTCGAGACGAATGACTCTCCCCAGACACATATTTCAATATATATTACCTACAAGTGGGAATTAAAAAAAAAAAATAACCCCGACGGGGCAACAAAGAAAAATTAAAGCTTTTTTTCACATTAAATGTCCCGTGTGTTCATATAGTTGTGTTCATATAGTTGTGTTCATATAGTTGTGTTCATATAGTTGTGTTCATATAGTTGTGTTCATATAGTTGTGTTCATATAGTTGTGTTCATATAGTTGTGTTCATATAGTTGTGTTCATATAGTTGTGTTCATATAGTTGTGTTCATATAGTTGTGTTCATATAGTTGTGTTCATATAGTTGTGTTCATATAGTTGTGTTCATATAGTTGTGTTCATATAGTTGTGTTCATATAGTTGTGTTCATATAGTTGTGTTCATATAGTTGTGTTCATATAGTTGTGTTCATATAGTTGTGTTCATATAGTTGTGTCTACTGAAAAGCGAATTCCTCCTCTTCTTCTATTTATTTCCCACAACTCCCCAGTACCACAAACTCGTTTATTATTACTATCTAGTCCTACGTGGGTAAAAACCCAGCTAACAATAACTACTTTTAACCACCCACCTCCTACCTCCTATCGCCCCACGTAGATAAGCCTGAATGTCACGCTACATTTCCCATTTAGAAAATACAACAATAAATGAATAAATAAAAAAGAGAATGAAGGAAACCGAGTCCAAAACACTGACATCCCATGTGCCCCGTGTGGGTGACGTAGGTGCGTTGTAACCGCGAAATACGACTCCGTTATCCTCCTCCTTCACCCACGCAGTGGAGACTCTTCTGCACCAAAAATACATCTCTCTCTCTCTCTTTCGCTTGTCTAACTCTTCCCAAGAGGGTGGGGGTGGGGGTTGAGGGGGATGCGGCTAACCGTCTGCAGACACGCAACTCTGCCTCCTCCGTAATGGCTGAACTTGGAAGGAGACACTGGCTCTCTCTCTCTCTCTCTCTCTCTCTCGTCCAGTTTGTGGTGCTTAGAGAAAGGGACACCGCAGCTACTCAGTATGGACCGCTTCTCTCTTTCTCTCTCCTTCACATCCTTTCGCATCGCGTGTATTCTTCATCCCTTTCATTTAAAGCCAAATCCATCTACGAGTAAGGTCTCATTGTTATTTAGTCCTTCTATAACAGTACATTTATTGTAAAAAGAAACTGCGTATGAGGACCACGTGGAGGACAATACACTAATTTACTCTCCGGAAACGAGCGAGGGACAATCCCATCAATTCCGATCAAGGGCCCTAAGACAGAAGGGGGAGTAGTATTCATTACAGACATCGTAAGGTCACCCGCTGAGAACGAGAGCACAGGTAGTTCTTCAGAGGCCGCAGGGGAAAATCGATACGAAATAGTTTCTTTCATTTTTTCACGTCTGCTTGTCATCTTAGATATTGAATCATATTGTTAAACTTCTTTTTCAACTTCAGTTTCAAAAAGTAAAATTTTCTCTCTCCAAAGTAACTTTTAAACTTTTTAGTGTAATTTAACTTAATATTTGAAATTTAATTGTAAATTTCAAATCTACGGTTAAAGAACCTTCTTGATAATTGAATTTCTTAAAATAACAAAATATCAAAGTATACTTTCCGTGATTGCGAAAGCAAACTTTTTGACTTACTATCTTCATATTCCATGTTTTTGCACTAAAAAACGAAAATAACAGAGCTACGCAAATTTTTGGTACATCGTGTTACGTAGACGAGAGGTGGCATGGTAACGTGATAATATATTATAATAACCTAGGATTGATCAATATCTTATCCGGTGAGCTTATTATGCAAACGTTATCGTCAAAAAAGCAGTTCCAAACTGCGTCGTATGACCACGTGGAGGATAATAAGCTGAGTCACTCTTCGGAAACAAGCGAGGGACGTGATCCCATCAATTACGATCCAATTACGTCGAAGAACAGTGGCGAATTTAATACTTATAAAAGAAATTATTTAATAAATTCGTATTGTTATCTATTTGTTATTGCAAAATAATTGTAATTGCAGATATTTGTGCAGTAAAAATTGGAGTTTGTTGAAACAAAGGTATTAATGATATTCGCGCCCAAGGAAAATCCGCCACATCCCGGAAGAAAACCGGAGAAAAACCAGGGCCATTATAGGACTAGAGAGATAATGTACACAACCGTGCCAAGGTTGCGTGCAGATAGAAATAAACTATTAAAAGAAAGGAGCAAAATCAACGAGTATGTAGAGTACTGTAACACTGGCGTGATAAAGTATAAGAGATATTATCGTTAATTACACCATCCGAAGTCACGTGGAAGACAATTGTTACCCTTGAGAAGTGAAAGTCGCGATTTTTTCCATTTTCCCTTTTCCCTACTGCGGGGCCTTTTCGGTGTCCAGAGTCTGGTGGCGTCCACTATCGAAATTCGCCACAAACTTCTCCACTCGAAGAAATGTTTCTCGATACTTCTCTAACGACTCTTGTTTGTTTCACGCGTCGGCCGCTCTTCCTGGCGAGAAGTGCTCGAACTACGGTTCGCGAACGATACACGCTCTCTAATGGTTTCATCGACGTATCGGATACAGAACTTCGTCAAAAATTGTATTAACGCTGCGACGGCGATCGGAAAACTCTGCTTTGCTCTGAACGCCCCCCGACGTACAGAAATTGAATCCTCTACCTGGAGTATGAAATAGAAACTCACACATTTGATATCGGTTTTAAGTTCATGGTGGTTTGCGTCATTTTAAAAAATAAATTTAAACAAACTTAATTTGATGCAGATTTAGGCCCAATTTCATCAAGTTCGTTTAATGTCTCAAACGAGCTTTTCTGTGCAGTAAATCGTGATTATCCAAATACGCGTTCCACCATCTTCGATTTGCGAAAGAATCGCGATTTACACTTAAACGTTCGGAGACCCTTCGATTACCAGCGCAAATCGCGATTTATGGCGTCCATTTTGCTTGTTTGCTCGAAAATCGATTTATAGGTTATGTTCAGTGGCACGAAGGAGGCCCGCTTCTGCCTCTGGCGCGCTGGTGAGCAACAAGATGCGTTTCTCGCCCGTCATTTGTCTTCACGTTACCCATAATGCATTGCGAATCTACTACCAACCTAGAGAATTCTTCAGAAACATTGATTATCATAATCGACGATTAGCTTCCATTGTTGAAACGCATAAAATGTAATCGCGATTCCATTTACCTAATCACGTTTAAGGAAATCGCGATTATTCTACATTTGGCGCAATTGGACCTCAAACAATTTTATCTGCTGTGATCCTGCAGTGACATCTCATTACGTATGAATTATTGTCTCAGTCATATTTCATGGAATGTTTTTTTTTTCGTGTTATTGAACAAAGAAAACATATATGAAAAAAATATGAAGGTGAGAAGATTTTACATTAAAGGTGGGATGATGACATATTGATGTCAAACGGAACATTTCAATTTACTGAAAACATTAGTATGTACACGAATAGTGATTTTCGCCATCTCCGCAAACATATCAGACATCCCCTCATTGTTTCCGTAATCCATTATAAAGAATTTACTTGCAGAATGGAAGCGTGGTCATTTACCCATATACTTAAGAAACATAATTGCTAGTTTAAAAATCACTATTATACTTGAGACGACCAATTTGGATAATATTAATAAATTTAATAATAATAATAATAAATTTATTGTCAAAAAACAGTACAAAATAGATACAATGGGAATTAAAGAACGGAGATTATTTTCACATAAAATTGAAAATTGATTCGAGTGTAGTTACGAGACTTGGCTAAAAAGTAGAAATATATATATAAAGATCACCCACTGACGTTCTGTGGTATCCGTCTCCCACAAAAAACAAACAAAAAAAAAACAATCCTTCGACCTGTCATATGACTGGTGAGCCAAGTTGCCGAGGCGCCGGCTAAGCGACTCACTACACATTCTACGCTTCTTTGCCTTATAACACCCCACCTTCCGGTGCCATGTAGAAAAGTTTAAATAGCAAGCTACAAAATCCTTTTTTCTGTTCCAGACTTGTTAATACTTGACGAAATTAACTTTAATGGTTCGTGAAAGGTTCGATATTATCCTTCGTGGTAACGATATAATAAAGCTGCGGGCGGAGAAGGTCACCTTCTCTAGAAGACCCCCAAATCGACTGAGATTTCACGAAATATGACAAAAATATGGTAGAAAATATGTAGGCGAAGGGCTAGGTGAGGTACATAATCTACCCGATAGGAAACATTGTAAAAACGAAAGATATTGTTCATTTTGAGCTTAACGTTTTTCCTCTTGCACCATATACTCTTGTAAAAATGTCAGAAAGTATAGCATAACATATTTAACAAGTATCGTAGAGCAACAGTGCTGGGGGTGCAATATGTTCCCCACGTTGCCCTTGCAGGGTTAACCACGTCGCCCCAACGAAGAAGGGATGACACCTGCTCCATTAGAAGGTGAAGGAAGGCGTCTCTCCTCTCCGAAAATTACAGGGGTCGCTGACGAAGTGAGGGGTGGATGTGGGTAGGCGGTGGGGCACAAGCGCTTCCGCTTCTGTGAAGAGACGATTGGCGATGGAGATAAGACGTAGGAGAGTTAGAGAAATATAAAAGAAAAGAGAATGATCGTGAGAAGGGGTGAGAAGTGCCGAGAGAAGAGAAGGTGAAGAGAAGTCTAAAGGAGACGAGTTAATCGAGAGAAAGCAAAAGCAGCTCTCGCCCTCAAACGCCAACTACCGTAAAATGACGAAGAGGGGGGGGGGAGCGTTGCGGTGAAGGACACGCAAACACAATGACACTGTTCCCCTTCAATGGTTACGACACGATTAAATGCCTCTAAAGAAAAAAAAAATAAAGAAAAAGAAACAGAGCACAAGTCCAACATGAAGGGATGGAGGGAGGGAGGAGAAAAGAGCCTCCGAAGAACCAAAACACGTGAACAATTTTTAAATTTATTCCGAACTAGGTTAATGAGTAAAAATTATGAATTATGAATTGAGATTTTTTTTTTTGTAATTTGTGTCATAATTGTTTGTAATTTCTTTGCTTTCCAAACGTTACTATCTTTCTTTTTTTGTTTACATATTCTTGTTTTATATCACAATTTCACAAACAATCTCTACCGTTTCATTTACGCTGCTCAGTTACAAAAAAATAAAAAAATAAAATACCATATAGTCAGATTAAATTCATTCCAAAAATATTTGACTTCCAAAACCCGTGACATAATCAACACAACGAAGTTTCAAACCATTAGTATTAAACTACAGAGACTGTCTCACCCTTTTTCAACACATTTATTTATACGAATTTTGAAATAAAGAAATATAACAATTTGAACCAAATACATGTTATGGATCAACTTGGGTTACACAGATACTTTGAAAATTCACTCTCAATTTTGAGAGCGTATTCCTGTTCTCAATAGTGTTATTGTACGAAAACTTCAATAAATCCTTTTAAAAAAAGTTCGAAAGATAATTTATAGAGCTGTAACTTCTAATAGGTTGGGAATAAAAGTAGATTGTAGATCACAGAAATCATTCTTGAATTCACCCGATCTCACACTTCATTCGCAAATTAGTAACGCTATGCTTAACAAATGATGATTGCATTTACAGGACAAATATACAGCACAATGGTTGTGATTAAGAAAAGATTTAAGAATAGTCCCTTTCTAGATGGCACAGAATATTTCATTCTTTAAAAGCGAATATACTTCCTTCTACGAGTAGAATCACCTATGCTTCAATTGAACCGTCTACTAATGATGTCGTAGAGAAGGATTCGTTCCAAGAGTTAATATTGCGCTTTTAGTTGAGCTGAATTCTACAGATTTCATAGTACAATTTTATATAGTCTTCATTGTAAATACATTTTTATCGATCAAATTAATATATAAGACTGAGTATACCCATCAGTATTGAACAGGTAGATCGATCATTAAATTTGGTTCCCTCTCAACGAAAGATTTCGTACGCATCCCCTATTTTCTCCAATCTTGCCAAACATCACTGGAAGACTGAATTCTCGATTTCCTATTCATCTGGACTACTCATTATTTTATTAAAAGACAAACATAATACAAAAAAATGAGAATACTTTCGTATGAAATTTACTTATTTAATGACTACTCATCTACTGGTCAAACCCTGAACTAAGGAGTTTAAACCAATTGTCGCGAGTAGACAAAACACGAGCGCCGTCCGTCATTCGAGAGACAAGTGAACGCAGCAACACAAAATGATGACGCGCCGGTGTTACAAGGAACGTCTACAAACAGAACTCACTACGTGCCGATAGCAGACAACTGTCCAAGGGGTACGAAATGCGAATCCTGGCCACACAGCCAGGAGCCCACGCTTCTCTCACATAGAAAAAAAATAATTTTTTTTTACTTTCAATTTAATTGTCCTTACAATATTTGTTGAATTGTTTAACTCATGTTATTAGTTCATAAACAAGCAGTTAATTGTCAGTACTTTAGACAGATAAAGCACTGTCATCTATATAAATAAAAATTAAATGCTGATTGTTGGTAAGCGCGTCACTTGAGAACGGCTGAACTGATTTGGCTATTATTTTAAATGTTCGTAATAGTCAGAAGAAGGTTTTTAGGGGGGGGGGGAATTTGGAAAAGTTGCCCTGAAAATGGGAAAATTCTGGAAAAACTGAAAGCTTTGCAATGAACGGAATGGTGATGTCACAGCAAATTCCTTTGTTTTTATTGTTTACTTGAACATCGATGTTGCAATCGAAACGAAAATAAAACACATTGAGATTCATCGTGATTTAAAAAGTTTAATGGAAGAAAATAAATCCTTTGGTTGAGAGGAAATTCTGACTTCATTCAATTGTGACTTCAACTTTGGAACAAAACCGCATAGTTCAAAGTCTATCACATTTCAGAGACACATCACACACTTCCAGCATTTCAGAATTCATCTCGCATGTAACATTTCCCATTGGCGTACTTCTCAATGTCCACCTCTTCAAATTGAACATTCGTTAATGGCCACAATCGTTAATAGATACAATGATCACTCACAAATACGATTTTTTCTTCTTCTCACTTTTACTTGGTTT
>NNCF01128841.1:94719-126134 GCA_002313205.1 Laupala kohalensis | reverse complement strand
AGTTATTATACTAATAGAATGTCAATATGTTTGTAATTTAACGCAAATATGTTTGTAAATTTACATGTACAAGTTATTATCGAACTATAGAATATTCTGAGTACAGTGTTTAAAAATCATAAGAATTGAAATAACACTAAATTTACGATATATTGTTACAATACGGATCACCTTTCAGAATCAGGTTGGTATTTTTAGAAACAGAATGTTGACTGTTTCCTGTGTTCATCAAAAGTAGAAAAAGTGTTTCTGTGACATCGTTAACCTCCCTTTTTTATGACGCGCGGATGATGATGATAAAATGATGCAACACGGAAGAAGTCAGTGATATAGATTTGCAGAGTGTTACGTTGAGCCGCGCCTCGCAATGTGGGGAGGGGTCCAACACGACGTTTGATTCCATGAAAAGTCGCGCGACCTACGGACACTTGTGGCACTCCCAAGCGACCACTCGCAACCACTGCTAACCACTCCTCCTGCTATCGTAATCTCAATCTCTATGCTCTACAATTTCAAGCGGTTCTTTGGACTCCGACGGTTGGCTTTTTAATGAAGATGATAAATAATACAGACATTAATTATTTCACTGAATGATTATTCGCATTCTTACCTGGGTAGAGGTGGACGATCTATTGAAATAATTAATCTCGATGTGATATGAACAGAGTAATCATGTTTTACGACTGAAGATATAAAACATATCGAAACGTTGACATAACAAAAAAAATTGCTTTACTTGGAGCCTAAACGCAAGATATCCTGATGTGTGCAACACGGAGGCTAAAAATATAATAATGTATTTCCATATTTTATTATTAAGAGTGTCAGGATCGATGTGAAGTGACAGATACAATTTACACAATAGAGGCCAAGTGTTGCAGGAATGGAATGATACAAAAGATAGTGAGTGAATGATATAAAGCACGGTCACGCGTGCATAAACTGCGGAGCACGATGGGAAATTTCGAAAGCTCTCGATGCTTTGACTTGTCAAAGCTGCACCGCGGAGTCGTGAGGCCGTATTTGCTTCGATCTTCTAACGTTAGTAATTTAGTTACGAGTAAAATATAGGAGGGTAAAGGTAATTTTCAATTATGCAACAGAAAATGACGGAGTTACTCCATCTGGGAGATCTTAATGAGACGTTGCTCCTCTCGAATATTGGAGTCAACATAGGGAAAAACCATATTCATTACCCCTGATGCTCAAGTGTAAATATATAGCTGCACACATACCTTATTTCGGAAACCGGTAACCTTTCCAAAAGAAACTACTGGTGCGAGTACTGGTCTTACCTGAAACAAACAAAGCAATAATTTGTTACAAAATATTTAATAATATATTTATGTTTTAAATCCAAAGAAAATAGAAAAACCAAGAGTTAATCTACTTCCGATGCAATCAGTAATGTTTGGAGGGAATTAACTGCTCTGGTACTTTCAATTATTTTCACGATTTTAATAATGCAAAACTTACCATGATGAATGTAATTAGTATCGCAAATTAAAATTGCCATCAAGATTGAGAAAAATTTTGGTTATATACAAAATATTAAGTTTATTTTATAATGTTTCAAAATTAAATTGAAAAAATCAATAAAATTTCCTAGATCCATGACATGAAATAACTCTTAAGTACTTTCCACGAAGTACACTCCTATAAATTACGGAATAATGAATTGTTTCTTAGTTAATTAGCAAAACTACAAAAGGAGAAGTAGAAATTCGTCTAATACCAAGTCACTTGGGAAATAGCAGGAATGAAAGTTGTATCATTAAGTTCGGAGGCGAATTCGCACAGTTAAAATGTAACAAAAAAACATATTTGCAACAAGCTGAAGAATTGGTATTTTCTTTAGTGCTATTTGATACTGAATATGAAACTAACACATTATTTTAACAAATACAATGTATATATAGTTCGCGTTTCACGACTTTCAATTCTATTCAAAATGAAAGTTACAATTGTATGTCGAGGTTCCATGTTGGTTCCATTATTGTATAAAGAAGATGTACTTGTTATTTATTTATTCATTCATTCATTAGGTCTTTTCGGCCACGTGGCGACGTATTTATTATGTAACATTGATTTCCTTGTTAAATATTTCTCTCTGTCCTCAGTTCTTCTTTCTAATTTCGTGTTCTGTGGCAACTAGTAATTAATGTTTCATATATAATTTTCGTCAAATTTAATGTCAGTCACAAAATAGTTTTTTTCTACAATTTTGTTCATTTTGAAACAACACTGAGGATAACCCCAACACCGCCCGAAAAGGTTTAAGAATTAATACTTAACAAATCGGATAGTGTGACCACATCTGCTTTATACAAAAGTTACAATTTTTCTTCAGAGTCCATTCCGAAATAGTCGAAGCAAAATATATTTTTATTTCAGAAGAGAGAGAAATTCCCATGGGGGGGGGGAGGAGGTAGAAAGTAAAATCCTTTTCGTCGTACAAAGTATGACAGCAAACGGGTGGATCGTGCGGAGTGACAGGTGCGGGACTCGAACCAAGCACTTCATGAATACGGAGGAGAGTGCTGGAACAGAAGTAGTAGGAGTGGTCTTGGTCCATCTGCAAAGTCATAAATGAATGCATCGCTCATTAAAGGAGAACTACTCTCACGATTTGATCGTTCGCCGAGAATTTTATAATCGCTCCGTGTGAAGGGAAGGGATTGCCCTAAAAATCCCTTTAAAATACCAGATCATTCCGTGCGAAATAAATCTCTCACACTTTTCAAGAGTAGGAGGTATGAAAGAAGTTCGAATATAGCTACGAAACATTTTGTTAACAGAAGAATGTATGACAAACTGCAATTCCTCACCTTCATCAAAATAATATGAGTGTACGTAGAACGAAATCTCTAAAATTTCCAAAATCGGCAAAAGAATATACAGAGTAACATGTACTTATTGTGATTTTAACTTGAAAAAAAAACATAACCTCACTCCGGCCATTTAAATGAAAAAAAAAATGGCACTTTGAATAATATTCATATTTTTTACGAAGAGCTCACTAAGTTTCCACTTGGATTAAAGTCGTCGTCAGGATATCGTCCGATTGTCTGAGAGTAACGTATAGCAACGAAAACAAAGATTTTTTACACAGTTCTTTAACTTATAAAAATAAACCGAGTAAAAACAGGTAAAACACAAGACGACGCGTGCGAGAAGAGTATTTTATTTCCAAACGGCGTGAAACGCGTTGTTTGCCAGTTGACGGTGTGTTGACGCTGAGGAACGAACACTCTGCCGGAGGCGCCGCGTCAAAGCGATCATCTCATCACACAATCTCGTTTGTTTCAATTTCGTTAAGTCGCAAACTCGCAAAAAGCGTCTCTTGAAGCGAAGTAACGACGTAAGACGCGACTCCTTTCCACGAGGAGTCAGTCAGAGGGTGACCGAATCACTTTTGGCCAAAGCGACGTCGCTTCGCGCGCGATGCAGACAGAAAGAAGAAAAGATATCGTATTCTGACATCTGAGAGACACCTACATTTGCAAAAAGGCCGCCGCCTTCATTTGCCTTCATTTCCTGCGACACCGGAAGAGGAAGGAAAAGAAGAAGAAAAGGAAGGAAGGAAATAAGAGATGAAGAATGACAGTGGAGAATTCGACAAAGATATTCATTCAGAGCAGAAACTGAAAGGGGAAAAGAATAAACGGAACACAGAACCATTTTTGTTGCGATGAAAACTACAAATATATTGTCAACATTTTCACAGCCCCGGGCCACGAAAAAAAAAAATTCCTCCATCTTTTGCATAATGACGCTAATAGAATAATAGAATTCGAAAATTAAATACTACTCTGCTGTTTCAGCGTATTAAATGCGCAGAGTGAGGTGACGAGAATGAAGGAATAGGAATATTTTAAAATTAATTTCTAAAATGTTAATTAGAGTGTAGTGGTATTCGCGTGTATTAAACTTTGTCTTAGATTGAACAGAATAAGAGGTGTATAATGCATAACTACTTTCATAAGGAGATTCTACTTGCAATGGAACCGTTAGACAATGATCTCCACAGCCTAGTCCTAGAACATTGCGACATGGACCATAATGCAATGCGGGTGAGTACGATGTATGACTGCACGGGTCATAACATCCACGTCGGAAGTCTGTTGCCCAATGCCTGTTCAGCAGACCCTTTCTTTTTTGTACTGACTCGTTGAACCAATCCTGTTCTATTCCTGTACGTCACATCGTCCTACAGAGAGAAGATTTCACGTGAAATGCTGACATGGAAAACGGCGCCGAGCTGAGACCAAACGAGTAGTTAGTGGGTGGCTGAGGGGTTAGCGTGCTCGCTCACCGGGTTCCACTCGACGTTTGTTGCATTTTTCACATTAATGTCCTTCAGATCACATTGAATACTCCTGAAATGTGAACCCTCCTGCTACTCTAGTATCACCAACTCTTACTATTACTAACTACTAACACCTCCAAGTTGTTGGTAAACCCATCCACTGACAATATCCTTCCCCCACCCCCCACCTTCTATTTCCTCCTATCGCATCAATAGCACTAAGCTACATTTTTCCCTTTCATTTACAAAAAACGCTGCAATGAAAAAACAAAGATGTGTATAGGTGTTCTTAGTGATCTGCTTTGAATACATAGATGTTGACTAGAATCATAACTCTAAGAAAAATTGTGTAAAATTTCTAGAATGTAAAGGTTAAACCATTACCCAATTATAATNATATATATTTCTTTTTCACGCATCCCTTAATTATTCTGATCAAAATCGCAGTCACATGAGGAATTCAAAAGATCCCAGCTTTATTTTTTGCTATCTATCGATTTTAAGTAAATGTAAACTAACATGTAATTGAAAGTTATTAACATACCTTTTCATTCTATCAACCAATCTATCAAGTAAATACAAGTGATATGAAAACAATTCATCTTTATTTTAATTTTCAACGTATCAAAGAATGGACCGTACGTCCACTTAAATCATAGTGATATTTAATTTTGTAAATAAATTCTTTTACATCGTCGGAAAATTATTAAATTTCTTCAAATTTGATGAATTTTGGCTTTATTTAAAACTTTGTAACTCTCTGTAAGTTTCGATCCCTTTTTCCAATCACCGGGTCTATACTTCTTCTCTCAATTTCTTCTTCTGATCTACTTGAACAAGAGTAGATTTAAAGATGAGGTAATGTAATGTAAATTAGATCCGATACTCATCGTAGTGGAGTGGAGTGCATCCGATGCAGCAACTCTAGGGATCGAACGCAAAAACTCTAAACTCTCTACATGTGGTTTTTCTTCTTGCTTCCTTCCTTTCATCTGCACGTTGGTGATGTTGGTGATGATGGTGATGTTGGTGTCGAGGAGCCGGGAATCGAACCCGAGACTCCTGCATTGATCGCAGGGGTGTTAACCTCCGCGTCACCCGTTCGCTTTTCCAAAAGTGTCCACACCATTTGTATTTTGGTCTGGATGGAAACAGTGTAGCTATTTCACGATACCACATCCGACACATGCTGACCAATAACAAAATTAATCCTTGGTTAAGTGATTGTTTTACAACATCACATAATTTTGATCACATATATCTCGTGTATCCAATTGCCGACGGGTATCGATTAGCAGGGCCTTGTTTTTTAAATTCCGATCGTGTTACAAATCAACCAGAACCTCTATCTTTGTACAACAACAAACTGCGCCATCTGTTCATGATATTTGATTGGCAGCTCAAACATGTTCTCTTGTCGGGGACAGGGATATTTCGTGCCGAAATATTGGTAATTCGACAGGCGAGAGAGGAAATTCGTATTGTTTAACAAACCATGTTTAACAAACACGTTTTGCGTTTCGTTCGTGCATGATATTTATTATTATTATATTGTTGTTTTTTCTTCTCCTCTGAGACAGACGCGTCATATGACGTCATATTAAAGCTCGCTGTGTTTATCAATTATTCTTTCGTGTGATATTTGTACACAAATTGCTTTGACATAAATTTTGCTTTTTATCCATCTCATATTCACTTAAGAACACAGTCCTAAGGGAAATATTCATCAAATTGTGTTGAAATACAATCACTATTAGCTCCTATTACATAATCAGAGCTGCTATACATTGAAACAATCCAAGTAATATTTCAAAGCGAATATGTCATAAGTAATTCTACTATTGACGTCCATAATAGAATCAAGATATCTGAAATTATACTGATAAGAAATAGACAAGTAAGTTTGAATTCAGGCATTGACAGACAACAAGTATCGAGTATTCACAATACGATATTATAACATTTGTGTGATTTCTGCTTTTTGTTTATATTTACATATAATATCATATTCAATTGTTATGTTATGTCTCTTGGAATAATTTGACACGCTTCTCTCGAGACTCGAACCAAGAGTCGAAACATTGAGTTTTGAAAAGAACACAAAATGTACGGTACTCGTTTATCAACGAATCGTGGCTCTAAAATTGTTTATTTATCATATATATATCTGTCTCTTATACACNTAAAACTAACACATTTTAGGAATTAATTTTGAGAGACGATTGATTGACAAGTTATTTAATTTATTACCTATCATTCGATAAAAAGATAACTTAACAATTTTATGAAACGAGCTTCGCAAAAACCAAGATTCACTATTCTCATAAAATGGAGACTTTTGGTTAAATAGGAGTGACTCAGGTCTGACACGAATAACAAACATTAGGTCTCCAGCAAAATATCTTTAACGCAGAGTACGAGAACACCTTTGAAAAAAAAAGTAATTATTATTATTAACAGTTTATAAACCCACAAGTACTTTGTGGTTAAAATATATTCAACGAATAACTTTTTCAAGCAAATTTCTTCTGTGTTGACTTTATTTCAACACGAAGTGGACAAAAGCTTTATTTATTTAAAGACTTTAACTTTCAATTCACCTCCGTCGAATTTTAAATCTCTTTGAAAGCCAAAGACTAAAATCAAAAGCATATTTAAATTTCTTGCATCATGGAGGGAGATAAATAATAAATATATTGTCAAAAAAGGAGTTAGACACTGCGTAACCACATGGAGGACAATAAGCTAATTTACTCTCCGGAAGGAAGGAAGGAAGGAAACATCCCATCAATTCCAATCGAGGATATACTGTGATAACAACAATCCGAACTTAAATTTTTGGAAGCTTTTAATTACTCATTGTTGTTGTTTTTTCTTCTAAATAAGAAGAGAGAAACCAATAAAGCCTCGAATTATTTCTACGAGTTCGGCTACAGACAAATTACCAGGGAATGATCAACGGTTTAGTATAAGTTAACATTGAACAAGAAGAAGATAACTCAGGTTTTGGGTTCTAAAGAGGGTTCGTCGTACGAATATAAACTTTATTGTGAAAAACGCAGTTACAATGTGTATGAGCACGTGCAGGATGATACATTAATTTACTACGCAGCACATTCCAGCGCAGTATTTGTAAATGGGAAATGTAGCGTGCTATAGAAACTTTTCTATGTGAGGTAGGAGTTGGGTGGTATGAGCTGTTGTTAGTAGGTGGGTTTACCAACAACTTTGCCCACGTCGAGGTTGCAAGTAGTAGTTGTAGTTAGTAACTCGGTGATCCTTCGAATAGGAAAAGAAAGGCTCACTTTTCTGTAGTCACAGATCTATATGAAGTGAAGGACGTCCATGTGAAAAGCTAATTACACATAGATTAACACTAAAACAGCGACGGAATTATAAAGCATTCGTTTCCACAAACAATCCCAACATGTTCATCGATCTCGCTTAATCCATTTACAAAATGTACGCGGTGTGAATACTTAATTTAACNGAGACAGGTACCGAATGATTGGGTTGATTAAGAGCGTAAAGACAGCAGTGGCTAAGGGGAATGCTTGACAAAAAACCTCACATCTATCGAGCGAGGAATCGAACCCCGGCTCTTCCCACTCAACAGTGAAAGTTCCCGTCGTCAGCGAAATATCCCAAGGCGAATGTTGTTTTTGAAAATGTAAATATATATATATATGAAAACGTTTTAATAGCACACAGTGTAACACTTTGCCTGAGGATATTCCCTGGATATTCCCCTATACGTTGTTCCCCAGGAGACTCCTCCTACTACGGAGGAGCATAACACAGCAAAGCTTAGGAAGGGAAGAAGCAAGCGAGGCACGTGAGATATGCAACTGAAATTCCTCTCTCTGCTCCAAGCGCACAGCACAGCTCCAGCACAGCTCTTCTTGCTACCCTTCCCTTCGCTCTGGTCCTCCCTTTCAGGAATACCTGTGCGCCAAGTGTTTTCACATTCCGGCATTCGCCATGAAAAATCCTCTTCTCACACGCGTAATTTGTTGCTTTTTTCAAGAGAAATTTCTAACACTGCTTTGGGGGTGAGTTTTCGCAGTTAAGAGGAATGTTTAAAATTAAACTATATAAGTTTTGTATAGTTTTGTTTCCAGTAGAACTCGAGTATTATAAGAGGAATTATTTCAGAGTTATTTAACCATCGTTTATCTCTTGTCTTGAACATTCTCACACTCCATTTCGGAATCTATTGCTTCTCTTAATAATAATGAACCATCATCCGACGAACTTCTTCTAATACGAAAGCAAAGTGCTACATTCTCACAACAATCGTGACGTAAACAAAGAGGATTCATGTGTTTTGGACCCTAATACTCTTAAAGACCGAGAGACATTGTTGCGTCACCGAGGCAGCCATTAATGAACTTAAATTTTTGAAACAAATAATGTTGTACATAGCCCAAAATAAGTAAGATTGATATTTGGCTTCATTAGAGAAAGTTACCTTATAATTATAATGAATTATTTTCCAACTAATCTATGTTTATGATACTTGTACGTATTTATGAAATAACTTTTATTAAATACAAATTTGTTGGTATTTCAGCTATCGCTCAAGTGTAAGTAAAAGCTATCGCTACTTTACATTTAACTTCGTTCATATGGAGAAGCACCGCAATTTTAAAATATTCTAGAAGCTTCTCCATCATAATCGCTTTCTCCTCTACACTTCAATTTGAAAGCGAAGACGTACTACACTTACATTCATAAAAAAATCGAATTCATAAAAATGCAAATAACTTTGTTTTATCATCCCCCTCGTCGTCAACTGCTTTTTTGACAATAAAGTTTATTTATTTATTGTCATGGAGACATTCGTACTACGAATATTCGCAAAATCAAAATTCCTCTGCTTTTCGATTTAGAAAATAATTTTAAAATATTTCACAAAATGTAACTACAAATAAGACTAGATATTTTATTACCAATGCTCAATAAATTGTATGTTAAAAAATATATAAAGCGCTTAACTTTTTGGTTTCTTATTACCTGATCAACAATGAAAGCAAAGCCAATGGATCGGGGATCTGCGTTAATGCAAAATGTACCTTTAACAATTACAAATCAAGTGTATGCTACAACGTGAGCAGCATATATTTAAGAACTTATACTTGAATTCCTTTATATGATGTTCCTTGAGGGATGACTCAGCTGAGTGCCTCAGGTAGGAGTCACATTATTTACGTAAAGAAGACATTCGAATTTTTGAGAAGTGTAAAAAGCAAAACCATTCAACACCTTCAGACAAACAAACGAATGCTAAATGTGGTGAGAGAGAGGACAGAGGACACTCTGAGAAGAGAGTTTGTCTCATTGTCATTGTCACTTGTCTGTCACCAAACTCGTATTATTATTATTATTATTAATGAAGAGAACAACATGAACATAGAATCGCGATGCGCTTATTTCCAACCGTCCTTCTTCCGATTTTCCTCTTATTCATGATAATAATAAAAACACAATTTTCGAATTTTTGTTGGGCAGCTTACGCCAAAGTTTATGTATCTTGTTTATCACGCATGGTTTGATTCGAATCATTTTTTCTTCGATGATAAAACGATTATTTCCGCAAAAAAATGTAGAACCTGGACAGAGTTAAGTGATGGGAACCCAGCTGCTACACAATAGAATTAATTTACAAAATCATAAGACCTAATGCTCCACTCATATGGTGGAGTATCCTGTGTGTGATTCGTTCGGGAAGATCGAGATGGTGGGTTGGGGGGGGGGGGGGGGTTGAATGAGGGGTTGCTTTACTCTCTTCGGAGCCAATCAGTCGAAAACTTGTATTTAAATATTTATTGAATTCTCGGGAGAAACATTTTCGCAGTCTGCAGCGTTCACTTCCTGCGTGAGTCTTCCAATGTGGAAACGAGAGACGGATGAGTGACCTTGAGTGACCTCGAACGAAGGATTATGCGTTCGCTCCCTTCAATGAACGTTATTTTTTTGCACTCAACAAAGAAAAATTAAAAAAATAAACTCTAGATACATTACGTACAGCGAACGCTTGCGAAAGTTTTGGCAAAGGACGAATCTCTAATGACGTCATTCAAGGCCATCAAAAGACGAAGTATCGTACGACGTGTTCAGATGGCAAAATTAACAGTTCGCATTCACTCAAAAGCTTTCGTACAGTACATAACCCAAAATATTATATACAAATTTATTCGAATTATGATAATATAACAAGTAGCTACCTCATTATTCTTATCTAAGGAGTGTGCTCAAATGTTATGTAATCCGTAGCCTCTGCCTTAGGAATTGCCCTTTGATCGGAATTGATGGGATGGTTGCTCGTTTCCTTTCGGAGAGTAAATTAGTTTATTGTCATACATTGCAGTTTGTAACAGTTTTATTGACAATAAATTTATTTATTTATGGGAAGGATTGTGAACATTTGCAACAGACACTAAGTTCTAAGAAACCGATAGAACGTACTCGAAGAAACGAACTTAATTTTGCTAAGCACAAGATTGTGTTAAATGGAATTTTCGACAAAACTATTTAATAAATAATATTTAAGGCAAGAAAAAAATATACATTCTACTTCATATTAGTCACAATGATTTTAAACTACTTGTTTCATCTAACTGTTTATTTCATTTCTTACTATCATTACGTTCCCCCTATAAAACATCGAAACATTTCTCTCTACGTCAAGTTTTGCTTTTCACCCCTTCACCTTTTGACCTGGTGGAATTTCTAAACCCAAAAAAATTCATCCGCAGTTTTTACTATTTTGATGATTAATTGTTCTATCACGTTTTTTATCTACGAAAAAAATGTATCTCCCAGAAATAAATGACAAGATGAATGAGTTTCATTTCGCTTGTAACGTCAGTATCTATCCATCAGAATATTGCAACGTTGTATATTTTCAATGCAGAAACTTTCAATTGATGAAAACATGCAAAATGGAGAGGTTATTTTTCTCTGGTTCCGAGGTAGAAATGAGAAATTAGACTGTTTTCGTTTTATATTCGAATTGTAATGATTATCGCTTATGTATATTTGAACTACAAATCCTATTGAAATAAATGAAAATGTCAAATGAAAATGTTGCGAGTTACTCCATTACTTGAAGTGCTTTCAAAGAAAAAGGAAAATGTAATATGTATAATATAATAATTAAGACATTTAGAACTCATTTTTTAAGCAATGATTGTTAAGAGGGAGTTTTTTTCCCCTGAGATTAGAAATCTGTTCGGTTGGTATCTCTGACCGATAGAAAATATAATAATAATAAAAAAGCGATATTTCTAAAATATGTTTTCATATTATTTATAATCTTCAATACGTTGACTAACAATCAACGTACAGTTTAAATTTAGGTCTTGAATTCAATATTTCTTAATTCAACCAATTTTGGGGAAAGTGATTTAACAAAACGTGTGTTCTACTTATATGTAGAAGTTAAACTGTTGCGACTGTTATGACCCTAACAAACAAAAAGGACTGTAGCCCCCTGAAAAAATATAAAAAAATCACAAAATATATTGTACAAATTACATGTGTGAATCTTCTTATGAGAAAAGTTGCTTTTTCCAACCAAAATATTTCTGCTAAGAAATTGCTTCAGAATCATTTTCCTGCGAGTACAATATATCCAGAATGAGACTTTTTCTCTTCATTTAAGAACATCAACAATTGCTTTGGAAAAGACAAGACGATTGCTAAGAATATGTGTGATCAAGACTGTCGTCAATTTATCGTACATCTAACTTAAGACTTGAGAATTTACTTATTTATTCCAGTACAGTGNAAAAAAGAAACACTTCTCACCAGTTCCTAAAAAAAATTACGCCTTGTTTTATTTCAAACTTTTCGTTCCTACGATATCTACGATTGTTCTCGAGTCTCATTTATTCGTTGAACAGAAAGAAAAAAAAAGTATTTAAGTTTGCTTCCCATGAGCTTTTTGCTCTTCTCCCGTGTTTCGAAACGGAAAAAGAGACGTGATTAGCGGCCCCTACGAGACGATTTGTGAACTTATATCTACATTTTAATTTTTTAAAAATATAAAATAGTATAGAATGAAAATGTAAGATAATTATTCTTTGGGCTTCAAAGATTTGTTATGTTATGTGAAATGAAAATGGGAGACGGGGCTGAGATTTGAACCTGTTACCTCGCCGTGTGGCTCACCGCAATTGGCGAGATTTCTGTATGTTCCAGAAAATAATCTCGATTATAAATAATTGCCAAAAAATGAAATATTAAATATGACGAGAGAAAAAAATGATGCATAAGAAGTTGTCATTTATATTTTTGCGATTCTACATGTTTTGCACTTTCGACATACAACGTGACGAGCTCCCGATGCGTCAGGCAGGCAACTTGACAACAACAACAACAACTTGGTTATAATTTTTTAAAATATAAAATAGTATATGCTTAAAATGCAAGAAAACGAATCCTTCAAAGCCCAGAAAATAATCTTCCTAACAATACATCACTTTTTGGCAATTATTTAAGTATGACCAGAGAGAAAGAATGCATAGCAAGTTCTAGTTTATATTGCTTAGGGGCGGTATGTATTGAAAAAATAAGTGTCGAATTAAGTGTTATTTAATAGTTACTATTTATAAACAATTCTTTCCGAATAATCTATAGTTTGATAATAATATGTACTTCTGAAATATTTTTTCTGTTTTTTATGAAATACAAATTTGTTGGTATTTGTTAAATGTTGAAATGATAAATCCCTAGCCTCTGCCTTGTGTCCCTGGATCGGAATCGGTGGGATACGTCCCTTGCTTTCTTCCGGAGAGTAAATTAAGTTTGTTCTCCACTTTTTGTTTGACAATAAATTTATTTATATTTATAATGCACTTTCGCGATATAGTGAAGAAACCGCGTGACGAGCCCCATGTTATCCTGAAGTCTCGGAACACGCACCCAACCAGCCATAAAGAACTCTCGTTGCACTTGACCTCTTAAACGAGAGAGTCATCGTCTGGAAGAAGAGGGTAGTGTCAAAGACAAGGACGGCCATTGGCTGGCCAGCTGGGCTTCCTAATTGCTATTCTTATCATTCGTAAGTATAGCTGAGACTTGCGCAAGCGGTCGTTGCTCCAGTTAGCTCCATTGCAATCAATGTCACAGCTTGATGCGTCCACTTAAGGATCAGATGTCGTCTTCCTGCTTCTTTCGTTATTCCTCCCTTATACGAAGAAGACAATGACGGGAAAATTCTTTCTGTCTATTTCTGTCTTCGAGGAACTCACACTTTGTATCCTGAAAAGGAAATTCTGGTCTTATAAGGGGGGAATCTATCGTTTAAAATCATCATCTCTACATTCTCTTATATACACCCATTTTAAACCTCCCTTAAGGTAGATCTAAACTAAAATCTTAAATCGACGTAAATAAATTATGTCCTTATTGCGATNTGGTCTTATAAGGGGGGAATCTATCGTTTAAAATCATCATCTCTACATTCTCTTATATACACCCATTTTAAACCTCCCTTAAGGTAGAATCACTCAAATCTTAAATCGACGTAAATAAATTATGTCCTTATTGCGATTTTCAACCTGAGAAACATTTACATCAAGTAATGACAATTATAATTGATAGTGAAATTCACTGCGTCTTATTGAGGAAAAATTTTCTATTTTAAGACAAACCTTTAAATTGCCAAAGAGATGGAAGTTTACAATGATTTGTTGTAACAAAAAGGACGGAAATTTACACCACTTTTAAGTATAGGTCATTTGAGAAAGATGTTTAACTTCTTCCAAAGAGGTTGAGATGAGGAGATGCATAAATCACAAAAGCCTTTGCGCTCGGTCGCCGTGTTTTGTTCTTTACATGTTCTTTGTGCTTCATTTCAAAGGAGTCAAGCGAATTCCTAAATTATTGATTGTACTATTTACTATTTACTGACGGATACAAATTAAATAATATTTTTTAATCGTTATGATTCACAATGTTGTGATGTAAAACTATAAGAATAAAAATAAAGGAAACAATTATACATGCGAGTGCTGGTCCCACTCAATAGTAAAGTGTTTAATAACATCTAATTTAACTGAACGGGAGAGTATTCATTCTACAATGGATTCAGGGTAAATGTAGTAAATGTTGTGTAGTGATGTGATTTTCGTGAGATTATCTTTAAAAAGATTTTCTCCAGTCTATAGCAGCACTAGATAAGTATCTGCGGCTCAGTTTCCCAAGACATTCCATTATTAGCATATGTATATTCTTTCTGTCTTCATTCACCAGATCAGGTATTATGTGCCTTGTCAGAGCNAAATGTTGTGTAGTGATGTGATTTTCGTGAGATTATCTTTAAAAAGATTTTCTCCAGTCTATAGCAGCACTAGATAAGTATCTGCGGCTCAGTTTCCCAAGACATTCCATTATTAGCGTATGTATATTCTTTCTGTCTTCATTCACCAGATCAGGTATTATGTGCCTTGACAGAGCGACTAGGTTTAAAAGTACCCCACCCGTCCAAAAAAAAAAAAGTATTTTAAATGATACTTTGAACCATTCTCTATCCAGTAGCGATGAGTTTTTATACCCTTAAGGCGCAAATTTTTCAAATTATTTGACTTTACATTACTAGGGGGTTAAATGGAGAAACTTCCGTGGGTTCATGTTTTTTTATATATTCTTGCAAAAGTACCAGCTTAAAAAAGCGAAAAAACCTACTAAAACATAGCAAATGGAAATAGGAACGCAATAATAAGATTTTCATACCTTACGGGGCATTTTCAAGAATAATTCTCACAAAGCTGTGGAAAATACTGTTCTGACGGAAATGGCAGCCGCATCACGTGACTGAAGACAATGCGATCCTTGTCAAAAAAAAAGAGTGAAATGACAGTCTAAATTAATTAACAAGTTCTAAAATCACAAAATAATTATTCTCATCCAATATAAAAAAATTCAGTAGAATGAATTATTAATTAATAATAACTACTTTGGTGAATATATATCCAAGTTTCGTGAATAGTTGGCAACTTGACTTCAGTGAATGCGACGCACGTAATAAACGGTTAAAAAAACATTTCTCTACGAGAACGTTGGTAATACAGAACCCAAATTGTATTGAAATGAAACCTTTCCTTTTCGTCTAATTTCTCACATTAATGCACGAGTGGAAATTTCGAGTTTTGCAGACACACGCGCCGCCATACGCGACTTACAAAATATAACAATTATTTTTTTAAAAAAACACTAAATTGAATTGAGATGAACTCTCAGAGATGTAAACACTCGATAAATCATTTTGGCCCGGGTTTTTCTCCGGTTTCCTCCGGGTTTTCCACACGCGGGAATGTCATTGAATACTCTTGTTATTATTAATCTGTAATTTTTACCGCACATAATATCTACCATTCGTTTCGGAATAATAATAAATTGATAACAGTACGTATTTATATTTTAAAACATTCTAAGTATTAAATCCGCCACTGCAGTCCTTGGGCCGTTGATCGGAATTGATGGGATGGTCCCTTGCTTGTTTCCGGAGAGTAACTTAGTTTATTGATTCCCCACCCCATGTGGTCAAACGCAGATTTCAACTGCTTTTTTGTCAGTAACTTTTATTTATTATTTATCTATATAACACTTGGAATACAAATAACAAAAGTGTTAATTTGTTTTCGCTAATTCATTAATTCGTCCTCCCAACACTTTTCCAGCAGCCAACAGACAACACGATAAAACAACATAGTGTTTACAATGATGATAATAGTAATACTTCTCGGCAAAATATCAGTTACAAAAAGCAAAGAACTAGGGACTTATTTATTTCTATGTATTTTTAAATATACTTTAATTTGTATTTAATCTTTGAGCAATTGATTAAACAATTTTTGGAGTCCTCATGGCATTTCTGTTTTTTAGTTTCTCCTCTGTTCGTATGCTTATTCTTTTACATGGGCAAAAATAATCGTTTAACTCTAAACTACATTCGTTAGAAACATAGTGGGGGTAGTTATGAACCAAAAAAGTCTAAACACCAATTAAACTTGTTTTTTTTTTCGTTATTTTCGAATAATTGACAACATTGGAATTTTATATTTGAAAAAATCATACTTTCTTTAAAATGTAAATATTACCTTAATAACATCAAAGGAAATACATTAAAAGTCAATTTTTTTTATTTCTTAGAATCTAATGTAAGTAATATGTTTCATAAAGGAAGAAAATCACATANTCTAATGTAAGTAATATGTTTCATAAAGGAAGAAAATCACATATTTTCAGATTAAGTAAAGACGTTTTTTCTTTCTATTTAATTTAACGATGACTTTCCATGAAAATAAAAAAGAACAAGAGGTATTTTGGATCAATACTTATATGGTAACAAACCATTTAATTAAAAGAACCATGTAATGTGGAATAACTGAAAACAGTTCATAATGACAAATAAAAAAGGTAACACTTCCAAGTACGTGAGGTGGATTTGGAACTAGAAATAAATGCAAGTGCAACAATGACGTTACCCTAGAAACGGAATTTTAAACAAAACAAAAGAAGAAAATAGTCGCGGCTTTGTTAGAAATTTAGCCCACGAATGTAGTTGCGGATTAACCAAATTGTATCTTTCTGAAATATAACAGGTGGATCAAGACAACCAAATTTGGGGACCGTGATGGAATAGTAATATCAAAACATAATTGAAAAACAAACTACGAAATCTCTTTCGGATGTATTCCCATGTTTCGGATTGTGGTTTGAAGCCTACAGAAAACAATGGTATTTCCCTGCTTTTATTTACTCTTGGGAATCAAGAAAGTGCGTATTGATTGAAGGAAAATGAATACAATTCAGATAAGGTGTATGTTTGCCTTGGTGCTCTTTGACGCAGCGCATATAACATAACGACCAGCGAAATATGGATTATTCAATTTTGTTTTCATCTGTGTCACAACGAACCATAGGAAAATTGCTGGCTCTGTTTGTATTATTTGAAGTCGAGGTAGGAATCACATTTTCGAGTCAACAATATTAATGACATTGAGTTGTTCAAGTCATTTGATTAACTATTGATTTGTTTTATAGGTCACTTCAAGCGTTGAAAGAGGAATTGTGGAAACGTTATTCAGATTGTACGCGAACACTGCACATTAAAAGGAAAAATGTATGAATAGTTTCCAGGAATAAAGTAGAACCATGACTAGTGAAAACATTACGTTTCAATGTCCGAGTAAAGACACAAAAATCCCAATAGTGTACGAGGAAATTTTATCTCCATAATTATTATTACCGCGAAAAGAGAACTATGAGGGCAATTTAGGAATCATTCAAACTACAACTTTTTAAACTAGGAAATAGATAGATTATATTATATTATATATAAATATGAACGTGCACTTTTACGTAACAGATCGATTTTATTTTCCTGAGATGTCTTATGTACTAATTTCCCTCATATCTTCTAGTTCTTTGGAAGTTTCACCCTGTTTCATATTTAGGATGTAAAGAAGACATCAGAACAGTAATGAATACCTTATGATAATACACAACAGGTCAATACGTAACTCCGGCACAATTCCCCACTAATATTTTTTATTACGAAGCTGACGCATTAGTGATTTCATTTGTCTGGATGGAGGCGTTGAAATAAATGAGTGTAGTAGAGTCTTTTCTTGGTGTAATTTTTACACGCTGTTATGTTGGAAAGATGAAATAATTGGACATCATCTTCTTCATCATCATCATTCACCTTTTCATGTTCTCAAGTGCGATACTTCGTTTGTGTTATTTGCTCCGAACAGAAGGTTCGAAAAATCTAGGGGACATTCGTGTATGTGATGATGATGATGAATTGGTGCCTCGCCGTCAGAGCAGGAGGTCGGGAAGTAACGCAAGTAGTAGTTGCAAAGAGAATTATTTCTGCAATTTTTTTTTTTTTTTGCACTTGAAGAATGTAGGATTCAATCAGTGTGGGGCATTTTTAGGAGTCATTTATAGCGCAGTCTGTCACTTGCTCATACACTGTCATCCTGAACGCGCAGCGAAGAGTACGTGACATAGGACATTGGCGCGTGCCCAGAGAAGGCCAATGAGGATGAGTAACCACAGAGGCACGTACGAAGAATGCCAGAGGAACGACGACGTTAAGAGTTGTGGAAAATGGAAATGACACACGGCGTCAGAGTTAAAAGGAATGGAGAAATTAGAAGAAGCGTACTAGGGATTGCCGATATTCCCTAGAAATTACTCCCAAACGCGGGAATTGAAGGTCAGAAAAAAGTACTGTTAGAAAACATGAGTGGCGTCAGAGAGATTACAAATTAATACATTGGTGTAAAAAACTTGAGTTTTCAAAAAAACCCTTGCAAAACTGAAAAATTGCTTGATAACTAAGAGAACTGCACACAAGCATAAAATCATAATATGTTCCTACAAAACATATTCAAATAATTGTTTTCTGTGACTATGTCATCTATTAGCAAAAAATTAATATAGAGCATTTTTTGCAAAAATAACCAAACGTATATTTAACAGAAGCGCAAAAATTACGTTCAGGGAGAAGTAGACTGCTAGCGAACATTGATTTCACAAAACCTGCCCTCTGTGACAAAAGCCATGGCACTGTTCGTCTCTGTGGTTTGTATGTTTACACCAAGTGAGGTTATGTCTGTTTCAAGTGTTCGTGACCCCTATGGATCTCAATTACTCTATCTATATAGTAAATAAGCTTTAATATACTTTATAAATAACGAATATCTCAGTAATGTACCGTTTTAAATGTCACAATCAAATGTAAACTTCCATCAGAACAAATACAATTAACAACTATCCACCAAAGTTGACCAACAATAATTTATTGACGACTCGTAGAGAAACACTGACAAACAAAAATCTCTCCAGTAAAACATTATGACACTATCCAATCATACTGAAGTATCGAAATCCCGTTAACGGCTGGCGAACGTAGTCAATGTAGAAATAACTGGCTTTACCTTCTGTCAGAACTATTTTAGTTTGTGATGACGCATGGCAGTTAATTACCCAACTGGGAGATGGCAGTGCTCATTGACGACCGTACACTCTACTGACATGCCTGGCAGAGAGAAACGGATCGAAACCCACTTCGCGTGTAGTCGTACCTTACGGTGGGTCCAGCACTTGATCCAAGTTACTCGAATCACTGAGATTTCTAATTGTTTTCTTTATTTGTTTTCTAATTGTTATAAATCACGACAATATGATGAAAAAACACGATTAATTTATATCTATCAGTTAACAATACTTTCGGGAACTCGCTCGACTCGTTTGTGACGCAAAAAATCATAAAACAATGGCGGTCCAGCACAACGCATCTCCTCACCTCAGAAAATGTGAAGTATCTTTCTCCGATACCCGGTGACATATCGATGAAAGTGATGAGAAAATTTACTACAAATCAATTTAATCTTCTTAATTACTTTCGTGATTTAAAAAAAGAAATAAGTGTTTTCTCCACAAAAGACATTTCATGTATTATAATTGCAATCATTTCATGTAAATGACCGATGAGGTATGTTTTTCTAACGTTGAAATCACAATAAGTTCACGACACACTGTGTAGTTTTGCCGATTCCAGATATTACAGTCATTTAATTCTGTCTCCAGCCAATCGTAATGTCAGATAGTACTCGCGTCTCATGCTTCAATCGGGGACGCGTCGTAGGCGCCAGCACCGCAGCGCTGCTCCATGTCGGTGAGCGACCACTGCACTATACTCTTGTCACTCACTCAGCTGTTCAACTATTCAAAGTTGCTTGTCATACAAAACCAGGCGCGTGCTCGCTCCCTTTGACACGCAGAAGTGCAGGGCGCAGAGTAAGTAGCGCTCCCGTTGCTGCGCTGCGGTGCCGGCGTCTTATGAAGAAGAAGCGATGGAACTCTTTAACGAATGCATCAAACACGCCATTCAACAGACTTCGTCGAGGGTTGGGGGAGGGATTAGTTGATGCTAATTCTATTCCCGTTCCTTTCACGAAGAAACTTTTTAATGATCGCACTTCACTAAAATGCAGTCACCACACATTTGTCGGCAGAGGCGAATCTATGGGGGTGGGGGCGTGCTATGGGGGTAATGTCCCCCCTCCCATCGGACCTGATCTCGTAACAGAGAAAATTCAAGTTGATAAATGACATACTTTGTAAATGTTTTACCAGATTAATAATTGTTATTAGTTATAATTGTTATTGTTATTAATAATTCTACATTACTAAAATTAATAATACCAGATTAATGAAATTAATAATACAATATTAATAAATTTAATAAATAATTGGTATAATACGAGATTGTTAATTATTTAAAGGTAATTTTGAAAAAATTCTGTTGCAAAACTGTTTGGTAAAGAAAATTGCTCCCCGATGATAACTGTGTCTATATAGATCCTCCTCCACTGCGCCGCTCGCGCCGTAAAAAGAGAGAAGGAGAATGAAACTTACAGTAACAAACTGTCTTTTTACATTTCTATGCACACACCGGCAAAAAGTCACATCTTTTGCCAAAAACTGTTGTACAAGAGAACCCATCTTAACCCATCTATGTATCTATACAATTTCCTTTTCTTTCTGTTTCAGCGTGAAATAACTGGCAAAAGTAGTGACTCAAAATCATTTTGCTGGAAAGTAAAAACTGTGTGTGACACTAGGTCAGGTGAGATGAGGTCTGCTAAATATTTGTGTTACGACGGGCAGAATGCAGGAGGGGTCAGAGGGAGTGGGTCAGTTTGATTCCCCTGAGTCTACTTTTCTAAAACTTAATTTTTTTCGTATTTATGAATATGTGAGAATATGAATCTTTATCTGTGAAGTGAAATTAGTTGCAATGACGTCTCTTCCGTTTGTTTCTTCATGATGATTTGATGAAATTGTTCTCTCTGTCTATTTTTCACAAGAACCTCCTCGAGTTAACTGGCCAAACGGGTAACCAGCCAGGATCTGAATCCCGACCAGTATGTGAACTGTACCTACATTATTTTATAATGAATACAATATCATGATTTTCAACAATTAGAATATAAATTGCAAATTACTTGATAAGACTACACAATTCTCAACACGCCATAGTCTTCAGAGATATCAGAGTAACTTCTGGACATAACTCTTTGTGTATCAGGTGTTACAATTATTTTCAGCATAAGCAGGACGCTTCTTTGTAACGAAATTCCAGATTCTTCTCTGACAATTTGACAACAGTGTTTTTCTAACGCAGACGTATAATTCCCTTCTTTATTATCTTCCTGCACGAATTCAACGACTCGAATTCAAATAATACTGTGTGTGTGTGTCGAGGAGCAAAGAAGTCATATTATGGGACGCCAACACTGCGCTCGGCGTCCCTCTACTGTCCGCAGCAGACGCGACATGGCGAGCAAAAAGCGAATCGCGTGTCCTTTTGTACCAACGAAGCTTGTTTTATAACGAGATGGGAGTTTTAACTTCTCTTAGCGGACATAATAACAAAACTAAATTACGCACCTCGAATACGCCACCTTTGGAGCGAAATCGTATTAAAATACATATTCTCACTCCGCAGAATTATTATTATTACAGACCTCTACAGACAGACGTCCCTTCAGCTTCTCGGTTAAATGTTTTCTAATGTTCTGTTACCTTCTACAAGTGAAAGAATTTACGGATTTTATTTATTAATTAATTTTATTATTATTAAACTAGAGTTTTTACTGCGCATAACACGTACTATTCACTTTGCAATAATAAATTGATAAGAGAACGTTCTTATTAAATAAATACTTTTGTAAGTATTCAATCCGCCACAGTTCTTGGACCCTGTTGATCGGAACCGAAGGAATTCGTCCCTCGCGCGCTTCCTTTAGGNCCCCCCCCCCCCCCCCCCCCCGCGTGGTCACACGACGCTGTTTGCAACGTTAGCTTTTTATGACAATAAAGTTGTTGTTGTTTTTTCGTAAGACGTAAGCTTAAGAAGTATATTTGACACAAATATACAATTTAATGGTGACGGAACGACACGACGTAGCCACGAGCTTTTCCAACTTACACTTCGATTTGGAAGCTGTGATTTTAGAACTATTACAACTGTTACAACTTCATTTTATCACTTCACGTATTATCACTTGTGTTGTATGTGTTGCGATATTCACGACTTGAACGGCTATACTCGCAACAATACGAATACGTTTAACTCAAGCGATAAATTCAGCTCAATAAGTGATTGTTAATTGAAAATAGTGTTTAAGATATATACATTGAACCTTTAATTACTTAATCATTATTTAATTAAATTAAACTATGCTCGTGTTGAATGAATGCAGCTTCCATTCAAAATAATATCCGTTATTTTTAAACAAATAATTGGTTTGAATTTGTTTATCCGGGACATACCGCGTCTTAGTGGATAAAACTACCAACGTTTCGGCCATCATGCTGTGCAACGCCTTCCTTCTGCCAGAGCACGACGGCAGCGACTTAGGTCTCTGTAGGACTCTTGACATTGCCCTCCTGAAGAAGGCCACAGCATGGTGGCCGAAACGTTGGTAGTTACATCTACTAAGACGCGGTTTGTCCCGGATAAACAAGTTCATAGTGACTCCGACCGCGGAGGAAGCCTACGTTTATAAATAATTGGTCATCTAAATAAAAGTGACGATACATGAGAAAGTGTCAACCACACGACTTTTTTTTCTACAAAATCTCCCAAGTTGTAGAAACGCAAACGCATTGAAGAAACGCAACCCAATTCCAGTGACTTCCGGTGATAGCGATGGACATCCTTTTTGTTTTGTTTTCAGTTCCGGCCGTTTCAAGTTTCCTGAATGTTTTTTCTGTAGTAACTTTGGCGTTAAAGTTTAATGTAATGTGTTGTTATTATGTTTCATAGCTGAAATGAAAATTATGTTCTTACATCGAAAAAGTAAAAGAGTAATTATGTTTTTTATCATGAAAAATGGTAAATAGTTAACTCGTAACGTTGAACTAATCGGGTTTTGAATATTTTACTCTTTTTATCTAAATTCTTAAGTTTGTACTCATATATATGGAAGCAACTTGTATTTTTTTAAAACAAAATTCTATGAGAGTTACCTGTTTATTCCTATTGAACGTGTACTTAACTGGTNGAGTTACCTGTTTATTCCTATTGAACGTGTACTTAACTGGTTATTTCAGGGTTTTTTACGATTTGTTCGTAAATTTTCACGACTCGACTCGAGAAAAAAAAGTTCATAAACCTTAGCAAAAACAAAAATTTTTGACAAATTATTTCGTTTTTTAAATGCAGAAATTCAACGATTTAAAACATAATTATTTGATACGTCGTTAAAAAATCGAAACTGTGGAAATAACATTTACACGTACACTCGTTCTTTCAAAATTAGTTCGATAGGAATTTGTTTGACGACGACAATGACGATATTGTTTTGTTTCGTAGAGGAGAAAAAACAAAAAAAAACAAAAAGTCAAGTCACGTCGGGAGTGGAGAAGAGGGGGAAGGGAGGGATTGCATTTCCATGGAAGAGGGAATGGGGGACGAGGGATTTGGGGAGTGAGAGCATCAATCGTGCAGCGGAGAGAGAGCCACGCCCTTCTCCTCCCTGGACGTATCACACGCGAGCGAGCGAACGAGAGAGAGAGAGAGAGAACCCAAGCGACTCAAGTCAACAGATTCCTCAAAACATAATAGATAAAGATGTCCCAGTACTCTAGCTTGTATTGGTTTGAATTTCAGTCTACAAATATTCTTAAATGAAACAAGATTTTTCGAAAATCGTACAACAATAAAAAAACATTAAAAACGTTTCACTGTTGCAAACATTTCCGCTCTACACGTGTAGAAGAGCCAGGTATCGAACTCGGGACTGCTGCTTTGATCGCAGTTCCGGTTACCATTTCCACCCAGACCCAAACACCGCGGAAGACCCCGCGACAAATCTCCATACAGGAGATAAGTGAAGCAGATGGCAGCACACACTATGCTGCAAGCGCGTTCCTCCCGGGGTGGAAATGGTAAGAGTAACTGCGATCAAAGCAGCAGTCCAGAGTTCATTTTCATCTGACCGGAAATAATCACGGTTTTTACAATTAGCAAAGGCAATTTTCAGAGATTTATTATCTCTTCACGATATGAACAAAAAAGAATTTAAATTTCTTTTTCATTTTATTGTTTTTCAAGTGAAGCATCACAAAAAGAGATTAACCGAAGAAAGGTTGAATGAGTAAATACGTAAATTCTATTGACATAATCCTGGTCAATTTCATATTTCAACGTGAGGAGCGACAGATGAACGTTTTACACGATTTTGCATCGTTCGCTGAGAAAAGCACAAATGTCAGTCAAACACAGATTCAAAAAATATCCGCGACTGGCAGTGGAGAGGTCAACAGGTGCATTTTTTTTTTTTTTGTGGGGCTTTAGGGCTCGTCAACATCGAGGTCATTAGAACCCATACAACAGGTGCAATTGAATTGAATGCAACCTTTTTTATTTATTCTCTAAGAGAAGCTTTTTATTCATGTTTACTAGTATGCAGCGAGTCACCTCTTCTATTGACACATGCCACTCTCTCCCCCTGTCTTTGATCTTTTTTAGTTTCTTTTAGATAAGTTTAACTCTGTTTCATAGTTGGCTTTAAACAATGTAAATAAGACATGAGAACAATTACGAACAGTAGGAAAAGTAAGCAGAATTCCTTTTTTCATTCATGTTCTGTTTTATGATGCTTTTTATTTACAGCTTATTTCTAACTGTACGCTCTTTCTGTATGTCATTTAATTCTTATGTTTTATTAATCTCGAATTTCTACTGCACAAAATATCAACAATTCATTTTGGAATAATTCATCCGTGTCATCCATAACAGGACGTATTTATTAAATAACGTTTTTTGTAACTATTAACTCCGCCACTTGGCTCCTTGGGGCCCTTGATCGCAATTGATGCGCCGGTCCCTTGCATGTTTACGGAGAGTAACTTTGATTTCATTTCGGTTGTCTTACACCATTCTTCCGCTATCTGCTACGTTCTTGCCGAGTTTTCTTCTAATCGATCGCATATTCATCGGGAAGGACAACCACTCCCCGCAGCAAAGCGTCCGATTTTTTTTTAAAGAGAATTAACTCTGAAGTGAGGATGTTAATTAATGTACAGGTCGCCGACTCGAATTGTGTACAAAATACCGGATACAGCCTCTCAAAATGTGTATCGTCAAGGAGTGGAAGAAAAAAAAATCTCCAAGGAAACATTACTTGAATAACATTGAAATTAAAAAAAAAAAAAAAAGGACCATTTCCAAAACCACGATACAAAAACATCAAATACTAATCAATTAATTATTAGACCAATTTATTATTAACGTGGAATTTATTAATGTGACAGGTACCACTTTCCCCAACTCTTGCGATTAGTGGGTTCACTTGTTTCACTTGGTTTCGTATTTCGCATTAAACAGGACACATGACGACAACAGGATGATGATTCGAATACGATTATACGTCACGTCACTCAAGTGCGATTTCCTACATCGACAGACACGTCAGATCTAAAGTCGGAGCCAAAGGAATTACGAATTAAAATAAATGAGTCAAAAAGCTTCTTTTATTTATGAAATTTAAAAATTCTGTAATTTCCAAAAAAGGAAGCGGTGAAAAATAAAATACCAGAAGGGTGTCATCAACACCCCTTCAGTGTTATGTTACTTAGAAAAGGAACGAAAGATTTAGAGGACATTTGCTTATTAATGTATTCTCGATGTTCTTAAGTTCCCATCAATAAAATAACCATCCACATTTCTGTCCATGGTATTTACTGTACGTTACCAGGGTGACAACTGGGCTTTAATTGCAAAACAAATGACAGCTGACCAAATGACTTTTTTTAAAAATATACTTCATTTGTATGGATAAACTGAGAGAATTATTTGAAATTTAATTTTAAAAACAAATTTTAATTAACTCTGCACACGACGTTAGTAACCTGCGCAAAGCCTATCACATTACACCGATGCGTGTTGAAGCTTAATTCTCGTTTCGTGAGGTCACCTGCTAACGTTACGTGAGGAATTTAACATTTTATTGTCATATAATCAATTCACATAATTTTGTAGTCGTTATAAGTAAATATTCAGAGTTCAATGATCCGATATTTCTGAAACATCGTTTCCAAATCAAGGCTTCTCCGGATACGATTTCCTAAAACACCTCTATTTATTATATATTTTTTAAATTCACAAAATAATAATTATCTTATAGTTTTAATTTGTGTTCTGTTTTGGTAACAAAAAGTTTTTAAGTATAAAACTTTTATACCGAATGTTGAAGTCAAGATAATCAAGAAGTAATCTGCTTTCCTTTATTCAAATAAAATTTTGTAAGAAATATTTTAGCTCCTATTTAGGAAATCTTTTTTATAATTTGAAAAAAGAAACTTTTTTAAACATGTACCTTTTTTGTAGTGGTGCTATATCAGTTAGCAAAGAGAACAAAAAAAAAATCTTTAGAAAGGTAATTTTGGGGGTCTTACGATGAATTGTGATTTCGAAAGTGTGGTTCTTGTTATTTGAAAACAGAAAACATATGACTTTTGATGAAGTACTCAAATCTTAAAAACATAAGTTCAAAAAGGTCCGTCCAACTAGAAAAAACGTTCGATGGAAGTGAAAAATTTTCTCATCGATAGACTGAAAACAATAGTCTCGTTTTGCTGAATAGCAATTTTAGTTCATATTCTGTCATTAATTGACGGTGTACAAAAGTTTATTTTTTTCATTTCTCTCTAAAATGCAGGTGTCCTAATTAACAACATTCGTCCCACCCCCACCGCGCCGCGCCGCGTCATTCGTACGTCGCTAGGGAAACGCCATTTTCAACAATATCATCTCGTGCCTGGAGATATATTGGTAGAGATTTTTATTTCTCTATTAATTATAATTATTTGATATCACGAGTTTAGTTCTCTATAAATGCAACGCTGATCAGATCGCTAAGGTTTCGTCTTGTATTATAAATCATCTTCAGGACTCTGTGCAACCATCATGGAACATCCTCCCCGCCAAACACAACACGTGATCAAGAATTTCGACTGATCTATTTATTATACGACACGTGTTGGATTCTTAAGATAGATCTCCTGCTTTTTACCTCAAGTAACAAGTGCAAGATATTCATGTTCACATATTCAAATTCTCTTTCAAATTGTTGTTTTCATTATCTAACTCTGTGGGTTGAATTATTCGAATGGATTCAGCTCTAACAATAAATACAACTTCCCCACTGTTCGTTTCGTCATTATAATTTCACTGATGAAGGAAATGATCATTAACGTTACCCACTACTCTTGCTTTGCTTTCATTGGTTAATCATGATTCGTTCAGAGGAAGTCAAATTGCTGCACGGAACAAATTTCCGGAGGGGGGAGGGGGACATATATTTAATAATAAATTTATTGTCAAAAAACAGTACAGACTGCGTATGACCACGTGGAGGACAATAAACTAATTTACTCTCCGGAAGCGAGCAAGGGACGTATTCCATCAATTCCGATCAAGGGCAATTCCTAAGGCAGAGGCGGATTCAAAAATTTCAGCAAAAGTTCCTAGATAAGATAAAAAGTTAGCTGCGAGTTATAATACATATATAATGTCAATATGTTTGTAATTTAACGCAAATATGTTTGTAAATTTACATGTACAAGTTATTATCGAACTATAGATTATTCTGAGTATACTGTTTAAAAATCATAAGAGTTGAAAAAAAACACTAAATTCACGATTTATTGTTACAAATAAATGTTAATAAATGACAGTCTTCAACATGTAAACAACATTTCCCTATAAACAAATAAACTATTATTATTATACTTCGGCCTTTTTCACGTTCAATGGTATTCGTGTTCGACTATTCAAAAGTAAATGAATAAAAAAATGAATTTATTTATTAATTTCCATTCTCATTGCCCAGTAATGGCACTTCACCCACAAGACAATTCATTAAGAAACCAACTGCCCGTAAGATAGATAAATCGATTATAACTTAATAAGTTTTCAGAACAAACACGAATATTAAGAAAATACTATGAAAGAAATACTGTAGCAAGTTAAGTTCCCAGTTAAGTTCATAAGGGAATTGAAAGTAATGAGTGGCGACTTCATATATCTGAGAAACAGAGTGTCTTTTTTAATTAACTTATGGTTTTTCGGACTAAGAATCTGAGTGAGTGAATAGAACTAAATTTTAAGTAATTCATAAACTCTAATTAAAGTAAAATGTCTATGAAATATTGTGAATGGATTCTGTCTCCTTTTTGCGTGAAGAAATTATTTAAAATGATGTATTATAATGCTAATGAGTACATGGATACATTTTTGTTATTTTAACAAACAAACCCTTTTGAGTGAATTTATTATCAGAATTATATAAATTGATGCATATTTCTTTCTTCCGAGTATTTTGAGTTTTTAGTTGACCGCAACAGTTGTGTATTTGCATAAAAAGGATTTTGTAATTTGTCATTTGCTTAGGGTATGAGGAAACAAATCCTAATTACTCCTACCATTAGAATCGTAAGAGATAGGAAGAATATTCAAATGCATGAAATTGATTTAGAGAATGATTTCTCTACAGAAACGTTAGTTCGTATAAGTGTGCAATAGTAGATGATGATTAAGATAGGTGTAAAATTAGGCAACATAGTAACATCTAGAGACGAGATTAGTCTTAATGAAAAAAAAAAGAAAAAGAAAAAGGCAGTGAGCCCTAATGATGTTCAAAAATAATTAAAATAATTAAAATGTTCTCATTCTGTCAATCAACCAATCTAGAGGTTACTTTCAACGGTACTTGTTAGAGAGATTATAAACTAGAACACACACCATAGTGAATTTGATAATGCTGATTACCCTTACTGCCATAGCATTATATTTTTAACTCGATCTGAAAAAGGGGCGATGTGACCGGATTTTCGAACCACTTTTGCTTCGAAAAGTGTGAGGAACGAAAATTACGAACTTGGAACTTCTAACACATGATTCATCTTTAAATTAAATACACTGTCGTGGTATTAATTTTAATGCTAACAGGACGTTACGTCTCCGATACAGGAATATTTTCCATCTTCACTTACAATTCCGCGATCTCGTACAAATTTTTATTATAGAGCGTAGCAATGAAATCAGAAAAATTAAATTTATTTTTGACCTTATCCAATTCATATTGCAAAACACAGTTTGATAATAATCATCAATAGTTGACCAATTTCTTTACGACTACATTGAATGTAATTTCTTCAGAGAAGTTCATTCCGTTGGGAAATGCCTATCAAATGATGAAGTTTATGGTTGAATTTTTTTTTTTTTTTTTTTTTTGAATAGTAGCTTTTTATCTCTCGCCCTTTCATCGCAGGGAGTGAAATAAACTCCAGAGACGGAAATATCAATCCATCCATCCATCCATCCTCCGTCTCCTTCGTAGAGATCGTAAAAGAACCCGTACGTACGTACGCACGCGCGTGCGTCACTTTGACGTCTGTGGGTTTAGTGACGCAGAACTTGACCGTCTTGACGTATCAACGTGTGCGCGCTGCTTTACAACCGTCGCAGAGACCCAGTTTACGGGGCAGCCTCTTGACGGCCACTGTGCGCTATGCGCCTCACCAAGCTTTATTGTTTTCCTTTACATCCCGCTGACACCGCGAGGAGCGCGCGTGTCGCAGATGTTCCGATAGACACGATATGTGTGTGTGATCCATGTGATCCATATGACGTATATTTGCTACCCGCACATGTGGACTGTGTACCTTTCTGTGCTGGGAGATAAAGATTTTTTTTTTTTTTGAAGGTGTCTGTGGATTCCCTTGTCCTAGAGACACTCCCACGTATTGAAATTCCACCAAAAACATTCCTGTATGAACAGACCGATACCGTGAAACAAATAGACTTCTTATAAAATATAGAGAATTCTAGAAGAAGTATCAAAATAAACATATTAAATATTGAATCAGTATGTATTTATGGCTGTTGTATGGCTGTTGCAATATCTAATTTTTTATTGGCGAATCTAGTTCAGGCTAGAAGCTGTATAGTTCATTCGACCGAATTACTATTATCAAAGACGTCAATGAACGATGAGGGCTTCTCCTACCTCCCTCACTGCACTCACGTGACCAATGGGTCCTGTCAATCCACGTAATGTAAAACCATCCAGTTGCTGCCCGTAATGGACTATTTACTTAACGCTCCCGCGAAAGGGCGTTGACCCGTGAGCAGAAATTAATATTCTGCTAATGGAGACGACGCATGTCAATCAGAGAAGACTCTTTCTTCCTCACAAGTGATTTATATTTGCAAACTGCTCTTATTGTCAATTAGAATTGTCTAGAAGTGATTTTCAACACATCTTTAAGGTTATTATTTTTTGTTTCATTAAAAGGGTATTCAAAACACAAAAGTATTCACTAAAGAGAAAATTTGGAAACGTCATTCCTGGCTCTCCAGGACTCCATGGACTCAACAATACTACTTTGATATTTACTCTCATTTATTTTAATAGTTGTTACGATTTTCAAACAATACTTTCCGAATAACATTTAGTTTGAAAATAATACGTAGTTGTGAACAATATTTTTTTCTTTTATTAAGAACAAAGTTTTAGGTATTTTGTTGACATTGTATCGCCTCTGCCTAAGGGCCCTTTCCGTATTTATGAGATGGTCCCTTGCTTGGTTCCGGAGAGTAAATTAGTTGATTATATCCCACGGTCAAATGCAGTTTGTAATTGATTTTTTTTTACTTTATATTTTAGTTGGAGATCGGTGAGGCAATACTATTAGAATAATTTATCTTGAATTTAGAAGCACCACCCTTGCTTTATACGAAACAGTCTCGTTCACGAACACAATACTCGCAATAGTAATAATATTATGAAATTGAATCTCTTCAAATCCGCGGTTAAAAACTACCTCCTGCACCAGTACTTCTACACTGTAAAAGAATTTATTGATTTTAATAAAAGTTAAATTCGTCTTGTACTTTATCACGCCATTGCAGTAGTACTTTTTAAACAACTTATAACAATTTCAAAAACTATTTTCTTGCATGATTGTGTTGTCTTATGGCTCATATTAATTTAGTTTTATGTGT
>NNCF01128841.1:36714-77989 GCA_002313205.1 Laupala kohalensis | reverse complement strand
CTGCGTATGACCACGTGGAGGACAATAAACTAATTTACTCTCCGGAAGCAAGCAAGGGACCATCCCATCAATTCCGATCAAGGGCTCTAAGGCAGAGGCGGATTTAACATTTCAACATACTCCTAACAATAAAAACGTCAACAGAATACCAATAAATTTTAATTGCTTTCTAAGTATTGATTTTTAAAAAATAATTGACGTGATGAAACCACCACCTTGAAGTCTGCAGCGCCCTATCGGCGTGTGCTCATTGAGTGTGAATACTCAGCAGCCCTAGCTGAGGGCCACGTGGCGACTCGGAAGGGCAACGCGTTGAAATGATCATGCGCTGCGCGGGGCGCGAACCTTTGTGCTTCGGAATCGAAGCGGCAGCGATTTTGTGGTGAGGGTGGGGTGTGTGTGAGTGATGGAAGGGGTGGTAGAAGGGGGTAGGATTGAGACTCGGAGGGAAAACAAATCACCACTGAAAATTGCTCACACTTGGCTGCGTGCGTCGAAACCGGGAGCTTGGGCTTGTTTAGCGATTAGAAGGGATTATGAGTGCACAACCCCCGTGTTATTGGACGTAAAGCGAATTGCGGGAGGGGGATGATCGAGGGAGAGAAAGTCCCAGTTATCTGCCGAACAATTCGAGTCCATTTTGCTGTTTTCAAAGCTATAATCCTCGCGTTCTACATGTCAAAGTCTTTCGAGTATTTTGCTCGGATCAATGCGGTTTGATGAAAGAATCAAACAAGTAAAATCTTCATAAATTGCTCGTGATTTCCTCTTAGTTTCTTCGTTTCAAAAAATTTAACACATTTGTTTGTTGCGGTCACATTACACTCACGAATGAACGAATGATGAAATGCGTGATATTTCTCAGAGGTAGAAAACTTTTTTTTAGCTCGCCGGCTGCGCACACAAAACACATATGTTATAAAGCTCTCGAATAAACAAAATTACAATTCGTTAATTTTTATATTATATTATTAATTATTTAAAAGTTCTTTAAAAAGTATCTCAAGAGGTTTTAGAACACTTCACTACGCATTTCATTTAACAAGAAAACGAATATACGAAATACACATAATAAATAAATAATAATCTTTAAAAAATTCAATAGAGAATTATGGAGTAACAAACTGCAATTATTTTAAGAGCTTAAGCAGTCTGTTATGCATTGATGAAGTAAAAGATTTGTGATTTAAAATAATTTGTGAAAACGGATTACGAAAATTTAACTTTGTTAATACGGATATTTCATATTCTTAGATCGATATGTAGAAAATTTGAAGCGTAATTCTTCTTGAGTTTGAAAACACGGTCGCAGCACAGAAAAGGGAAGAATATTCATTGGAGTAAGGGAAAGTTAACAAGGGTAGCAGTTCAAAATTTAAAAAAGTGCAGCTAAAAAGAAAAGCTCAGCGCGTTGTAAGTACCATCCCCTAATCTACAGAAGAAGATGGAAAAATGTGAAGAAATGGAAATAGATTAGAATTTTTTGCTTCATCAACGTCTGATATTATTAGTCCAGGAAAAATAGACAGAAACAAGGCGAAGTTCCACAAAAATTCGCATAAAGAGATGAAATTTGGTGAAAACATCTTAAGGTCATCATTTTAAATGAAATGTCCAAAATCTTCATCGATTCGACTTGTGCTAAAAATTTTATTCGAGGTCAAAGGTCACGAAAGACGGTTTGTTCGAAAATATATCTCCTGCGATGCGTTTCATCGTAAAAATAGTTACAAATAAATGGAATACAATGAAATAAAATTGCTTAAAAACAAAAAAACTCCTCGGAACAAAAAGGTTTTTTTCCCTCCGTTTGCGGTTCTTGGAAGACGACGCGTTGCGCCCCACAAAATGGCAGAGAACGCGCACATTTCACTCCCATATTTACAAATGTAAAATGTAAAATGTAAACCTTGCTCTTATTCCCTTGTTGCTTGTACAGAATTCTCACAAATTTGCTGAGTCAAATATGCCCAAAAAGCGTATGAACTTCCAGCTGATCCAACAAAAATACAGAATAAAAAGCAAATAAAAAGAAGAAAGTAAGAGTAATAAAACACCCTCATCACTGAAAGAAAAAAAATAGACTGAGTAGCAAATGAACCTAACCTCACAATATCTGAGGCAGACATAACCTCAGTCCATTACACTCTTTTACACTCATGAAACATTACATCATCAGGGTAAATATTTACGAAAATGAGACAAGAAATAAACACGCCTTTCATTACATGTGAGAAAATAACAATAGTTAATCGATGTCCCTATGGACCATGTGAAACACCTCGGAAGCGACCCTCCGCTTTGAGGACTCATCGAATCTATTCGTAAAAGACCCAAAACTTGTAACACACAACATCGAAAGTGATCATAAGACCATCACAAAGAGAAGAGAGAGGCGATGCGAAAAGAAATGCATAAACTATAGAAAGATGGACAGGGAAAGTATCCACCACAAAAGAACAAGGACCTTGACGAAAGAATAGACGCACTGCAACAGACGTAATCCTACGCGCTGTAGAGCGAATGGCTGCAGAAGGAAGACGAATGACTTTCGATACTGACAGACATGGTGGGTTGCGGAATTACAGACGGCGAAGAAGGTATCAGGCGAAGAAGGACAGCTCGGCACTGAACGATATGAGACACACAAGAGACGCTATAGGGAATACCTCAAGACTACGACGCGCAAGAAAAAGAAAGAAGATTAGGACTGATTTGTCTCGGACAGCATGGCAACTAATGCTTGGGGAAATGTAAAGCCGGAAATAGGGAAATTGACAACGGAAATAGGAGGGATGACAACCGGACGGCACAGGATTAAGGAAATTCTGAACGGAGCGGACGCAGAGACAATGACATGAATTGGATGCAGAAGAGCTGAATTACAGAAGATAAGAAGAGGGTTGCGACCGCACTGGCCATCGATCGGGGAAAAGCTTCAGCTAAATGTTGCTCCACTCATTATGTTTATTCCCATCAACAAATTTTATTATATCAAAATGGAAAAAATAAATAGTATTTGTTTATTTTTTAAATTTATTTTCAGTATATAGTATAATAATTCTTTTTCATATCGCAATGCCGATCATAATTTTCCATTTCCTCTCACCGGATTTGGCACTTGAAGCATTAAGTCAGATTTATAATGTTGTGCCCCACCCCCCCCTTCAAACGTTTGATGTGTAATGTACCTTTAATCGTGGGTCGTAATAACTGTTCGCGGGGATAATAATAATAATAATACATTTTTTATTGTCAAAAAAGAAGTTATAAACTGTGTAGGACAATAAACTAATTTACTCTCCGGAAGCAAAACAAGGGACGTATTCCATCAATTCCGATCAAGGGCAATTCCTAAGGCAGAGGCTAAGGATTCAAAAATTTCAGCAAAAGTTCCTAGATAAGATAAAAAGTTAGCTGCGAGTTATAATACATATATAATGTCAATATGTTTGTAATTTAACGCAAATATGTTTGTAAATTTACGTGTACAAGTTATTATGGAACTATAGATTATTCTGAGTATAGTGTTTAAAAAATCATAAGAGTTCACGAAAAACACACTAAATTCACGATTTATTGTTACAATAAACACACCCCTAGACAAAGCCTACAGGAGAATCTCCCATTTGATGACTCTTGAGTCTACATTATTATGAGGATTGATCATTCTCTCTTGAGATCAGATACTACGATGCAACTCGGATTTTAAATCCAAATTCATACAGTGTTTCTCAGATAATTATATAAATTTATTCACACTTCCTCGCTCACTATATTACGCAGAATAATGCATTAATTGTTTAATGAAAGTGATTAGTAAACAACTGGTATATAAACCCGACAACCGACATTAGCATAATTATCTCGACTCTTTTTCATAATCGTCCTAGTGCACGCAGTAGCGAGTATTTCGCCGCAAGCAGAAAACATTTTTCACACATGGAGAAACCCTGAGGAAAATATGAGAATTAAATCCTACTAACAAAGTTACTCAATGTGCTTCGTAGGGCGGAAAGTACAAAAAAGAGAAATCTAGACTAAAAAGTAGCTTCCAGAAACCCGCTTGTGATGAAGGCAGCAGATGACATTTTGGGTTGAAAGCATGAAACTACCTCCAGTGAGTTGGATTCGCTAATTATGTGGCTTTGCAGTTTTGTGGGATGTATCTGGTGTCATACAAAAATTGACAGACGAAACCCATCCCATCCTGGCAAACCGGGTTTTTCTCCGTTTTTCCTTCGGGTAGAGGCGGATTTCTTATACAGGTTCTCTAGGCTTTGTCTAGGGGCATGTTTATTGTAACAATAAATCATGAATTTAGTGTGTTTTTTTTCAACTCTTATGATTTTTTTAAACACTATACTCAGAATAATCTATAGTTCGATAATAACTTGTACGTAAATTTACAATCATATTGACTTTCTATTAGTATTATAACTCGCAGCTAACTTTTTATCTTATCTAGGAATTTTTGAATCCGCCTCTGCCTTAGGGCCATTGATCGGAATTGATGGAATACGTCCCTTGGTTGCTTCCGGAGAGTAAATTAGTTTATTGTCCTCCACGTGGTCATACGCAGTTGTACTGTTTTTTGACAATAAATTTATTATTAAACAGTTTGCGGAGAATTCAAATGGACCTACGGCAATCAACTCTCCTTCTCAACATTTGTGAAGCTCTGTTCTTTGGTTTTTTGTACGAGGAGAAATATTAATACCCGACACCTATTTCGATTCCTTTCATTTCAATTTTTTGTGTTTTGCACGATTTAAAAAAACGGAAATCTTTTGGATATAACCTTATTCACAACAGTTGGGTGTATTATGTCTTCACTTCTTTCACATGATAAACTAAATTCTGTCTTAGGAAAGAACACAGGCACACCATCCGTGATTAGTTTTCTGACATTTTTGTTGTTGTTGGAAGTATTAAAAGTGCGAACATAATTAAGTCATCCGATTTTCGACGTCTGTATATTTTCACAAAAATTAAAACGCGTATTAAAAATAAATAGATGATTTTAATTAAATGTATTTTTCGTTCTCGTATTGATTTCGAACGAAAAACTTGAAAAATATGAGCACTGAACTCGTCATAAACATTTCATGTGATAGTCTCATACACCAAGAGTTATATGGTAAATATGTCGTAGTGTTAGCAAAGGGGTAGCAGAGGAAAAAATCTCTAATTTGACGCGTGCGTATCGTATTACTTGAATCTAAAATCACTCTTAATATACATCTTGAATTTTCACGTAAGTTATACACGAGCGTAGAACTACAAAGATCAAAGATTTTATACGATTTGTTTTATTGTACATCATTGTTTTGTTTTTAATATTCATTCTAATTTTAATACCTTAAAATGTTGTCGAAAATAAGAAATGTATTTAGATACGGATGTAATGTTGACTATGATTTACTGATTTTTGTGTATCGCAACTGACATGAACCCATCGCTCCTGAGAGAACAAGTTTTGCCTCATAATGATCCGCATGAGGGATTCAGACGTTGCATTTTATTTTATTTTAATTCTATTCTGAAGTAAATATTTGTGTGTGTGTGTTTTTTTTGTAAAGAATAACGTCTTTCTATTCGGTAAAAAATTGTTCGTTACTTCAAAAGACATTACCGCTTCGATTGAAAAATTTCGTGGACAGAAAAATTGAGTTAACAAAAGCGCTGTGAGTAATTTACGAAAAAATAATAATTGTTAATTACGGCTTTCTTTGTCATACAATGTAGGCTTTATACCCATTAAGGAAATAGTTAACTAGTCTAGGTGCGCATTGGAGCCGCTACTCGAAATATAATTAAAATCGAAATATGGAAGAAGGGGAATATGAGTCACGATGTGAAAATTTTGTTACATGTAAATTATAAATTTATAAAGTGTGAAGTGATAATGCCATTCCTGATTATCTTTGAAAATCTCCGATACACCTTCCTTAATTATTTTCATAAATACTTTCGTTATTATATAAATTGTGTTATCATTGCACATGGCTAAATTTGTCTAAAATAACTACTCGTAGAATAATTGTTATGTCGTGAAAATACTATAGTTAGTTTCATAAGAGACTGTTTGTACAGGTGACTGTGGGTAACATACCACCAGTCAGACCGTTATTCTTTGCTGATTCACACACTTTTCGTACCCTTTGGATGAACTGTAAGTAATAACGAAATTTTCACTCTAGGGAATAATGACGAAAGGAAAATGAAAGGATTTTTAAAATTGAAATTTTGAAACGAAAAGCTAACAAAGCAGAATATGTCATAACTATAAATTTTGGGTTGTCAGTTGTCAAGAGTCAGTTTGTAAATTCAGGGGTTTTTTTTGTTCGTAAACTTGGTGCGTAATATTTCTTTAACTTTTTAACGTTTGTAATAATTTCGATTCGATTTTATTATGATTTTGTAGACGTGAATAATGTGAATCATGAAAGAAAGAGTTTTGTATCTACAGCTAAATGATCATGAAGATGGGAATTGAAGGTCGCCAAGGGACGAAAGGACGGAGGAAGGTGTGGGAAGAAGCAGCTGTCAGCGAAGGGCCATGCATCATGGATGGATCTCCGTCGCGTCTTCCTTCCTTCCGACAGAGTTACTTCCTTCCTCTTTCAGCGGCGAAATCAAGTTTCAGAGAAAACATAAATGGAGCTTAGATTTATTTCCACAGATTTCCTCACCTTAAATACGTTTAACACTACAGTATTTTCGAGTTAAAAATGCCGAAATTGTTCATATTTCTTTCTTTTTAAGTAACACAAAACGTAATAGGGTGAACATCACATTTCTTCTCCTTTCCCAAACAATACTTCAATTAAAAAAAAAAAATTATTACAGAAATTTAGCTACTTGAAGATTTAAATCACTTTTTACCTTTTTTGTTAAATGTTTGTAATGTTAAATATGTTCATAGACTGCTGTTTTTCAAACCATTATATTAATACCTACATTAAATAAACAGCTCAAAAAAATAAAAAATACAATGTAGAATTATAATGTAAAAAATTCACAATATTTGTCACGTTCATTATTTAAAAAATACAATAATTGTTATAATATTTCACTGAAACCTTCAATCTCAATGCTGATACTAAATTTTGCGTACAATATCATGGGTTGCAACTCCATCAAATACGCAGGTTGGAGAATAGCAAATGTTAAAGAAGACATGATTCTTTCTTGACATTTTCTCCTCCAGGGTGAATTGTAAAGTATTATTACAGTCGTTTCTTATTTTAGAAATTTTCTAAATGATAGATGCTTTGAGGTATTCTGTGAATCGCCTTCACTGAAGTCAAGTTCACGCCAACTATTCACGGAACTTGGAAATACTCACCATAGCAGTTCTTATTAATTAATAAATCACTCCACTGATTTTTTATATTGAATGGGAACAATTATTTTGTGATTTTAAAACACGATAATAACTTTAGACTCTCGTTTGACTCCTCCTGTGACAAAAGGGTCGCATTGTCTTCTGTCACGTGATGCATCCGCCATTTCCGTCAGAAGAGTATTTTCCACAGTGTTCGGTGAATTATTCTCGAAAATGTTAACATCGTTGCACCGTTCATATTTCCATTTGTTATATTGTTGTAAGTTTTTTGCGCTGTTTTAAGCCGGTTCTTTTGTCAGGATATATTTTTTAAAAAACATGAGCCCGCGAAAGTTTCTCCATATAAGTCCATAGTAATTTAAAGTCAAATAATTCAAAATTTTGCGCCGTAAGAGTATGAAAATTCATCACCAATGGGTAGAGAATGGTTCAAACTATCATTTAAAACATTTTTTTTTTGGGGGGGGGGGGGTACTTATGCCTAATCGCTTTGACAAAGCACATAATACTTCAAATAAAATTACGTCTAACGCACGCGACCGATGAAGATCATTTCTAACTGATTGAGACAATTTTGTAGGTTTTGCAATTGTGGGCTTTTGGCGGATGTCGGCGCCGCATCGTTGATTTCTAACGTAACTTTTCGGGTGCCGACCACAACCTCCGATCTCAGAAGGCTGCAACGAGTCAAGCAAAACCTTAAGTTTCAAATCAATGATATGGAAGCAACCAAGCAGTTACGAACTGTGTAAAATATTGTAATGTGAAAGTGTTCATTAAAGCTAATCTGAATTTCAACATTTAACCCATACTAAATTTAGAAAATATTATATCATATAATGAAGTTCTACTCTACTGATGTAATCAAACCAATAAATAATATTTCTTTTGATCCAGCAACATATAATTAATTCCCGTAAAATGTATGGGTCAACACAACAAAGTATACTGAATCTCACAACTTTTGATAAAACAATCGCAATAAATTTACAAACATATTGACATTATATATGTATTATAACTCGCAGCTAACTTTTTATCTTATCTAGGAACTTTTGCTGAAATTTTTGAATCCGCCTCTGCCTTAGGGCCCTTGATCGGAATTGATGGGATGGTCCCTTGCTTGCTTCCGGAGAGTAAATTAGTTTATTGTCCTCCACGTGGTCATACGCAGTCTGCACTGTTTTTTGACAATAAATTTATTATTATTAAATTTATTATTATTATCATGATTTAAAATTTCTTCATTCCGGGTAGAGTTAAGGTGCTCGAGCTTTTTGAAATTGTGTAACTGGTTTTGTTTAATTCCATGTTTTTGTAATTAATGCATCAACTCATTTAAGTATTTTGACGTAAATAATTAAGCTGTAAAATGCGCGTAGGAAAATTAGCCATTGTAGAGGAAGATGAATTTGTTAAGAAATATGAAATCAGTGTATTTCAGTGTGAAAACAACTCTTGACACGAGACCCAACGCAAATGCCTTTGTTCGAAGTAATAGCAGCATTAGCACGTGTCCGTCCATTGTTACGCGCGGCGATGTGTGGAGAAAGAAGTTCGGATATAGTTAGAGCTCTACATGAAAATCCTGTTACACAGCCACACAGCGCTGCGTCGCGTTGAGAACCAAAAGGAGGAGGAAAAACAATATTGAGTTACTCTCATCTCATTGCGGGGCTTTCGGGGACCGAACACGACGATATGGAACGAGCGGGGCACAGTAAAACTTAATGAAACCAAAGCAAGAACACGAAAAAGCGAGAGTGCCGCTATACGCGTTTAATTATCTTTATTAGGGTAAAACACTAAATACGTACATAAACCCTGAAAACGCCATCCTGTAAAGGTCGTTTCTATGAAGGTGGGACTTTGCACCTCGTGTGTGTCTGACTGTCTGGCCCTTGTGTTGGAATACGGTTTCATAAAGAACAGACTCACTCGCACGCTACTGGGTTACAAGTCTCACTCATTTTTCCCGCGGTATTATATAATTTTTTTTTACATCTCAAGCTCCCTCGAGCTACGTCCCTCCTTCGCAAAGTTTGTTTCAGTGATAATTTTTTACTACTTTCCACTTGCAGAAGTTGGTGCCTCTGCGGGGTGGGATTTCGTTTTATGCGGGGTGGGATTCGAAACGAAAAAGAAAAAAAAAAAAGGAATGGAACTTAAGATTTCATGTTTTTTTCTCGGTAATCATAAATTTAAGTGTAGCAGAAAGCATAAAACAGCTTTAAAGCTGCTTTGTTCGCGCATAAAGAATTGAGACCCCGGCAGACTTTGTGGATCGTATTGTTTTCAGGGGCACAAGTGGATGGATCGTTCTACCCATCTAAGGTTATGAGGCAGTTAAGTGGTGACCGAGTTTCAACGGATTCTACGACAGAAACAGTCGATTCTTCTTGGCTACGAATCGATGGAGAATAATCGATATGATGACAAAAGAAATCGATACATAACCTAACGTACGTAGGGTTTAATCGGGGAGTGTTTTTGATTAAAAATTATGACAAGCATTAAAAGATTTTGTCATTGTCATTATTGATTGATGCAAAAGGCTTTTTTGGCCGCATGCCGGCCGTCTCCAGTGCTGGGTCCTTTGGCAAGCGATGGCTGAAAGGTTTAATAAATAATGACAGAATGACAAAAAATTTTTTACTGCTTGTCGTAAACATCAATCTGTCAATATGAGACCCATTCCTCGTATAAAAATTATGGTTTTACATCACAAATTTTATAAATATTACCTTTAAATAAAATGCATCAAATAAATAATTAACTAATTACAATCTGATATTATTAATAACAATAACAATTATTTTGTTAACAAAAAATTATAACAAATACTTATTAGTTTGGTAACACTTTTACAAAGCATGTCATTTATAAACTTTTAATTTATATGTTAATAGTTCAGAACCAGTGGGGGGGGGAGGGGGCTATAGACCCCTTATTTCCCCTTTCAGCCCCCCCCCCCAATAGATCCGCCACTGTATGCATGTAAACGCAAAATACACGAATAATTTATTTACAAATTGAAATTATCATACCGGTACACTTGTAGCCGCAGTTCTTTTTACTATTTTAATATTTGAATTATTTGAATCAACTTCATCACGCGCACTTTTTTTTATTTTTTTTTCTATTTTTTTATTTATTTTTTATTGTTCACTTGTGGATTCTCTCGCGTTACATTCACGTGGGTGGAAGCCATCTGTCGGTCGTCATCGCTACGATATCACTTCACTACACAGCTTTTCATATCACTACGTTTTCATACACAGCTTTTGAGAAAGAAAACTATCCAAACGTAATTTACGTCATTGGTTTTGGTTTCACTTTCATTGGTCTTGGCCTTTTTTTCCTGTCTATACAGAGGCATGCGATCAGTAACATTTTATGAATGATTTACACATAATAATTTTCTGTCGATTATTCGTTCAAAGTTATTAACGGTTGGAGGAATCTTAAACTTAATCTCTCTTCTGTTTGTATCGTTTTCACGTCCTTTGTTTCTATTATGATTTTTCTAATACTGTCTTCCTTTGTCTAGATTTCTGAGTCGGTAGAACAAAATGTCTTCCGTATTTTGCCAGTGGCCTTTGTAACGCATTTTTTTCATACCAGCAGCCCAAAAATCTAGTTCCAACACTAATATCGGTCGTTTTACATCTCAAACCCGTCTCATCCCCTCAACTCATTGTGTTTTGAACACAAAATCTTCTATTTTTTATACGAAATTAGTTATCTATTAACAAAGTTTGGATGTAATTGCTGCAGGCGTTCCAGAGTTGTGGTGGAACACGAATACGCATATACTTATAAATCAGCTTAAATTGAAAATATAATGCTTAAATATATACTTGATGGGTGATTCGTTAAATGAAAATATTTAATAGCAATAAGCATTAAGTACAAACTCAAAAATATATACTTAAGAAACGTTAAGACAAGATATCTAACCACTTCATAGGAAATCTAGCAATAATATAGCGTATTATAGAATTTTAAAAATTTAATGAGTTTTTACTTTGTGGTCGGAAAGCATAATAAAAATTATTCCTCTAATCTGAAATTACATTTCATTTATTCTCGTATTCATTTATTCTTCGATCAACTTGTTATGACACTACGTAGAGTTTGAACCGCGCGCGGCGATTGGTTGTTACGCGAAGGGTTCGAATGCTACGACGTGACCAGGAGGCTGATGGCGCGGGGGTTGGAGGGGGGCAGCGGGGAAGTTTCCAGAAAGGTGCGATTTATTGAAACGACGGTGACGATGAGACGAACCATGATTGGTCGAGTGACGTCAGAGAAGCTCGCGGAGCGTTGAATGACGGTTAGATGAAGAGTTGAAGGAGGAGGATCGTGTTAGCGAAGACGGACAATTACTTATCGATTAATCAAAAGGTATTTTTACAATGTACCTCTTTAGAGATAATATCGGAGGAATTATTAGTTACTTTCTACCTTTTGCAGTGAAATCATAATATCGTGGTGTTCAAATCGGTATCTGGATTCATTTGAATTTAATTACAGAATGTTATCAAGGACAAGTTGCGCCATCTTGCATCAACGAAGTGAATATTTAATTATTAGATCTATCCAGTAGAAATGAAAGTTGTTGACAACTAAAATGATCTCGAGTAAATACAAATTGCGAAATAACTCTAAATGTTTTGAACGGGAAGTAAATTTTTTGTGTTTTTCATCCCGATCTCGTTGGTGCAAAGTAATTCGGAACAAGAACAGTGTAGAATTACCAGCGTGCGAAGTTTCGTAGTAATTCTATCAAGTTACTAAAGTGCATCGAGAGACATTTGTATAAACAACAGAGGTGACCGTTGATGTCGAAATGGGGGGGATGGCAGTTTGGCGCGATGGTGTCGGCGAGCAGGTAACTCCGTCGCCGCCACCTGCCTTCTTGGGGTGGTTGGTTGGTTGGTGGAGCAGGAGGAGGGGAAGAAGCAGCTGATGAAAGGGGATTGACCTTCTTCTTACATCGAAAGGTAAGCAACAGAATCTACGTAAATATCTTAAGGATGTAATCCATTGTAAAATCGTATCCATTTACTGGTGGTTACTGGTGTTGTTTGGATTCGTATTCATCGCATGACTTTAGTTTGTATTATTTAGTTTGTGTTTTTTTTCTTCCATGTTAGTGCTTTGTTTCCTAAATAACGTGCGTCAATTGAATTCGATTGCCTAGGGGCAATTCCCTAGTATTTTTAAGGGTGTATTAACCCCTATGGGGGGGATTTATCAGAGTTGACCCGAAAACTAGGGTTTTGATGTCAATATTAGACTGTTTCTGTTGTTATTATGTCATCCCCTTCCCGCCCCCTCATTTAGGGGTGCTAGGGGTGTTTTCCACATAGAGTTATCTGGAAACTAATTTTTGTTTGAATCACTGCCGTCATTACAAAGTTATGGTAACATAGAGTTTTGGATACATTCAGTTTTAGAACTTTTGAGTATTTCATTTTTGGTTAATTTAATGAATTTTATTTTGAGAAGGATAAATTATACAATTTATCTTTAGTTGCGAAGTATTGCGCAAAATAAATCTTGTAATACTTGCACTTGAATTCGTATGAGTAAGTGCATTCATTGTATGAGGAAGGGCGTTAGACGCGTTAGTTGCGTCTGCGCAGCCTCCAATCGCAGGGAATGCTGGGTAATAAAATACTACGCGTGACGTGAGCACTAGAACATTCTTTCAACGAGCTGCCGTTTGATGTGATTAGAAGTACATAGAGTTGCTTTCGTAATCAGGTCGAGAAGAATTATTTTGAGGTAATGTGAATAAAGATTGAATTTCCATATTGATCACGTTAAAATTAATTTAATGATTGGGACGTTCTGTGCCATTGTGTTCAAAGGTAGAAATAATTCTTTCGTTTAGTCACGAAGTTGATTGACTACGACGTTTCGACAGGGCTACAACATTATTACAGAAACACATAGGATAATAATTACATAAACATTTTTTCATTTTTCATGATTCTCAAATTTTTTTTATACTTTTGTTCTTCGGGGAGTCTTATTATTTTGATCACTATTTCAGATGTTGAAGAACGAGTGATGACAGTAAGAGTGATTTATAGTTGTTTTTTAATTTTTTTTTATAAGGATCACTCTTTACATGGTATAAATTACTGTATTACATTATTTCTATACCGCTTCTTACTAGGAGTATAAACTGTGAACATAAATTCTTCTATAGCGTTCGTTAGTTCCATCGCAAAATGGTTGAAGTGAAGTCTTCGCTCTTATTATACTCCGTGCAGAGGAGGCGTATGTCAGTGGCGATCTCATGAAACAGTAATATTTTTATTTAGAACATCATCGTGATTATTTTTTATTAAAAAACGTATCAATTAATTTTTGAAAATAGTGAAAATTTGCCAACTCGCATTTCATCCTTATTTACTCTCTAAAAGTAGAAATTTCGAAAAATCCCTTCTCTTAGTTTAGATTTTTCACCATAAAAGTAACATCGAGTCAAAACTAAGTTTGTATCTCTTAGGTATTTTGCTATGAGCTACCGAATGAACGAGTGAGTCAGTCGGACGCCGCTTTTATTGTCGTACATTAGAGGATCTATACACCACAAAATAAATTAACCATTTACAAGATTTATTGTTCAACTTTACATTTGATGAAATGATGTGTTTGGTGTATTTCATGAAATGAAATAATAAGTGCAGTATGCGTCACCCCACTGAGATAACAGTGAACCTGACGGAACACGTTTTTAGAGAACATTCAAATGTACTCTCCTTGTTTCAATTGAACTCTCGTCGCAGCCGCTGTCTCCTCATCTTTACCTCAAACTCTATACGATTCCATGTCGATAGCTTTCGAATTCCATTCTACACGGTAGAGTTCGCTACGAGAAGAAGAAGAAGAGCATCATGGGAGTGACGTCATACGAAAATTGTATAACAACTGTATACAGCGATAATTACAAAAATATGTATCATGTGTATGTCATATATGTGTGTACATAAAAATATGTAATATGTATTAAATGTGGAAACTGCGAGGCTCACTATATTGGCCAAACTGGGAGGAATTTTGTCATCCGCCTTAAAGAGAACTTACACGCAACAAAATGTCACTTGGCTACACAAATCACTCCTTCAGCCCAGACACACACACACACAGATAAATATTATAACAGAATTTTACTAGAGACAATCCACGTTCAGAAAGCAATAAACCAACAAAACAATCCTCTCTCTCTCTCCACCAATGGCAAACCCTCCTCCTCCTCCTCCTAGAATCGTCCATTTATTTGCATTTCATCTTCAGAATTATCGGCAGAATAAACCTTTGTCCCGTTACGCCTCCTCAAGACACACACACACGCGGCCAGATCCTCGAATTCCACCCCACCCACCCCCACCGCCCCCACCTCCAGGGCAGAGAAGGCAACAAGACTCTCGGCTTACAAAAAGCTTTTTCTTATTACAAAAAATACTCACTAGTTTCAATTTTTCATGTAATAATTTTGCAAACAAACATTCATCATTCAACTATTTATATAATCTTTTAAATATCTGAAAACAATTAGTATTAACTTTTCTCTAATTAGTAATAAACCTCAACATACTAGTACTGTGCATTTTAATACATATTTTTGTATACATCACAATTATTATAAAGATCATTTTTATCAATAGCTAAATATATTCCTGTATCTTGATTGTAGGCCCCCGAAGATGGCAGCATAAGCTGTCGAAAGCCGGTTTTGGCAAATAAATATTTTTCGGTTCACTGTAACTTCGTGTTCTCATTAAAGTAACAACCGAATACAACACAATTAGTTCGTGATAATAATTTAGGAGACGCCCCCAGGGCTAGGTACGCTACTGCCCTCATCACATTGAACATTCGAACAGAATATTTCTAAATTAAAAATACAATATTATCGCTGTCGTGTTACAAGTTAAACAGAAACTCCCTCGTGTAGAAACAAGAGACCGAAATCCGATTATTCCTTGAGGAACGCCGTCCACTTGAGAAGAATCTCCAGGGTGTTGTAAGCCTCCGTTCCGCTATCTCGAACCTCCCGCCTCAGGGAAACAGCGCTCTGGGGAGGATGCAAATGAAATTATGNCCCCCCCCCCACCCCACCCCCATCCACCACCTGACTCGTTCACTTCCGATGAGCGCCGGAAGGAAAACCCGTTCGCGGGAATTCTCGTTCCGCGGGAAACGTCTCTTAGGATGCGAGGAATCTTATTGACGGGACGAGTGCAAAGGAGATAATAGGAGATGTGGTCTTGTTTGTTCTAGTTTGCAATATCGCCAAGTACAGGTAGGATCCTAACGACGTAGAGCTAGTACAAACAGCTAGCGTTATTAAAACGAACTCGGTCTCACGTGATACCCTTGTGGCAATCCGTTCGTGACGATGTGTGCTTTGGAAGCATTGGATTCGCGTTCTGATAAAGGGCTTCTACGAAATGTAATATGGAAAGTGGAGCCCGCTTGCAGTACTCCACGAAGACAGCAAATTACGAATAAATCTCTTTGCCTCCGCCAAGACATGTGGTAATCTTACGCTGCGTCCAGAAACAGTATACGACAGGAGACTCTTAATGAGGCACAGTATTCGTTACCCTCTCCCTGCTCCGCTCGTACGAGACGGGACAAAAAGAAACTGGAACCGATTCATTGAACTCATGAAATATTTTTACTCGACGTTGTTTTGCTACGTGCATGTCAAACGAGATTTGAAAATTGGAAAACAAATAAAACATTTTGATGAATCTCGCATTTGAAATTATTTTGCTAATATAACAAAATTTCCATTCGCCAAAAGTAAATCACATTAAGTAACTTTTCGTCGGTTATCTTATCCGAGGAAAATTGCTCTCTTCCGAGAAAAAAAATTGAATTTCTATAAGCTTTTGTTTAATTTCAGTTAGTTTCAATGTTCGGGTCAAATCATGTTACTGATTGAGAATCCCTGTGCATATAAAGATACAATTCTGAGACTTAATCACAATACATCCGAAATCTTAAAAATCCTTAAAAATCATTTTAAATGAAAGAAAAAAAACTGTGCTTAATAACACTTAGAACCTTAGGTTACTAATTCGACATAAATACAAACTGTGGTGAGTTTCTTACAGTTTCTTTATAACGAACTTAATGTCAGAGCACCATCTATAATACAGCAAACAGTAGCCAGCGTTCGATTTTAGAAACATACAAAAGTTGCATGTTTCAAGAGTAACAGTATACTGACGTATCGCAGTTTTTAATAACAAAATAGAAGTAAATTGCTTTTGGAATAAATATTTTTTGCTTTAAATGGTACAAGATAACGCCTTTAATGTCTGACATAAATAGTTAATTGATTGACTAGTGCCTAGAATGTTCATAATACTGTAAAAGCAGCAAAAACCATCGATAAAGAAAAAAACGGCGTAGAAAAGTGTTTTTTAACACTTTCTAAGACAAAAAGCGGACGATTGAAAGGTTTTGCAGAGTTATTACTATAACTTGTCATGGACATTATGGGGCAAGCAATTTCATGCAAATTTAGATAATCCATTGTGGTCGGTCGGGAACGTTCCTGTGATCTAGAGTCATATTGTTCGAACATAACTAACGAAGAAATTTCTCGAAGCGAACATTGAACTTAAGAACGTAATGCTATTTGTAATGAAGTTAATGTATTCCGTTCTTCACTACTTCCTTCTTCGTCTTCTGCGTTGAGTAGTAGAACTCAGAGGAATGCAAAAACTTTTAGTGCAGTCAATTAGGCGCTGGAAGGGATTTTAGTATTCAATAATTCGCCGCTTCCGTTTGATGTGGACACACTTCCGGCATGTAATATTCAAATGACGACCGCGAGGAGCCAAAAGGACCAAAATGACCAAAAGGACCAAAAGGACCAAAAGGGCCAAAATGACCAAAAGGACCAAAAGGACCAAAAGGACCAAAAGGACCAAAAGGACCAAAAGGACCAAAAGGACACTGCGATGCGTGAGAGAAAAAGATATTAAAATTCCTTTTCTCGCACGTTGACTGAAGTTATGAACTATTCACGAAATATTCGTTAATTAATAATTCGATCTACTTATTACCCAAGAAAGCGGCCTTATTTTTTCTCCTTTTTAAATTCATTGACAATCGTTCGATTCAAAGATTGTAATTGAGTTGTATTCTATTTTACATGATTTCTTTTATTCTACGTAATTGTTCCGTTTTTAATATTCATTCTAATTNGTATTTAGATAGGGATGTAATGTTGACTATGATTTACTGATTTTTCTGTATCGCAACTGACGTGAGCCCATCGCTCCAGAGAGAACAAGTTTTGCCTCATGATGATCCGCATGAGGGATTCAGACGTTGCATTTTATTTCATTTTATTTTAATTCTGTTCTGAAGTAAATATATGTCTGTTTTTTTAAAATAAGGAAACGATATTAAGTAAACATGCAGACGGAGTGTATGACTAAATTCAGTAATGACTGATTTGTAATGTTGGACAAAAGGACAATTATTTTATGAAATTTGATCATGAATCTAGATGGTCGTTTGACTCAAGGATTCCGTCGCACGGTCTTCATTTCCGTTAGAACCGCAGTTTCCACAGTTTTTGGTGAGTTATTCTCATAAATACGGCGTAAGTCATGAAAACCTTAAGGTTATTGTGTTTTTATTTCCATTTGTTGTTTTCGTAAGTTTTTCTCGCTAATTGTGTCACGGAAAAAGTCCGCGTAAGTTCGTAGTAATTTAAAGTCAAATAATTTAAAGTCAAAATGTTTTGCCGTAAGGGCGTGAAAATTCATCTCCACTGAATAGGGAATTAGGTTCTAATGAATTCTTAAACCTCGCTCAATGTAACTTCAGACATCTTAACGATTTTCGGATTCGCCTTTTGCTAAACGAAACGAACTAATTTCGAATTTGGAGTTAAATGAATTTATCAACACTATTTTCTGAATAATCTATAGAGTGATGACAACACGAACTATTTGTTTAATAACTTATTTGTCTGGAAAATAACTTTGTTGACATTCTATTGATATTGTAATACGAAGCTAATTATTTTTATTGTTATCTGAGGAGCAAAAAATGCTGAAGTGTTAGATCCTTAGCCTCTGCCCTTAGGAATTGCCCTTGATCGGAATTGATGGGATGGTCCCTTGCTTGCTTCCGGAGAGTGAATTAGTTTATTGTCCTCCACTACGTGGTCAAACGCATTTTGTAATTTTTGCTTTTTTGAAAAATTTATTATCATTATTCTGATATTCTGATTAAAATTAAAGGAATTTAGTGTATTGATCATTGTGTTTGTGAACTCCAATGGTTATGAAGAGCTCAGTCACTTGTGTCCAAATATTCGGAACATTTCAAAATCATGAATTAAAAAAAAATCAACACGTTCTAACTGACAGAAAACTGATACGTAGAGAGAATTTTAGAGGATTTGAGAGGTTTCTCTGGTTTCTTGTGCTAATTAGTTTGTTGTCTTTTGAAACCGTGTTTCCTGTCGTAACTGAAAAAAGACATTTTTTTGTACTTTTTCGATTTTTACACATATTTATTGAAAATTTTCCAAGTGTAAAAGTCAAAGAAACCCAATCTACATACTCGAGCAAAGATTCAGCTAAAGTTTCCACTAAATATTTTTGAGACAAAAATTTCCAAAATGCTGAAGTATAAATTTAATGCCTTGTGACGGACTTTTACTTCATCTAGGAAAGAAAAAAGAACGACGAGAGCTGATTTCTACAAAGAGATATTTTCTTCGTAAAGTGCTCTGTTTACGACTCAAATCAAAAACCAGAAAAGGGAGAGATTTTTTTTAGTTTTACTTCAAAACAAAGGAGCAAAAAAAATCACTACTTCAAACCTTTTCGAGTAAAACACTTTGTGATCAAAAGACTGATAATCAAAACAGTCTATTAATTCCACGATCGAGGGTTTAAACAATAAACTCTAATTTTCAATAATATTTAAAATGAGACAGCAGTTTCCTCAGTATAATGAAATAAATAATAAAAAACCTACGTTAATTATGGTATTAATATATTTGCATATTCTGTGAAAAAAAGGTCTTAAGTTTGTAATTAAGTCGTAGATTATTTAATGGGCGTTAATTGTAGTAGAATTCCTCAGTATAAACTCTTTCCAATACCTATTTCGATTTGAGTTTGGTCTTNGGGGGGGGGGGGGGGGGGAGGAAGGAAGGGAATATAGAGGCTTGAGACGGAATAGGGCTTAGGCGTCTGTCATGTCGTGTTGATGTGAAGGGGTTGTTGAGGCGTCGGCAGAGTGAGCGTCAAAGCCACCCGGAGCGACCGGAGGTTCCGGTGGGTGACGGTAGGACGGTGTCACTGGCAGGCCGCCAATCAGAGGACAGGTGAGGGAACCTCAGGGCTCGGGACGCGTAGACATTAACAGACATCATTTGGGCCGGTTTCCTGATACGAGACTTCAAAACAAATATTTTTGTTAATTGTTAAAATTTTGAAGTAACAACAATTATTTTTCTTGCGAGTACTTATGCATCATCTACTGTCCAGTGTAAATGATCCAGTGGACTGGGACTCGAACCCGGGATCGTGCACTGGTTGTAGGGACGCTGTGCACTGCGCCACTCATTTCACCTCCTCCACCATGCCGTCTGTTGGTGAGAACAGGAGGTTCCGGGCTTGAATCCCGGTGTGTCGTCTTGTTCATCTAGCACTTGCGTCTATCACAAATGTATGATATTCTCAGCCATAATTGGAACCGTATTCGAAGTATTGATTAATATGTAACAAGGACAATATTGATTCGTGAGCACTGAGTTATTTGTTCACATCTGATTGGGATTTTCTTAGGTTTCCCACCCCCTGCATCCGATCGAGAAGAAAATTATTTTGTCATGAAAATTTGTATTTTTGTTGCGTTGTCTAGACAACCTGATCCAAAATTCTTCACTTTTTTCTAAAATTAATAAATTCATTCATCGCGTTACAATTATTTCTTAAACAATCGCAGCTGGGTTTTTTTATAAAGTATATATATATTAGTTATAAGTTGGTTGAGAGCTTTATATAAATAACATTAAAAACCAATAAATTTATGGAATTATTCATAATTCAAATTTTCATTATAATTCGCGCTCTAGTCGTGTAACTATTGATTAGCAATTGAACGAATCTTAGAGAGGAATTTATTCATAGATTTACTTCCCGTTCTCACAAAATAAGAAAGATTTTGTAGTCGTTACATAAAAGTAAATGAAGTCATGAAATTTAGTGGCGTGACTCTTCAAATTTAACGCTTCCTGTGTGATGGAGAACGATATTAGCACCGTGCGATCAGCTTTTTAAAATATAATCTCAAATTATGCGGCACTTGATCTACAAATTAGGTACTGAACCTTGGAACCAATTAATGTGTATTTGCGGCGCCATTTAGATTCACAAAATTAGTCGTGAAGAATTTATTCAACCGTAACATTGTGTGCCAACTTCTACAATTAGCAGCACTTAAAGCATATTCCGTGTCACACGGAATTTTGAAAGTAGCTGCTCGCATTGACGAATACTTTAAAATCTCTGTGACACGCGATGCATCGATTAGCGCATTTTTCGTCTTCGGGGGGGGGGGAGTTCCAACTTAAAACATACTCTCTCTCTCTCTAAAGATATTTACAAAAACGTTAAAAATACGTTATTCCCAACTCGTTCAGCACCGTCTGAGGAGTGAAATTTGTCTCTTATCAGAATTTGGCGAACTTAGATGAAAACCTCGAGAGATTGTTTTACTCGAATCGTGGTTTTGTAACTTAGAACGAAAGTGAACAAAACCACCGCTTCAGAATTGTGAGTTTTCCCCAAAAAACACTTATTCATGGTTTTTCTATTTACCTACAGGCATCTTATTTATCGAACCACATCAAAAAGTGTCGATCGGTCGAGAAGAGAACAGTTGAAACTTCCAGATGATTCTGGATACATTGAGCTACTACTTTATAATTATTATAATGTCAATTCAATGTTTGTATATTCAAGAGCGATGCGCAGATTCCAATTGTTTCGATGCTTCAATATCAAGAGAGATAAATACATTTGAATAAATAAATAAATTTATTAACAAAAAAACAGTTACAAAGTGCGTAAGACCACATGGAAGATAATAAACTAATTTACTCTCGGAAAGGAAGCAAGCCACCCCGCCATCGATTCCAATCAAGAGGCTAAAAGGATCTAACGCTTCAACTCATTCCTTAGATAAATATGAAAAGATAGTTAATAAAACATTTAAAAAAACTTTTGAAGTACGAATTAATTAATGTGAAGATTATTCGTAATATATTTTTTTATAAATCGTAACTATTAGAATAAAAATAGTAAATTTGAGATATATTATTATGGTAGGCCACCGTCCCTAAGCAACAGCCTACATGAAATCCTCTTCATGAAATCCTCCCCTACTCGGGACACGACGGGGCTACAGAGTGTCTGTCACTGTACAGAAACAACCCTCTGCCAAGCAACGGTCACATCGTGCAGGAAAATAGTTTTCAAATTTAATCGGTGATAGTCAATGGTGCGATAAAGTACAAGATTAATTGACCTATTGAAACAAAAAAATAACCCTTTGACGGGAGATACTAAACTTTTTTTTTCTTAATTTTATTGAAATAAGTGAACATATCAACAAGGATTTATGACCAATTATTTAATTGCACAAAGATTCCGAACTGGACGTGATGTATGAGAGTGGCAAGTGATCAAATGGGAATCAAACAGAAGTGATCCTACATTTGTTCCTTCTGTTTGGAGGATAGCAATTTCTGCCGCTTGAAATCGCCGCGACCGGATGTCGAAGGCCAGCGTATCTTGTTGGAGGGAGGGGGGGGGGGGAAGAGATCCCGAGTTCCGGTTTGATACAACGGTCGCGAGCGTGCGAGCGTGGGCGGGCGAACGATGAAGCAGAGAAATACTCTATTTTAGTTCTTATATGGATTTTTGTATTTATTATTATTACTTATTGGACTTAATGTTTATGTTGTTGGTTGAACATAAAAGTATAAAAGAAATTAACGATGATTTACTAAAAAGAGGAAAGACAGGAAAATTTTTCTCTTTCCTCTCTTGTTTTCCCCGCATTTTTAGCTCTCATTCTCAAAAAAATAATTCAGGTCTCATTTTGGCCTTTTAAGATTTATCCCTTAAAAGAGAAAAGGATTTTCACGCCCCAAATTGATAGAAAATCATTTTCCTTAATAAAAAAAAATTCTTACTATAAATACAAGCTCGATATATTTTTTCCCTTATTTTATGTGCTTGAAAGTATGTGGACATAAATTTTGATGTTGATTAATGAATTATACTCTCGGAATTATGATTTTTTAAATTGAATGCGCAGATCTCTACCTGCTGTCACAAGAGCAACAATTCACCCAAAAATGCAAATTTTCTAATCTACTTCATATGAAGAGACTACGAGACCTAGGAATCATATGAATGACTAACGCGATGGTATGAACAAGTGTACCAAATTTCATCAAAATCTGAGATAGTGGATGCCATGGCTTGGTTGATTTGATGATGGATTTTTTTTTTGAGGGGGGGGCGTCTTTAGGGGTCACGTCGACATCAAAGGTAATTGGAGCCCTTAAAACTTGTACAGGTAGGGAAAATGCAGTTACGCACTAGGGAGAGCCAACATGACTCTCCCCGCGTGTGGGACTCACCGAATGACTCAACCCTACTCACTAAAAAAACTTCCTGAATTACAACACACCAAAACATATCTCACAACAAAAATCAAAACATCAAAAAAGGAAAATGAAAGATACCCTAGCCCTAATAGCGTCGGGATCGAAAAGAACAAAGAAGTGACCAAGGAAGGTCAGGAAAGAGAAAGGAAGGAGCCTTCCACAAGTAAGTGGAAGTAATGCCAGACTCAGCTCGGGGCCCCTTGTCTGCCAAACACGTACTTACTAGATGTAAGTTCCGTTGGGGTGGGGTGGGGGAATTGATATGGAATAACCCACAGACGCTGGCTGCTATACACGGAGGCTGCGCGGCAACCGTTGGCAAATAAAGTAACTGTTATAATGGAAAGATAACAAACAATTACTATGTTCTCAACTGCTCGAGAGAGGGAGAGAGAGAGAGAAGGGTATGACAAACGAAGGAAAAATTAAATGAAAAATAAATAGAGGAGGGATATCATCCCTTGTGAATGCTTTGCGTCGAATTATTACTCGTTGAAAGCAGAATATAAATATTAAATAAAAAAACCTTGAGTTCTATTCTTCGATACCAATGGATACGATGATTGGGGGAGGGACTGTTGCCAGATTTCTTTTGGTGCGTGGAGGAGGGGATGAAGTTCAGACCTCGTGAAAAGAAAGAATTGATTTCCGTGTTTTTCTTGACCTCGTTCATCATATAAAAAGGTTGTTGAGTATTTAGGTCAAAAAATGAAACCATTAAAATTCATAATGCCAACGTTCATGACTTATGTATGACAATGTAAAGTAGTTGTTGTTGTGTGGTGGTTAAATTGTGTTACAGATGAGTGTTATCTTTACATAAATGTATTGTTAATTGGTATATGCGGTTATATTAATTCAAAAAATAGTCGATAATGGTTTCTGATAGTTATCAACTGTAGGTGGGTGTAATTGTAAACTAATCGTGTTTAGCCCTGGAGAAGGACAAATGTCAGAAACATTTTTGTTAGTATTTAGGTCACGGTCACATGCCTAATTTGGGGGGGGGGGTTGCATATGCTATCTAGCATGGTATCACTTCTAGGAAAAATGATTTTCCTTCTTTTTTAAGACACATTGAGTAGGCAACCCTTTGCCCTTTGTGTACTTACGTAAGAAAACAATTAGGACAAAATAATAAGATACACTTTCGCATTTCCATCAATTCCAAGATGCCCCTAGCATCTGCACACAGGTCTTTGAATGGCCTTCTTCATGTACTGCAACGCAAATATCGATACCAAGTGGCATATGGACTGTGGCAGAGTAACGTTGATAAGTCATCAAATGGCTGAAAGAGCACGAAACTTTATCGGCCGGATATTAACGAATTAACATGGGAAAACCTTATTCTCCTGAAACTTCTACTGAAAGTACGAGGTATTGTTAATAAACATTACTGTATGAATTAGTTTCAGTAACAATTATTCGGCCGTTGCCAATAGGTGCACTGTAAGTATAAAAATCTATTTCATTTAGTTCCTTGTGTAATCATAACAAAAATGAAGAAATAAACAGACATGTGCTATTAGATTTTCAAATTAAATATTCTTCTGATTCGTTACGAAATCAATATAAAGATGACTAAATAATAGACATTATGAGAGAAGACGCGGACTTGTACCTCCACAAGTAAATATATTCATTGTAGGAAAAGTTTTTCATCACCGATTTTAAATGTTACGATTTAATTCTGATCTAATAATTGAATTTGTTAAATTATTTTATTTTCTTATTAAACAAAGCAAATTATGAACATGCACGCAGGTCTGGTACAAAAGAACTTACTTTCTAAAAAGAAAAAGAAACACACAAACAGAAATCCTGTATTATGTATATTGTTATTCATGTAATAATTAACAATTGTATTGCTGAAGACTGCAGCTAGTTTAAACAGACAAAAGCTATGTTTTAACAATTATACAAATATATACTAGTAACAAAATCACACTTCTAATATGTGCAAATATCTAAAACTGATCCTAATCCATTTCTTTAATTTCTTCTTTATTGTTACTGTCTTCTAAATTAAAGTTTTTAAATAATTTAATTCATTGCGTAATAATTAGCTTCCCGAAAGTAAAATAAATGTATTGGTCCCTCCCCAACGTGGTCGATCGCTGTTTGCTTTGCTTAAGACGAATACGTTGAGTTGAGTGAACAGGATACGTTGATGGAGGTGGTTGTGCATCCCTGTCTGCCTCCACAAATTCTTGTTCTACCCCGAGTTCAACTCAGCCCCTGCCGCTAACGAATACCTTTGTGGAGGAATTAAATTCGATCACACGCCCACGTAACACATGTAGCTGTTCGGAGCAAAAGCACCGAAATATCCGCATCGCTCTTCCATTCATAGAGGTACATAATTACTACGCACAGGATGCAAGGGAGCATCATAAATATTCCTTATCTTGTGGGAGAAATACATCAGTGGAGCGTCCGACGATTCAGGGAGTGGGGGGTGGAACCCCATCACTAACACGAATTCTTCTTTCAACCGTCGTGGGTGTTCAATCTCCATTGTGGTGATTTGTCTATTTTGCGTTTATTATTCCCTCGTATTATGTAACGATCTGTGGCGGATGTACACCGCGATCAAGGGAGCAATTTTGTTAAAAATTATGTTCTTATGACACAATTTTTATAAACATAACCTTTAAATAAAATGCATCAAATATATAATTAACATTTAATATGATAATATTAATAACAATTATTTATTAAAGTTATTAATCTTGTATTATTAATAACAATTATATTATTAATAACAATTACAACTAATAACGATTATTAATCTGGTAACACTTTTACATTTATTAACTTTAATTTTATCTCTTAAGAGTTCCCCTATGGTGTTCATTACCTCGGCTTCACTTGCAATTGATTAGATGCTGATATCTACTTTCTTCGAAGAGTAAATTAATTTTTGCAATAAAGTAAAATGGTTTACTTTATTCGGTTTTTACTAAACTTGAAACAGAAAAAAAAAAGTTGTCAGTATCGAAAAATTATTCATTAGTTGACATTCATTAGTTGTCGAAAGCCGCAGTAAATAATTTTTCGGTACTCACAATAACTTTGATTATATTCCAAGTTAAGTAATTTTTTTCAACCACGAGATCATGAACACAGTTGGACACTTTAGTCTCTGTGTGAATAAAATATGTGATACTCGGGACGAAGGGACATTTTGAAAATGCGTTATGATAAAGGAAAATTATGACACAAAAAGTGTTCAAAGAAAGCAAGACATCGAATTCGTTAGAAATATAAATAGCTCTAATGATATAAATAGCCCCATCCTGGCCCGGGTTTTTCCCCATCCTGGCCCGGGTTTTTCTCTGTTTTTCCTTCGGGTAGAGGCGTGTTTATTGTAACAATAAATCGTGAATTTCGTTTTTTTCGTGAACTCTTATGATTTTTAAACACTATACTCAGAATAATCTATAGTTCGATAATAACTTGTACATGTAAATTTACAAACATATTTGCGTTAAATTACAAACATATTGACATTATATATGTATTATAACTCGCAGCTAACTTTTTATCTTATCTAGGAACTTTTGCTGAAATTTTTGAATTCGCCTCTGCCTTAGGGCCCTTGATCGGAATTGATGGGATGGTCCCTTCCTTGCTTGCTTCCGGAGAGTAAATTAGTTTATTGTCCTCCACGTGGTCATACGCAGTTTGTGACCTTTGCTTTTTTGACAATAAATTTATTATTATTATTATTATTAGTTTTAGAGTATAATATACTTAAAAAATTGTCTATGAGATATTTTTAAAAGATTTGTTATTCGGAATGAATACACTACGAATGCAGAGAATAGGGAAGGAGGAGGAACCAACATCCTCCAATTCATTACTAGCTGTATCGTCAGATGTAGTTTCCTACAACACAAATTGAAAAATACGGAGACTACTTTTCAATTCATGGAATACATCCTGCTATTGTCAACTATAGAGCTTAATCAGCAGCCGACAAAAGGATTATCAGTATTATTGAGTACAATGGAACTGGTATTCGCTCGCCTGGGAATTAGAACATAAATGGATTCTCCGAAAATATACGGAATAACACGGAAAATATACGAATCAATTTCACAAAACAGTTTCCAAAATATCCATTTAATTGGTTTCAGTTCACTCACTTAATATCTTAACATTATACACTTGCAGCATCCATGATACAATTTCTCATATTCTAAAATAATATTCATGTTAGGAATGGTTCAGAATTGCTTCAATAATGTTATTTTCATTGTCACACGAATATATTCCGATTTGGTTTCAATCAAGCGTCGTTTCGGACTAAAAATAATAAATAAATCTCAAAGTGATTCACGATTCATCAAAAGAATTATTCAAAGGTGTTGGTCGATTTCTCAAGCAACGACTCACTTCCTCCCTGGTTGAATTTTTTCGTTCTAATATTCAGGAGTATTTGAAAAGTGCAGTAAGTAATTTATACTCGTTCTAAAAGTCTGTAATAAGTTTGTTTTTTTTCGTTCACCATGCCTGGTGTAAAAATCACCAGTTTATGGTGTTTTGTATCGAATTTTTTTATTAATGATAATAGTAATAATAATAAACTTTATCGTAGAAAAGAGCAAAAGTTACGAACTGCGTTTAACCACGTCGAGGACAATAAACTAATTTTACTCTCCGGAAGGAAGGAAGCAAGGAACCATCCCATCAATTCCGATCGAGGGTCCTAAGGCAGAGGCTAAGGATCTAACATTTCAAAACTCTCCTAAAAATAAAACTGTACTGGACGTTCTCCGAAAAGCATCGTACGAAGTATATACTGACACTTGCAGCATTTCGGGAGCAATATTTTCCCCTTGTTTCCTGGAATTCTTTTTAAATTGAAAAGAAAACAAAAAGGTATGACTTAATGTCATTTATTATACGAGCATTTTGCTAACGTTGCAAAAATTATAAGAATTGTGTTGTTTTCGTCTTGTTGAAGAAGATCATATAATACGTCGGTAAAGTTTAGATGATTATCCATTTTGATTAACTTTTAGTTTATTCTACCCAAGTCCCACTGAATGCACGGATGTTTCGTGTGAAACTAATTCTACTGTCAACGTCCATTATTATATTTCGGTTAATATTTAGTTTTATTATCATGTTGTATTGTTGCAACGTCACAGCCAGGTTTAAATTGCGACCCGAGAATTACTGCTCTGGCCGTAGGTGTGCTAACCACTGCACCACCGACCCGTAGGTACGCGAAAAGCAGGCTTAAGAGCTACCAGCATTGGAGCCGCCTGTGGTCACTTATCCCCTGAAGGGGGGGGGGATGTGACTCAGGTTCCCCGGATCAGGGTCAGGTGACGGAGGTTGCGCACGGACTTGGAAGTCGAGGCGGGTGGTGCAGTGGATAGCGCACATGCGGCCAGAACAGGAAGTCTCGGGTCGCAATTTATACTTGGTTGTTGACGTTGCAGACATTCCTCGACGAGTAGGTACTCGGAAGTTGTGAGTTAATATTGCTTTGATCTTAAGTTGGATATCGGTATTTCACTAGTAGACAACACCACATCTCTCATTTATTCTTTGTATTGTTCTGTTATGTTTTTTTGTTACAATTTTTTACGTATCAAAGCTCAAAGAGTTTAGTCTCAAACATTGCGCTCTACAAACACAAAATAAATGGTATTCGTTCATCAAAAGGTTGTAAGAGTAAAATTATTTGTCTTTTTCGAATGAAACTTTATCATATGACGAAAAAATAAAGGTACTTATCATTATTATTCAAGTTTGGCAATAGGTGTCTTCCAATTTTCTTGGACACAAAATTACTTCTGTTAAAAACCATCAAGATGACAGATACATCTTTCTTCGAAATAATTGTGTTTGGGAGAAGAATATCTCAAAATAAAACATCTTGTTCACTTAGTTTCTTGAGAAAATTATTTTGAAGTGAAGTAAATGAGTAATTCAGTATTTTAGGTAAAAAAAATGAAGAAGAAGAAGAAAATAAAATGTAATAGGGTATAGAGAGGAGGACCCGTTTCCCTTTTGCCAAGGCTACCAACCCCTTTTGAATTCACATGTGAGCGAGCGAAGGGATGAGTGGAATGATGGGGAGAGGGGGGGAGAGGTGTACGCGCCGCAAAAGCGCGATGTTGGCTGCTGCTGCTGTTCTAAAAACGGATGTTACAGATCAGACGCACAGATTACGTCGACTCCTGTGGGAGAGACAGAGAGAGAGAGAGAGGCTGGAAGCGGTTATTAAAGACGAGATATCCCGAAGCACTTTGCGTATCCATAAATACGGTGAGGAGCCTCCGTCGCTTCGAATCAATAGAGGACGAGGACGGAGCTGGTGCTACTACGCTTAGAGAGAGAGAGAGAGAGAGAGAGAGTCTGCGGGTGGCAGGAGGAGGAGAAGGGAGACACTGTCCTATTAATGGTTTATGCGTTTCTCAATGAAGAACGGATTTTTATTTTATAAAACCGCGTTTTCATTTGTTAGATGATGTTTTATTGCGTGGCAACTGGATCTGTGCGTCAAGAGAACTTTTTTTTTTTTTTGTTAGAGTCTCATATACACTACTACATGTAGTCCTCGCGTAGCGTAGCGTAGCACACTCCACCCACAGACGACACTACACACGACACTCCACTACACGCACTCTGTTCTTTCGGTCAAAGGCTACAGATGAAGCTCTCTGTCCGTCGCAGTCGCTTCTACGAGAGACGGTTGATGAAGGCACGAGTCAATCGCCCTCGACCTCAAGGAAGAGACGCCATTTTGGTCTCGTTAGACTCGTTTTAATGCAAAATAAACTTATAGAAGAGGAAGAAACGTCATTCAAGATGCAGTTCCATAATTCTAATTCCCTAAGCCATATATTATTGCAAATTATACATGAAACAGTAGATTACTAAATAGCACGATTTCTGTTCTGTCCTGTTCATAAACTAGTACTGTTACCTCAATTCTGGTACTTAATTCTATAATTTTTGTGAAACTAATGATGTGCAAATAAAGAACAGAAATTGTTTCAAAACGAAACTTTAGAAGTTTTTTCAAAGAGAGTTTGCTAAAGAGGTTCCAAATGCGATGCTTCCAATTGCTCCGTCTCTTTGGGTTTGATTTTAAAAACCTGCTTTTGCATCGCCATGGAATCAGAGGCCGAAAAGTCACTACGAGAGAAGAGAATATATATGCGAAAAAAACATTGGACATGTTGCAAAGCCGCGATACATAACAAGTGATTAAAAATTCAGTAAAAATATGAAGTTAATTGATAAATCTCTTACTTACCAGAGGTAAGCTACGGCACAACTCCTCCGTCTATTGCATGTTTCCCAGAAAACAAACACAAACTTCAAATTAGATACAAGTTAGGAGTGAAGATCGAGTTATGTCATACTGTGGATGATGAGAAACAAGTGACATTAAAAACAGACAAAAGAATTTAGTAGGTAGGAATAAAGAGAGGCGTAAAAGTTGAAAGTGATAGAAAAAACATTCTGTGGATTTCTTTCCTCTTCATTTTTACGGAATGGAGGGACAGCACAAACCCTGATTTACAGCTTAGAGGCATCGGCTCTCTCTCTCTCTATAAGCTTTTTTTCACAAGTTTTTGCTTAACTTCCTGTCAGTTAGTTAGTTAGTTTGTAAGTAAATTTGGGTCAAATCTTGCGAATGAATTTTAAACCAGTTCCCCCCAACCGGTTGAGCTCAAAATTGGCACACGCATACACGAACCTTCTGGCAAAGCAAAAGTACGATTCTCACTCCACTAAGATCTTTTTTTTAAGCTTTCTAAATTACTTTTTTTTTATTCCGATATTTTTTTACTCGCGGTGGATTATTTCCGGGAAGCGTCCGCTGAAATGCAGAGCCCTTCTTCTCTTTATGCGAATAAGTATAACGAATTGCATAACCTTCATCTTTTAGTTATAACGGCAAAGGAGCTTGATATCTTACCATTACGATCTCTTCTCCAAAGATGTTTATACCCTCGAAAAGTAATAAAAACGGATTTTAACGCTATTAATTTATAGTAAAAAATGTTTTGTTTAGAAAATACTTTTTAGTGTTTCGTTACGTATAGAAGCAAAATTAATTATTATAATAGTAATGATAATAGTTTTTCATAAAAGTAGATACCAATTTATTTCGTGGGACAGTGATTGGTCGGTAAGGAAGTATTTGCCCCAGTAATATATTTTCTATACGACTCTTTGAAAACAAATAATTCATCATAAGATATTAAATCATTTTGAGCGGTGGACGCAGTAAATACGTTTATTTTTATTAGGATCTAGTAATGAGTAATGTGTACGGAGGAGGTATATGTACATTTGGCATTTTGCCTTTTACCTTAATTAATAAAAACCGAAACTTATATTTTATTCGTTTTAGTACAAGACTTAAATAAAAGCTCGCCTTGAAAAAGTTCTTTATATGTCATTTTATTATCCTCTTCCAGTAAAAGAAGCCAGTGCATATAAAAAGAAAATTTTCTTTATCTTTATGTTGAAGAGAAAACGACGCGTCTGTAAAGTAAATTCAAATCGTGTCTGAGAAATAAAAAAATCTAGTTCTAATTTTAGAGGTTTGGTTCTCGTTAAGTCACGTTGTTTGTGACTAACATAAAAAAGAAAACGCTAAAGTGCTCGAATGTTAAAAAGTTGTGCTAAAAGGGGGGGGGGGACGATGAAGGGAAAAAGAGAACTGGCAGCAGTTTATGATCATCGGTTGTTGAATCGTACAAGTTTTGGTTTAAAAATGTTGAATATTTTTTATGCAAGTAGGAATAATTCATTGTCAGTACACTGTTCATTATTCACAAAAATTGTTTGGCCTCCTTAGTTTTTATCTCGAAATAAAAAAGAAATTTAACTAGAAATCTCTTCTTTCATTAGTGTACAATATGAAAGGAAAGTCTTGACAGTTTAACTGGAAGATGCATTACCAAAAATAAAAATTTCCTCATAGGAATTATACGTAAGTATAACTCACTGTTCATTACCAGCGAGATGTTTCAGAGTGAAAATATTCTTGGACGTTTTGTCCTGACAAACGCTCATAACTATACCACCCACGATTCCTTTGCCAGTTTACGACAGGTGCATGTTTTGCTTCCATAATATGATTCTTTTTTAACCTTAGAATGGGATTTTTTTATTGTTCTCTCGATGTATCCTCTTGCTGGGACTCAGTCGGGTTCAACTCTCAGGAAATACGTCTCTCAGCGTCATATAACGTCAGTCTGCTGCTATGTTGGTGGTCCGACCGAAGAACACTTGACGACTGAACCAACGTCCCAAGCCCACTCCGATCCACTCCACGCCACTCTCTGCACTACGCTTCGCTTCGAATCGAATCGAATCGAATCGAACACGTTCGATTGTTCTTGTTAGTGCGTATTCCCTTCCTTCGTTTTTTCATTTTCGTACAAAATAAATAAATAAATAAACTGCTTGCGAACGTCGGGGCGTGTACTAAAATCAGAACTTTTTAACGAAAATGAATTATAATAGCAATTATTTCATTTAAATGACCGGTGAGATTTTTTTTTTCAAGTTCAAGTCACAATAAGTACACGTTAATCTATCTATTTATGCTGATTAAAGATATTACAGTGATTAATTATGAAAGTGTCCTGCGTGTAACAGAACTAGAACTAGAACGTTCGATTTGGATCTTTGTAAATGAGACTATATCCTAAATCCTGTTTCTTATGAACTGTGGTCAATACAACACTATTTCTTTCGAATGAAACGAAGGATTTCGCACTGTCTGCTTACGTCGAACGCTGCAGGTTTGAAGGCCTTGGTATCGTTTGTGCATTTTGTGCATTTGCTCGTCGACAGCTATTGAATACGTTCTCAATGAAATACGAGTATTACCATTCGCCACCAAATGACATTCATTGCATCGTATGACATTAATTTCGGATGTAACATTTATGTATTTTCCAAATTTACGATAGTTTATCAATGACACAATCAGTTTGTGCCAAATGAATTAATACTAGCTGAATGATTTTATTACTGTGTGGTTTGAATTATTCGCTAAATCATTTCGGAATATTTTTAGAGGGGGACCCGGTCAACTCTCTGATTGGTGGTATCCCCTAATCTGTTACTTATAAAGATCAATGACATCTCCCCCACTATTTGTGTGTTTGGGAGTATTGAGACAAGGAAATACCGTCCTCTCTGACCGGTCTGTTTTCATACGAGAAAAAGTATCAGTCCATCTAATCTCTGTAAAAAGAGACATTTCGAAACATTTAAAATAAACAGCAATATCATCTATTGTTTCGCCGTACGCGGAAATGATGGATGTCCTTCTATGATGTGTTTCTACGTTTGAAGGTAAATTTCCCAATCAACTTCCACATGACCAATAGTTCCCCCCAGGGGACTTACATCTAGTAAGTACGTGTTTGGCGAACACGGGGCCCCGAGCTGAGTCTGGCGTTACTTGCACTTACTTGTGCAAGGCTCCTTCCTTTCTCTTTTCGATCACGACGCCATTAGGGCTAGGGTATCTTTCAGTTTTTCCTCATTCCTCTAATTTTTTTGTCCTATCCCTCATTTTAGCCCCCCCCCCTCCATTTGATGTATGTTGTGAGATATGTTTTGGTGTGTTGTAGATCAGGAGGGTTTTTAGTGGGTATGGTTGAGTCATGTTGGCTCTCCCTAGTGCGTAGCTGCATTTTCCCTACCTGTACGAGTTTTTCGGGCTCCAATGACCTTTGATGTCGACATGAGCCGTAAAGCCTCACAAAAAGAAAAAAAAAAAAGGACCTATAGTTGGGTGAAACGTGGACGTCACGAGAGCGCAAAAGCGAAATAGACGAAGAGGCCGCATTGAAGCCCTCGCTCGATTCCTAGGAATGTTGCAGGAGATCTACGTCTTTTCACACACTAAATATTCAACACTATAATTATTGACTAGCGGATTTTGGCTCGCAGTGTTACTCGGAGGAGATTTTTTTATATTTGTTCAGGTAGCACGAACAGCGTTTTACTAGAATTAAATCAATTAAAATATCAGAAATCGGCCTACGATTGAACAGAACGAACAGAGTTACACAATGTGCTTATTGTGATTAAAAAACAACATACCCTCACCGACCACTTGAAATGAAATATTTGCGATTATAATTGATGGTGTAACATATTTCGTCTTAAGGTGATAAAACTCATTTTAAAAAAGGAGACAAACTTTTAAATCAGGAAAGTGAAGGAAGTTTACTTGTTTGCTTTTTTGCTTCTTTAGTAAATTTTCCTTTGTAGTATTTTTTAAATCTTAAATATCATTTATCTTAAATATCTGAATTCAAAAATAACATTTATTTCACGTCACGTTATTTTACAATGACGAAAACAAAATTTATGATATGGTCAGTTTTCTGATTTTCGTGACGGCATCATATGACAAAGGCACAGCGTTTCAGATCGTTTATCTCGTCATGAAATACATTTTCATAGAAGAACAATTATAGATTCATTTTTCAGTTCCCTTTTTGATTAATCGTTTAATCAGCTTGTTTTTTGATCAAACGTTTAGAAAATAATAAGCTTCTGCCTATAGCGTTTCAGGAATAACAACTCAAAATCTACAAATTTCGAAATTTTGTTTCTACGATTATAAATTACTTACGCGAAAGGAAACATTGACGCTGTTTTTGAAATCTGCATCCGCGTAACACTACAGAACACTTAAAATCTTCACAAACCCCAAAATCATGTCGCCCTGTATAATCCCAACCGAAACGATCAGAAATCAAGTAGGCCAGAGGCAACTGTTTCCATAATAAATAAATTTATTTAATAATAAACTTATTGTCAAAAAAAGCAGTGCAAACTGCGTATGACCACGTGGAGGACAATAAACTAATTTACTCTCCGGAAGCAAGCAAGGGACATATTCTATCAATTTCGATCAAGGGCAATTCCTAAGGCAGAGGCGGATTCAATTTTTTTTTGCATAAGTTCTTACATAAGATAGAAAGTTAGCTGCGAGTTATAATACATATATAATGTGAATACATATGAATCAGTGTTAATCCAATGAATTCGTATGAGGTCACTTCTCGGCATCAAATCTGTTTTCTAACAAATCACGAGCGGAAGAGTAACAGAAAAGAAATTCGTAAGAGAATCGTGTTTCTTCTGATCGTGAGTAGGTGGCGGCGCTGTCGTGCGTACAATAAGTAAAAAGTATGAACTGGAAGGTTATTAGTTTATTATAGAATACTTCGTTATTCTCAACGTTGTCATACGCACTTTGTAAGAGCTGCTCTCTTTGACAAATAAATTATTTTATTTATTTATTATCAGTCTAATTGGTTTGATTTTGGTACAGCGCTTGTGCACAGTTTAACCAAAACTGTTACTTCATCAGGGTCCATAAGAGTAATGGTATTTATATCTCGCGTTATGTTGGCAGCGCTTTCGATTTTCTGAAAACATAAATCTATTGCCAACATCGGCCATTAATTAATTCAGTGCACTTAATTGCTCTTGTGGCTGTTTGCTGTTCTTCTGTTCCTTGCGCGTCGAGCGAACGGAACGAAAATCTTAGTTTGTTGTGTTATCAAATTGTGTTTCTTTATAGCAAAGAGTCGCGTTTGTGGCTACTATTAATATTTATTTGGATACAACTTTAATTTGTACAAGTTGGCAATTCGTGTTAGGCATTTGCCGTATTTGTATAGTTTTTGACACAGCTACATGACTTGGAGTATAGAGTGCTCTGGAAAAGAAGAAGAAGATGAATATCTGTCGTTGGACGATTGAGCGCGAATCGTAGCGGACGGATCACGAACGAAATGACTCTTATGGGAGTCGGTCGCTGCGAACAGGTGCTCGCGCTGGAGTCGGCAGAGGGGCGATGGCGGAGGTAAAACCCCGTCGACCTCCGTGATGTAGCGGCGGCCGCGCCTGCGGAACGCCGCGCGTTATGTATATGGACAGAGAAGGTCACATTCACCAACACACATGTCACTGTTCCATTGTCAATGGGACAATGTCTTCAATGTCACCTCTGGGCTGCGGATTTAAAAAAAACGACGAATTAATTGAAGAGAAATTTCTCTTAAAATGTCACTGAATCCCACCTGATGGATTTTCGTGCGACGGAAATAAATCATGGCCTTCTCAAATTACGGTGACCGAAATTTATGTTTCAAAATGAAAGAAATCATTTTGCGTGTGTCGCTAGAATAAATGAAGTAGAACACAATTGAAAAATGTATTGAAAACTATAGAATTTTTTCACGACATATTTTATTGAAAGAATATCACAGGGGACTTCGAAAGTGTCGTTCGTAAAGAATGAGAAAGTCTGGCTAGTGTGTTTACGAGAGTGTATGTATTGTACGTACACTTCCACGCATATATATTTTTTTTATATTCCAGTATTTGTAAATGGGAGGAAATGTAGCTTAGTGCTATTGAAGCTTTTTATCTACGTGGAGCGATAGGAGTTAGTAGGAGGGTAGAATGGTAGGAGTATAGGTGGGCCGCTTACCTGGGTTTACCAACAACTGGGCCCACGTGGAGGGGTTAGTTGGAGTAGTTAGTAATAGTAATAGCAAGAAATAGTGATACTGGGAACAGTAGAAGGTGGAGGGTTCGGTTCTGTTGGAATGTGGTCTATTGTATATTTTGATCATATATTCTTATCGTATTTCAAATCGTGGGAATCTTCTTAATCTTTCGTGTTGTGTTATTTTTCTCTATTTTATTTTTTTATATTTTTTCCCGTTTTTATGTATGGTACTCTAGCGCTAAAGAATCTTTGAATATCATTAATAATAATATCTTTGAAAATACTGCTGGTAGTTGAATCAAGAAATGATATATTTTCTTCATAAAAGATTCTAAGATCACAAATATGTAATATTTTTTCAAGCCTTCAATCAAAGACAATTATGCATATTAAATACGCGCTAACAATAACGGAGTCTATATTTGCTTTTAACAAAAATATTTATTATGTTAATAAAATAATGTAAAATTACACTTGACAATAGTTTAAAATTAACGAATGAGAATACTGTAGCATGAAATTTAAGCGAAATTCAAATTTTCCAATCACTTTATGAAATATCTGTTTGCATGGAGGAATGGAGGAAGTGTGTCATGAGAACAAACTTATAAATATTTTATCGGGTGACGCAGCAGTAAAAACCACATTGTGATTGCATTGCGATTGCGTTGCTTTGAATGTTAGCAGCGATTGATGCACTTTATCCTTTTCCCTTATTGCTTCCTCATTTGCCTATCGCCCCGTTCCAACGGGATATAGAGGAAGAGTGGACTTGAACAGAGATTACGCAAAGCGCAGACTGATTTTTTATGGTGAGTTTAACGTTTTAACAAATTGAATGTTTCGAGAAAGGCGGATTATAGATATAGTATTCAATATGACGAAATCATATTAAGATGGAATTTACATAATTCTGGGTCAATATTCGAGCGGAAATCGCCCGAGATGTTACCTGTTTAATGATTCAATTTCATGAGCTCTAGTTTCACTCTGAATAACAATACTGCCCTTTACGTCCCGTGGGTAAAATAAGGGCTGTCGTATGTGCTTTACGGTTTAATTTCTCATACTCTCTCCTCCTTTATCGTATTCTCTCCCTGATTCTCATCAGTTTTCTGTATTCTTTACAACACACACATCCTTCCCTTTTATTGTCAAAAAACAGTACAAACTGCGTAAGATCACGTGGAGGACAATAAACTAATTTACCCTCCGGAAGCAAGTAAAGGGAACATCCCATCAATTCCGATCAAGGTCATTGGGGCAGAGGCGGATTCAAAAATTTCAGCAAAAATTCCTAGATAAGATGAAAAGTTAGCTGCGAGTTATAATACATATATAATGTCAATGTGTTTGTAATTTAACGCAAAAAATTTACACGTACAAGTTATTATCGAACTATAAATAATGCTGAGTACATTGTTTAAAAATTATAAGAATTGAAATAACACTAAATTTCACGATTTATTGTTACAATAAACACGCCCCCAGACAAAACCTAGAGAACCTGTATAAGAAATCCGCCTCTACCGGAAGGAAAACCGGAGAAAAACCCGGGCCAGGATGGGGCTACAGAATCTATGTACACAACCGTTCCAAAGTTGAGTACACATAAAACTAAATTAATATGAGCTATAAGACAACACAATCATGCAAGAAAATAGTTTTTGAAATTGTTATAAGTTATTTAAAAAGTACTATAGCAATGGCGTGATAAAGTACAAGACGGATTTAACTCTTATTAAAATCAATATATTCTTTTACAGTGTAGAAGCACTGGTGCAGGAGGTAGTTTTTAACCGCTGATTTGAAGATATTCAATTTCATAATGTCTTTTATATTCTTGGGCAGGGAATTATATAGAACGATTCCCGAATGATGCGGTCCTTCTTGGCAAAGAGTGGTTGACACTCTAGGGCGATGAATATTATTACTATTGCGAGTATTGTGTTCGTGAACGAGACTGTTTCGTATGAAGCAATAAATTAGTGATATTCAATAGTTACGATTTATGAATAATACTTTCCGAATAATTTATACTTTGACAACAATACAAAGTACTTGTGAAATAAATATTTTGTGTTTTATTAAATTCAAATTTGTTTCTATTCTACACGTACCGAACTATTTTCATTCTCATCTAATGAGTGTTGAAATGTTAAATCCTTAGCCTCTCGCGTAGGACAATCCTTGATCGGAATTGATGGAATACGTCCCTTTGCTTTTGCTTCCTGAGAGTTAATTAGTTTATTGTCCTCCACGTGGTCGAGCAATATTTTTATAAACCTATAAGTTTTATATGAAACTTTTATTTGTCTCCTTCAGCTCTTTGGTAACAGAAAAATTACAAGCAAATTCTATGGTCGGTAGTGGAAATGCTGAGTAACCATATAACAAAAAGTTAGATTTGTTATTTGCCAAAGAGAAAAGCTCGATTGCAAAGATTTCGGTGAATAAATGAGAAAAGAAATCCATGAATTCGAAACAGGAATTTCGGAACTTAACGAAAACAATTAACAGAAGCATTTCGTACTTACTTTATAGTTCAATACTTTTGCTAAGTTTCTGTGGAGCTGTAAAGAACAAGTTCCTAGAAGCTATTTTCTGTATTTTTAGATATTTTTATCAGATAACTAATGTTACATTATTAATTACATTTGTAGTTCATAATTAGAAATGAAATCTCAACGTGAGTTTCAAGTGATCTGAAAACCCAATTAAGATTTAATTTTTGAGTACATATTTATTAATAATAATAAATTTATTGTCAAAAACAGTACAAACTGCGTATGACCACGTGAAGGACAATAAACTAATTTACTCTCCGGAAGCAAGCAAGGGACCATCCCATCAATTCCGATCAAGGGCCCTAAGACAGAGGCTGAGGATTCAAATTTTTTTTTGCATAAGATCCTAGATAAGATAAAAAGTTAGCTGCGAGTTATAATACTAATAGAATGTCAATATGTTTGTAATTTAACGCAAATATGTTTGTAAATTTACATGTACAAGTTATTATCGAACTATAGATTATTCTGAGTATAGTGTTTAAAAATCATAAGAGTTGAAAAAACACTAAATTCACGATGTATTGTTACAATAAACACGCCCCTAGACAAAGCCTAGAGAACCTGTATAAGAAATCCGGCTCTACCAGAAGGAAAAACGGAGAAAAACCCGGGCCAGGATGGGGAAAAACCCGGTTTGCCAGGATGGGGACTATACTATATGGGACTATATTATTTCTATAGTCGAACACAGAGAACGAGCATTTTACATCTATTCATGTTGTAAATCCATTTCATAAACCCTTCGCAGCCGAATAGATAATTTTTAGTGCAATGTCCTAAACAAAGGCAAACCGCGTTGCGTGCTTTCTACCCGATGGGATCGCACCGAGATCTATACATATAAGGACACCAAGGGAAAATGCTCACTTGTGAGGGGAAGATACTGCATTGCCCTTTCTTTACTCTTTGTATCGGAGGAGTAATTACGCAGGGAGATGACTCATTGTGTCTACAGAAGCATAAACTGACAACATCATGCTTTTACGCGCTACTTACTTGAAACACGCATGAACGTTATTCGAAAAGGAGACTTTTATGCCGAACATGGTACTGAAACGTAACAGCGGGTAGAGGGTTAGTGATGAGTCATCTTTACCCAAGTATCATTTCTCCCTTGCAAGAGGGTGCGTTTGTTAAGCAAATCATTGTATCGTGAACGGCTCAAATTTTGTAACAACTCAATAATAATGGTAATAATTTATTAATCTATATGTTAGCAATGATCGGTGGTGGATAGAACAGAAGACGGGATAAAAGTATACACATAGTACAACAATAAGGAGGAGGTTAAATAACAAATCCAACGCCCAAACATCTAAAACACACACACACACATTGTATAAAATAGTTAGAAAATTAGTACACAAGTTATCAACGAAATTACATTTAAGAAATAATAAATTATCTTCTACTCATTCTTTCAATGTTTCTTTTATAGAAGTGTTTTATTTGCGATAAAATAATTTTTTATTGAGTTTAATACGAAAACATAAACATTAAAAAAAATTGTTCATTTACTGTTTGTAGATATATAGATTGAAATCACTTAAAGACCATCGATTCAAAATTAAAAAAATACATTTTTTGATGACACATTCTCTCCTTAATTACGAGCTCTTTGTACTCTTTGTGTCAGTCTTTTACTCTTTTCAGGCGACAATAATGCAATATGTATTCAGGATTTTTTAAATCTCATCAATTTGAATTTTTACGGACAGAAATACAAAAAATCCCTTTCCATAAAAGGCTCCATTTCCTCCTTAAATGTAAAGGAAACACTTAGTCATCTATATCATCCGATTTTAGTATATTCGTTTAATATATTCTTTCATCGTCAATTTTCTTCCAACATTTTAAACAATTTCTTATTTTTTAACTTAATACGTTTATTTGTCAATTTGAAGTGGGAGCAATTTGATATTTATATTTTGTGCGAAATATTGAGGGATAAGAAAAGTATTTAGATTCTCACCGGCCATATCTCATTAACAAAAAAAATCATAAATAAAAGTTTCTTCACTCCAATGATTTGTCTTCCGACATGTCTTCCTCTTTCAATCGATTGG
>NNCF01128841.1:25190-36672 GCA_002313205.1 Laupala kohalensis | reverse complement strand
ATATATATATATATATATATATATATATATTCACACCGGAAAAATAAATAGTTTATTTCTTTAAAAAAAGGTTTTTTTAAAAATATGATGTATTTTCATAAAACGTTTTCATATTGTTATGTATTACGGTACAGTTCTGACAGAATACGACGTTTGATGTACAATGTACTGTTGACCGTAAAAATGTTGGACAGCGCGGATACAACTCATAAAAATCAATTTCCCCAAATATAAAAATTCATTTCATCTTTGATTTTTTTTTTTTTTGAAATTAAAGAAAATCCAAATGATTCATCTTTGAAGGCGAAGCTACCAATGGATTAATATGGTGTTCAACTTCAATGATCTATTTCTGAAACACTAGAAGATACGGAAGGGGATCCCGGGTTCTTGTAATTTTCGAACTGACGCGCCTGACAAAAGCATAATTATTATTTTTGTTCGAATATTTCCACAACGCGTTCTGTTGACGAAATTATTTAAATCGTCAAAATGGTTGAAAAGGAAAAAGGTGTCTTTTGCACACATACGCGGACAAAATTTGAGCCATTTCATGGAAATAAAGAAAATACGGACTGCGAATGGATGTAGTTTTTACTGAAAATAAAAGGAATTAGTGATACAAGAGGATGTACCTGAAATGAATAAAGAATTACGAAGAAATACTAGTTACGCTAATTTCAAATTTATCAGTATTGTACAATTTTTTTTATCTTCAATTAGCCTATCTGTGTTTGTATCGTAATCCGTATATTAACATTTCCCCCCCAACTTACACTGATAGGTAAATGATGCATAATCAGATAAAGCATCGTGTCCCTGTGCTCCATCGTTGAAGCAAACGACTGTACATAATGACTCTCTTATCCAAATAATATTCCTACCTTGTTTCAGTAGTGTCAGTCACGAAGAGCTTAATCTTAAACACGCTGCGCGAAGAGAGAGAAATGAAATTTCCCCTTTTTCAAAAGTTTAAAAAAGAAACACCTCCTATAGAAAAGGAGATCGTAGCTATCAATTATTTAAAAGAAGAAGAAAAGAAAAGAGAAAAAAAGCAACGGTAATTATTGTTGCTCATCGACAAAAGAATAAAAGTTGAATCTTAGCAAATAATGTTAGCACAGTTGAAGTTGGAAAAATATATGATTTTTTAAATCAGATTATTTGTTAATTCTTTTAACTATTAAATCCATATTCTGTAGAATTCTATTGATTGTTCTGGTATCTTAATTTATACGACTCGACGATTTGAATTTATTTTATGTCTTCTAGCAATAACACAAATATGCACACAAATATCTTAATAAAAATTGATTGTTCTTGATCTTTTCTTAATTTAACTGTTATTTCTTAGTATTGGGTTAAAAAATAAAAATAACACCCTCTTGGGAATTAAAATATTCATCAGCAACGGAAAAGTTGCAAGCTCGAAAATATTTTTTTTAATTTGTGACGTAATCATAAGAAATGACTGAGACAAATATCTAAACGATAATGAGACTATAAAAATGAGTTTCCTTCAAGCGGCAGGACACTTATTACCATTGAAATTCATATTGAATTTTTAAACATCATAAAACAAATAGAACACAGTAAAAAGTAAAGATGGCGATTGTTCGTATTTAGTGATTCCTCATATTTAGTGAAACAACGAACAGAGACCATTTAGAATTAAGATAATGTGACCCACAGGTCTATTATTCAATTTTCATGGAATTTTAAATATGAAATTATTTTTCTTTTGTGGTTACTTCTGAACATATTTCTACGAAGTTAATTCCGAAGATAAATATGAAGGTAATTCAACAATTCTTCCTAGGGAATTTATACTTCCTCTCCTGTAACTTTATTGACGCAATTAATATTTTAATCTTTATAAATAATTTTATTAACTTAGAAATGACGCGCCCGGGAGAATGGATCAAGCGCCTTTTCATACAATTTTTAAGATGCTTTTTCTAATATATTTTGGATTAGCATCTGTTAAATGAGCACACTTTAATGAAACTTTTTTTTATGATTTTGAATGGTTATATTTATACAATTTAAGTAAAATGAAATCTTCCGTAAAAAATCTATATAGTGACATTAACATGCGACATCTCAATATTATTGTTACGTTACTCATTTTTAGAGAATAACCCCACATTGTGAAATGTGTCTAAACAATATATAATTTATAGCGTCAAAAGTTAATTTTTATCTACATTATCCAAATCGAACAGCAGCACACCGATGTTGAGAAATTGGTGGGTGTTGTATCTAGTAAATACCACGTTGCATTTGATGTACAGGTGATCTTGTCCATTGTCCATTGTCACTTAAGTCTATTGTCTCCTTAGCAACGTAATACAGACAGAAGAAACAAATAATACATAAATAAAACAAATAATAATAATAATAATAATAATAATAAATTTATTGTCAAAAAACAGTACAAACTGCCATGTATGACCACGTGGAGGACAATAAACTAATTTACTCTCCGGAAGCAAGGAAGGTACTTATTCCATCAATTCCGATCAAGGGCAATTCCTAAGGCAGAGGCGGATTAAAAAAAAATCAGCAAAAGTTCCTAGATAAGATTAAATGTTAGCTGCGAGTTATAATACTAATAGAATGTATTAATAATAAATAATAAAACTCTCTTGCGAACTCTTACGGATAGTACGCTGCATGTGAAAAATTAATTTTCTTGAGTTATGATGACGTCAATAAATTAAAAAAAAGTTTATTGTCAAAAAAGCAGAATAAATGCGTACGTGTGACCACGTGGAGAACTATGAACTAATTTAGTCTCCGGAAGTAAGCAAGGGACGTATTCCATCAAGGGCCCTATCAAGGACAGAGGCTAAGGATTTAACATTTTAGACACTTTACTCCTAACAATAAAAGTAGTTGGCTACGTGTTATTACATTAACATAATTCCCACAAATTTGTATTAAATAAAAAAGAAAAAAAAGTTCTTTCAGAAGCATTAGGTATTATCATAAAACTATTGTTTATTCGGAAAGTATTGTTTATAAATCGTAATTATTAAATAACACTAAATTCGAAATTTATTATTATTTCAATAGATGTCGGTCCTAGACAAGAACCTAGCTAGCCCGTATAGAAAATTCCTCCCTTACCCGAATTTGTTGATATCTCCACAGCAACATTCCTTTGCCACATCCATGCTCAATGAACTACCCTTAACCTGCAGAGTGCTGTTGCGACAAACGATCGCTTCTTCCATTTGCGTTTGCGATCAACGAGTAAAAGTTAGAAATAGTTTCGTTCTACTTCATGTGGCCACAGAATTTAACAAAATTTTATGAATTGTCGGAATTCATTCGCACATGTACTTTTGAAGTGGGGTTGTGTATCTTTCGTGTCTTCTTCGGAGTCCGCATTCGCTGGTCGTCACTGGACGCACCCCAACACAAGGGAGAGATCTAGCAGTTGCAGGTACAGAGGGGTGAAGTCCCGAGTCCAGTGAGGAAGTAGGGAGAGACCGGAAACGGGCGAGCGAAGCGTCAGACATTTCCGGAGCGCAGCCGTCGTGTATCGACTGAGGAGTTATGGCCAACTATGCGCACTATTTGTCTGTCAGGGGAGTGTTTCTTTCGCGGGGGTGGGGGTGAGTTATGAGCTCTGAGGTCAGTTTGGTTTTTTTGCTCTCTTTTTCTTCTTCAGCACATTCCTTCGTCTACAATATTCGCATTTTTTGGCCCCGTTTCTTCTCAATTCTCTTTGTGTGTTTTGAGACGGGTTCTTTTATCTCACACTCTTTTTATCAAAAGGTTACAAATGTTAATATTTCCTTCTAAAGTATTACATTTATTTTGGATACGTCCGCCGTAGTCTCATCCTTCATTACAAACTATATTTAGAAATGTGATTAATTTTTGAGAAATCTATTGCTCTTGATATACGATATAACTTATTTCAGTTGCACATGTTACGCACATTTCATAGACGTTTCGTATTCTGTACGTTTCGTAATCAACGTTTCGTAATTTATCCAAAGCGACGAAATGAACTGTTGTCCTCTATTTATTTATTTTTGATTCAATCTCATTTTACATTTACTTTTTATAACTTTTTGCAAAAAGGTAATATTTTTACAAAAAGGTAATATAAATAATATTTTTAGGAAAATTTTTTTTCAAATAAATTTAAGAAATATTCTGTCTTTACTACTGTGGGACGGTGGTATTTCTAATTTTTCTGTCGTGTGTTGACTGAGAGAAAACTTTGGTCTTCAGGAAAACCAGGAATGTAGTACAAATTTATGATGTTCTGTGGAGAAAGAAAAACTAGTTTGATCAAAAATTTATAGTCAAAAAGCAGATAAGCGCGTGCAGGACATTCAACTAATTTACTCCCCGGAAGCAAAAGGGATGCAATGCAGAGACGATCGAACTTTTCAAGCGCACGCCTCAGGTACAAATGAAGATAAACCATCGCTACACGATAAACAATCAACCAAATACCAACAAATTTCCTTAATAATTCACACACACAAATAGTTCAGAAGGAAGTATTTTTGTTGAGCTATCGATTATTTGCAACATAATGTTTATAAATCGTAACTATTAAAATATGGCATAACTATTACGATATGGGAAAATATTTGATTGTTAAATCCTTTCAGATCACATTTAGAAACAGAAAGTGAATTTTAAAAACTATAAAAAAGACCTTTCTTTGGATTAGTTGATATCCCGTGATATGTTGAGGAAGATATCATGAAAACGTGTTAAGGTTTTGATGAGTTTGTTGAAAGAAGTTAAATAAGTGTTTTTTGTTTTTTTTTTAATTTTGGAAATTGAAATTTCCGTGACGATCAGTCGACAAACTTATTTATCGTTATAGTAAATCATTTTCTGTTCCCGAAATTGGAAAGAAAGGATTTAGTCGTGTTTGAGGTGACGGCTGATCTTAAGAACACTAAACCGCTTAATGCGAGTGACAGCAGCAGCCCTTGATCCAATTTAGTCAAATCACAGACATGTATAATTGTTTTCTTAATTATTATTTTAATAGTTTTAAAAGACAACGATATGAATAATAATAAATAAAAAATGTGACTTAATTTCTATCTGTCAGTCAATAATATTCGAGAATTTCGCTTGACTCATTTGAAATGCATCGAAGCGGCCGAGCGCGACGTCTCTCCTTTTGGTCAATTAACCACCATCACTTTCGTGATTTAAAAGTTGGTCATTTTTATAAAACAAGTGTTTTCTCCATGTGACGCAATATATTACACCATCAATTATCCACCCAGGGGACTTACATCTAGTAAGTCGGTGTTTGGCGAACACGGGGCCCCGAGCTGAGTCTGGCATTACTTCCACTTACGTGTGCCATGCTCCTTCCTTTCTCTTTTCTGACCTTCCTTGGTCACCATCTTGTTCTTTTCGATCACGACGCCATTAGGGCTAGGGTATCTTTCATTTTCCTCATTCCTCTCATTTTTTGTCCTACCCCTAATTTTTTGTCCCCCCTCATGTTATGTGCCCCCCTCCATTTGATGTATGTTGGGAGATATGTTTTAGTGTGTTGTAGATCAGGAGGGTTTTTAGTGGGTAGGGTTGAATCATTCGACTAGTCCCACACGCGGGGAGAGTCATGTTGGCTCTCCCTAGTGCGTAACTGCATTTTCCCCACCTGTACGAGTTTTTCGGGCTCCAATGACCTTTGATGTCGACATGAACCGTAAAACCCCACAAAAAAACCCATCAGTTATAATTGCATTTATCTCATTTAAATGGCCGGTGAGGTCAGTTTTTGAAATCACAATAAGTACAAATGTTACTCCGTTTATTCATCTCTCTGCCCATTTCAGATATTTCACTGATTTCATTCTATCTTATAAACCTGGACACTAAACCACTGCTCCGCCGTCGTACGTAAAATGTCCCAGCCACCAGGAGATGCATATATATTTCGAGGGCCCTTGTGTGCGAAGGGCAGATAGGAAGGGCTCGTCTATCGGATAAGACGCGCTCCATCGCATCGCATAGCACTGTCCTTCTGTCCATCCCTCCGTCTGTGGTCACACGTTTACCCCCCCTCAGGCACTAGAAACGCTGCTTGCTCTCTGGTTTCCGGATAAGGGGCGTAAATGCATGTCCTCAACTCGGTGTCACAACACTGATAGCAGAGCCACCAGCGTCCTCTGGAGCATTGTACATCATTTCATGGTTACGTTACACTTGACGTCTTGTGTCCCAGATTACCAGTTATTACGACGGCACGAAATCTCTCGCATCGGAAATGTTGCTTCTGACGACTGCGCTCCATACAATCTCTCTCTCTCTCTCTTTTCTTCTTTTTTTAATGAATCCTTTAATCTATACGTAATATTTTTTTTCACCTCCCGTCGTGTTTTGATGCAACAGGTATCGGTTGAGCGGAACTTGTTTTAATTCGGATGAAAGGAAACGGGAGCAGAAATCAGCGAATGCAACGCTATCGAAGAATGGGTTTCAATATGTATCTTTCTGCTATTTCATCCGTGATGGGGGAATGAAATAAATGATTCCCGTAGCGCTGTTTAATTGAAAAACTCGCAGAGTTTGGAAAACGGATGAGTTTACCGACAGAGAATTTTTTTACGAGATTTTATCTTGACGTTCGTATTAAAATAATTTCGTAGCCATCGGTCGAGTTTATTTCATCTCTGAAAAACTTCAAAATACAACAATTGCTCGTCATTAGTTCCTCCTAACGCTGACATCTTAGAAACTACGCACTAATAGACGTAATACGTAGACCATTGATTTTAAATCTTTACTAATTTCAACTGATGAAACAAATAAATAAATTTGTCAAAAAACAGTACAAACTGCCTATGACCACGTGGAGGACAATAAACTAAGTTACTCTCCGGAAGCAAGCAAGGGACCATCCCATCAATTCCGACCAAGAACTCTTGAGATCTAAGAGGCTTTGAGGATTTAACATTCAACACACTCGTAAAACAACAATGAAAAACGTTCTGTACATTTTATAATATCAACAAAATACCAACAAATTCGTATTTAATCAAATACACACACACAAAAACACATTTCAGAAGTACCGAAGTGGACTATTGCAATTACACTGAAATTAATGAACTATTGTAATCACGTAGCTTTCGACATGTTCTATATTAGGAACGGTTGACGCAAAAAATATAAAGTACATACAATTGTTATGAGGTTTCTGCAGTAATCAATGTTTTATTTCAACATAATTTAAAGATTCTCACAAAAAGTACGGTACGGTTTCTTTACCATTTATCTCTACGAGTACAAAATTTGAAAATGAATGAGAAATTGAAAAGAAATTCTTAGAAGTCAAATTCGGTCAAATTGTGATCCGGTACTAGTTCTCAGACCATTTGGGGAAAATTTATTAGAAAATTTTCCGTGCATTGTAATTAGTTGAAAAACTAGATATTCTTTTCAGTTACAATTTCTCCGAATTAAGCAATAATATGTATAACAATTAGGGAATTATCTTATTTAGAGTTCTATCGTGCGTAGACTAATTCACAAATTTTCACACAGCATTAAATTATAATATAACGGCGATATTTGTCGTTCTCTCTCTCTCTCTTTTTTTTTTTTTTTTTTTTGAATCTAACTTGCGTACGTAAAACGGAATTTAGTTGAACATTAACGAAAATACTTTTTGTAATGGGAGGGTAATTTAATAATTAGGTCTTTAAGTTTAGAAATTTCATTCTATAATACGTACTATGCTGTACTACATCCTCATTTACTACCAACACTTGAGCACGATTTGAATTCAGTACATTATAACAATTTCAAAAACTATTTTCTTGTGTTTGAGTCTTAAATTTAGATTTTTTTTCGACGATCAAAAGAAATGAACCCCAAGAGCTGAAGTTGAATTTTTTCTTGTTCTTTACTACATAAAGATTCTATAATATTACAAATATAACTAATATAGCAGTACAGTCTGATCTATATAACGCAAAGGCTTGAATAGACATTTTGTCTTGTGGTCGGTCACATCTTACAATTTATGTTCAACGTGTTTCGTAGACAAATACATTGCAAATAATTGTATCATTTTTTTTTCTCGGATACATTGAAGATACATTAATGAATTTTCCACTTATTCTGTGGTAAGCAACGTAATTGTCTCATCATCAGCGAATCTGAATGTTGGAAATTTCCAGAAGGAAACACTCGTAATTTATGTAATGAAGAGTATTTCTAAAATGTATTAGATCTTTTTAATTTTCTTACGAAAAAGCTTTCGACTGTGGTGCGTTTTCCGTTTTTTAATTGAAGAATTATTTAAAATAATTTTATATATTTCACCCTGTGATTATTATGTTATAAAATATTTATTTCTTTTTCATTAGTTTTCTTCTCTGAAGCGAAATAAATTCAGTTATTATCTGGTAAATTCATTTTTCAATTCATTTTTTGCTTTTTTGTACTTTTGTATTCTGAACGCACTTTCACTCTCATATATATAAATTCTCCAACCCTATATCAAAGTTTCATAAACTCTAATTATTTTAAACTTTGTGTGCTCTCTTAAATTCTTAATTAAGTTCTATGTACAAACTAGGATACAAAATTATTTTATATCATCGAACCCAACTCAATGTCACAACTCTGTCTTTTCATTTCGCTTTTCGAGAATTGAGCATTAAACGTATATTCCAGGTCGCAATACGATGTAGGAGGTAAAGATTAGGTTACCGTGACATTTTTACCAACAAATTTCTTCAGTATTTGAACTCAAAGGAATGAAAAATGAAATTAAAACCCATTAAAATGCATTCAATTAAATTATACACGTGATAACACATTAATTGTTTCTGCAAAACGTCGTTTACGATATTTAACTCACTCACTCACTCACTCACTCACTCACTCACTCACTCACTGCGCTATTAGATGCTGTTAGATACTATTTTGCTACGATGTACATTTCGAGTGTAAAATCTTTTAAAGAACGTGGTTTTATAAGATTGAATCGAAAAAAGAAAAAGACCCCCCTTTACTCTGATGACGTTGATGGTTATGATTTTCTGTCATATTGGATGAGTTGAGATTAAAAAAAAAAAAAAAAAAAAATTGAGGAAAGTTGTTCTGAATGTGCATAACATTTTTAACAAACGTTGTGCCGTTTTATAAACTCACGTGAACCATATTTTAACTCAATATGTTTTTGTTTTTTTGTCCATATTGCGGTGAGGAACGCGACCGAGCGGTGGTTTGCATCTCCTAAACAAAATACACATTAAAAACGATGTTTATTTAATGTGTTTTTCAATCACAAGTTTGTTTTTTATTAGCCTTGATTCCCAAACAAGAGTCATTTGCGCAGACAAAATAACGAAGGGAAACAACAAACGGAGAGACCTTTTTTTACTCGAGGCGTTCGGACGTCATGCCTCAGGACCCCCAAACAAAATGACGTCAATGAAATAAGGCGCGTATATTTCTTCCGTGTACCCTACACGTNACGTCGACAAGATGTGTGATAATGGTGACGAGGAGCCGGGAATCGAACCCGGGACTCCTTCTTTGATCGCAGGGGTGTTCACCACTACACCATCCGTTCGCTTTCCACAATAACTCACCATTTCCATCCAGACCAGAACCCCGGAAGACCTGAGACACATCCCCGTGCAGGAGATTAGTGAACCATGCGGCACTCCATGCTGTGCGCGCGTAAGTACCGGTTTCACACGTAACTACGTGTTAAGGTTCGTTAAGTACATATTTCTTTCGTTACGGTTGAGAATACGGTCTCAGCTATGAATGAGAATGCTTGTCTAACGAGATGCATTAGTTATATGGATATTTTTTTACGTGATACCTTCAACATAACAAATGGAAATAACATGAGGTGAGACGAGACGTAAAAAAATCACGTACTCGTCGCGCTCGGCCGCTTCCATGTTTGTACTTAATGCTCTCGTACATTCCAAATGAATCAAGAGAGTTCATAAATATTATTGGTATTATATTATTATTAACACATAGATAGAAATTAAATTGTGTTTTTTCATCATTATTATTCATATCGTTGTGTTTTATAACAATTAGAACAGAAATAAAGGAAACAGATATACATCTCCGTGATTTTACGAACTTGAAATGTTGTTCCCGTCTTAAACGTAACGATTAATTTGGAATAAAAAAATATTTGTATCGTTCAAACAAAAGAAAGTGGATCGAGGAAAGAAATGAAAACATAAGAAGTCGCCTGCGTGAAGAGGAAAAGGTGAACGCGTAGGGCAGAAGGGCCGAGGCGACTGGGCAGAACTACTCCGGTTGAAGGGCAACGCGTTTCAATGGGTTTCATTGATAAAAGGTGGTTTGCCAAGAACTTGGCCCACGTGGAGGGGTTCGTAGAAGTAGTTAGTAATATTGATACCAGGAGGAGGTGGATAGAGGAAGGAAGGTTTGCTTGTAAGTAGTTTGCTTTTAAGCTACATGAACTGGGAAATTACACAGCTATATGTAATGTGAAAAGCTACAAATTTTCTGTCTGTCTTCATCGGGAATCGAACCCAAAATGACTTGGTGATGAGCGACAACACTACCACCTGCGCCACGGGTGGGGCCGATTGTCTTTTCAATAGTTTCTACATGGAGAAGGAAATATAATTTCTTTCTTAACAAATTTCAAGTTCGTTATTAAAAAAGATATATTTCTAAACTATCTTTTCTTTTATTATTTTTTAAAATTCTCAAATGGAATTGTCACATTGACAATCTTAATTCCCAATTAAGCAAATTGTGTTACGCATTCCGAATCTTAGTTAACGCAGTTAGTCCACGTATTTCCCGTTGCGGTTATTTTGCAAACGTGTACTCCCATTTACGTTACGGCATTACGNGGGTAATTCCGGTCAGAGTATTCAAACTTTCAGAATTCAGAAGAGGATAGTTCGGATAATTTGTAAATCTCACCCCCGAAACTCTTGTAAACCTTTATTCAAGGAATTAAATATCTTAACACTTCCCTGCATTTATATTTATGAAACGGTCTTGTTTGTTAAGACCGAATTACTGAAGTGCCACCCTTGCTTTATACGAAACAGTCTCGTTCACGAACACAATACTCGCAATAGTAATAATATTCATCGCCCTAGAGTGTCAACCACTCTTTGCCAAAAAGGACCGTATCTTTCGGGAATAGTTCTATATAATTCCCTGTCCAAAAATATAAAAGACATTATGAAATTGAATATCTTCAAATCGGCGATTAAAAACTGCCCCCTGCACCAGTGCTTCTACACGGTAAAAGAATTTATTGATTATAATAAAAGTTAAATCCGTCTTGTACTTTATCACGCCATTGGTATAGAACTTTTTAAATAACTTATAACAATTTTAAAAATTATTTTCTTGCATGATTGTGTTGCCTTAGGGCTCATATTAATTTAGTTTTATGTGTACTCAACTTTGGCACGGTTGTGTACATTAATTCTGTAGCCCCATCCTG
>NNCF01128841.1:2767-24741 GCA_002313205.1 Laupala kohalensis | reverse complement strand
CTTCCTTCCTTCCGGAGAGTAAATTAGTTTATTGTCGTCCACGTGGTCATACGCAGTTTGTACTGTTTTTTGACAATAAATTTATTTATTATTTATTACTGAACAGGGGATAATACTGCCAATGAAAGATGTTGGAAACGGCTGATAGCAACGAAAGCGTTTCCAATGTTCTGTAGTAGTTCTTTCACTGCGGAAGGGTTATTTGAGTTCAACTGACCCTCTAATTTGACCCCCTGAGGTAAAACTCACAGGGAGAGAGATCACCTGTCCTCACCTCACCAGAAGACCTCCTGTACACGTGACAAGGTACTCAAGGGTCAATTCCATGTCTCATAATGTAAGAAAAGACAAGCACTGAGGAAGATGTAAAACGTTTTGACACGTCAGCGAGTAAAGAATAGTTTCATTGAAAAACCGAAACCCCCAAAAAACATTTTACCAATATTACGAAAATAATACATAATATCAGTAATCTCCATGACAGGGACTCGGCCTAATGAACATAAGCCTAACGAACCTTAACACGTAGGTACGTGCGAATCAATAAAGCGAATCTTGAGTGCATAAAATAAAGCAGTTGTCAAAAAAGCAGTTGCGAACTGCGTCTTGTGACCAAGTGGTGGTGGTGGTGGTGGTGGTGGTCGGGGCATTAAACTTATGTTACTCTCCGGAAGCAAGCGAGGGACGTATTCCATCAAAGGGCCGATCAAGGACCCAAGGGCAATGGCGGATTTAATATGTATAAAAGAAATTATTTAATAAATACATACTCTTATCCATTTATTATAATTCTAAAGTAAATTGTAGATATTTTGTGCAGTAAAAATTCGAGATTAATAAAACGAAAGTATTAATGACATTCCCGCCCAAGGAAAATCCGCCACTACCCGGAGGAAAACCGGAGGAAAACCCGAACCGGGATTATCTCTGCAGAGGTAATGTACTCAACAGTGTCAAGATTGTGTACAGTTAGAAATAAGCTATTAATAAACAAAGGGAGCAAAATCAACGTGCATGAAAAAGGAATTTAAATCAGTATTTAGAGTACTACAACAATGGCGGAATAAAGTAGAAGAGATATTAACGTCACCTATATCATCCGAAGTCATGTGGAGAACTATGTTTATCAGGGAATTGAAACTCTCTTTAACTTATTTTATTAAAATGTGTAAATTCTTTCACACTACAGAAACAATAGCACATTAAAAAAGCTTTTAACCGCGGATTTAAAGAGATTCATTTTGTATTTATGTCTTTTAGATTTTGGGGAAGGGAATTATACAAAATCATACCTAAATGATAAGGGCCTCTTTGACAAAAAGTTGTTGACACACCGGGACGATGAATATTAGCCTCATTACGAGTGTTGTGTTCGTAAACCAGACTATTTCTTCTAAAGCAGGGGTAGGATTTTAATAGTTCTGTCTTAACAAACACGACTACTTCATAAATGTATATGCAAGGGAGAGGGAGAATATTTAATTCTCTAAATAAAAGTTTACATGAATTTCAGGGGTGAGATTTACATGTAATCCGAATTATTCTCTTTTGAATTCTAAAAGTTTGAATGCTCTGAGTGGATTTACCCCAGAAGATTATGTCGTACCGTAAATGAGAATATAAATTTGCAAAATACACGCAGCGAGAAATGTGTTGACTAGCAATTTTGTTCCGCCTGGTTCTCTTGTTCCTGTGTGGAGTCTCAACTCGTCGCCATTATAGGAAGAGACGTGTACGAAATTAATATGTTTTAGAATTACTGGATTCGCTATCATTTTCAATTCTTCTAAAACCGAGCAATTACAAGTTTTAATGTACTACTATCCTCTGAAGTATTGAAATATTCCTAAAATTTCCAACTATTTAAAAAAGGGGGAAAATCCCTTAATATTTTTCTCTAAGGTCCTCATGTTTACATTTTCTCCGAGAAAGCGATAAAGGATGACAGGAAAGCAACTTTCCAAATGTCACTATAATAGAAATATTATTTAGGCAACACCACGACGTGCCACGTAATGCAAGAGTGCTGATTGCTTTAATCTAGATTTTTTACTATGGATAGGCAATTTCTGGAATGTTGGGATAACAAAATATTCTGAACAAACGAATACCACTTTTATTGTATTCATCGAGGTACATTAATTTTTTGTATAATGTCAATATGGGCCGGGTTTCTCTCCGGTTTCGGATAGTAGCGGATTTTCCTCGGGTGGGAATGTGATGAATACCTTTGTTTTATTAATCTCGAATTTTTACTGCACAAATGTCTACAATTTACTTTAGATTAATAATAAATGGATAAGAGTATATATTTATTAAATAATTTCTTTTATACATATTAAATCCGCCACTGCCCTTGGGCCCTTGATCGGCCCTTTGATGGGATGGTCCCTTGCTTGTGTCCGGAGAGTGACTTTGTTTATTGCCCCCCACGATGTCACACGCAGTTTGCAACTGCTTTATTGACAAAGTTTATTTTATTTATTTACTTTTCAACTCATGTGGCGTGTTCCTCTCTTGAACTGCACACGTGCTGAGGTTTGGTTCTAGTCATTCATCATTTTTAAGACATCGAATATCAGTCAGTAGATTACATTGTTGCATTATTATCTAGTATAGGTAGAATCGTATCTCTCTCGTCTCGTCGGGGGCTGCTGCTGCTGCTGCTGCTGCTGCTGCTGCTGCTGCTGCTGCTGTTGCCTCGAGTGTTTTCTCTGTGGTCCCATTTCGCCCTCGGAGCCCAAATCGTTTCTAATCTGGCGAGACCTTCCCCTGTCCTCCCCTGTCTGCCATAAATTGTATATGAGCTCCAACCCCCTCGAGAGGACAGAAGGGAAGCAGTCAAAGGGTGAAGGTGTGAAAGTTGGTTGAGGACTGAGGATTGAGGATTCGTTTGGGAGGGATTGAGGGTGGTAGTGCGGTCGGGAAATTTTGTGGACAACTGTGCATCAGACGGAGAGGAGAGGACGGAAGGTGAATAATAAAGAGGATTGAACACTGGATATGGAAAAGGCAAACGCTGAGGACGAAAGAAAATAATTTGCATTTTTGCTTAAGGCAGTATGAACAACCTGACGACTGTTATGAAAAACCAATATTTCTTTTTTATGAAAAAAAATTAATATGTATAAAGTTATCGAACAAAATTTGGATCTTTCAGGGCTAATATTTTAATAACACCTCAAATTTGTATGGACTCTTATGCATAATTCTGGCATAAATTAATATTGACATAAAAAAACTATCACTGGTACCAGCAATTTAATATAGAATATAGAACGTAATGTGCTTTTTGTGATCCATGCTTTTAACACAAAAACATTTAGATGTTACTATTTTCTATACTGTGACGTCACCTCTACTAGGGACAAGTCATCGTTTTATTCGACTGTTAACCTTTTAAACGAACAACAAAAGAGAACGAGAGACTTTTTACAAATACGAACAACATCGCATCGCATCGCTCGTAAAACAGTTGCTAGCGGACACTTTGAAGAAAACAAGGAGAAAGAGAGAGATGGAGAGAGAAGGAGACCCATTCATTGCACTTGTAAACAACGTAACAATCCACCACAACATTGTTGTAGTTTTCTCAAATGATACTCTATTGGATGGTGGAAAAATACAACGCGTGGGAAAATATTTTGAGAGGTCGAAATTTGAAAGACAATCATCAAGTGAAACATCATTTTAGAAGTATAAACTAAACTTTACCGAAAATAATGCGAACTAACACGAATTGCCAACTTCTACGAGTTTAAGTTATATCCAAATACATATTAATAATAGTTACTAAAGCGACCATTTGCTGAAAAAAAATACAATAACACAAGAAAGACACGGGGAAATATTTGTTCCACACGCTCGATGCAGAAAGTAAATGGATTTAAGTTGAAACAAATCTGAATGTGCTCCCAACATAATGCGAGGTACCCTTGTCATTACTCTTATGGACGATGACGAAGCGAGAGCGTTGGCTACATTGAGAATTCAAACTCTGCGCCAACATCGAGTCAGTTATTTAATACTTTATTCTCAAGAGCAGTTACAAGAATCCTATAACCACGTTGAGGACCGTAAACTAATTTACTGTTCCACTCCTTTACTATAAACTATAATACACAAATATAATACAATGCTTAGGACCAGTTCATGTTTTTTCTTCTTCTTCATAGATTACATTTTCTCTGAGTAAAGTTACATGACTTGCAGTATTAAGATTTTCGTAGAAACGCTCTTTCATTTAAACATTGTTTTTTTTAAATATATATATTTGGAAGCAAAGTTCACAAATACAAAAAAGAAAATAAAGAAAACAATTTCTCCATACAGGGACTTAAACGTTGTAAACTTACTTTTTTTTCAGAGACGAGGCACTTAAGGTGTTCAACACATAAATTGTGAAAAAAGCATAAATTAGAAATGACGTTTGGAGGACAGAAGAGAAACACGTTATCTTTCATATTTCTTTCTCTAACAAGTCAACTTAAGTCTCTATTTCAATGACTTTTGTTTTCATCATTTTCTCATAACCGGTTTTCATAAAACATTTAAGATGTTAGCGTTTCCAAATAGCAAAAGTTAATTTAACTTTATTAGTTTTTCTCTTTGTTTGATCTGCGTAAGGTACGCTCGCTCCGTCAGACTTCTTGTAATGTGGCTACAGAGAACATACATAATGCCTCGCCATTATGACTAATCAATGCTGCTTCATCGGATGATCAATACAGCGCACACAACCCTCGTAACTGGGGTAACAATACTTCCTTATTCAATTTATATAAGCCCTTGCTCATACTTGTGTTGTATTTTCGAATTATACGGTAAGAGCGCTTTCAACAAATTGATCCATTTGTGAATTAATTTTAATTTTCGGTGTACTACAAATCCCTCGCGCAATTTTCTTTTGTTTGATAGAATCACGGGGTTGACTGTACACAATGCTTTTATAACGTTGCAAGGGTTTATTCGGAGAGAATCTGTAAGAAAAAATTACAATCCAATTTGCTTGAAATTTTAAAATTGCGTCAAATGAACCAGTTGCAACTTTCATTTTATTCGCGGAACAAATAAATTCAAATAATGTTTTCCTCGCAAAAATTCCATTTGCAAATTTACGAGTGTAACATTTGACCTTCCAGATGATTGTTGAGGAAATAAACAACAAAGGAACAACAAGAGAGCGGTTGGGTTATTCATTTATTATTACTGAAATGTTTTCAGTCAGGTGTCGTGCGTTCATAAAAACCTCAGTTATAACCTCAGCAGAAGTGTTGGTTTTTAATCAAAATCCATTTCCAGTTGCGTGTATACTGAAAGAATCCGGCGTTGACTAAAGTTGGCCCCCTATAGCTCCAAAGAGAAACTAACACTGAGATAACAAATGAACGTTACTAATTTCGTACAGCAGATGTTTTCACGCAACCATTTTCCCAGATTCGTTCTTTATAACCAGGATGGATGTACGTATTTTAAGTTTGTGTTTTTATCATTAATTAGCTTTTCATAACAATTGAGCTACTAAAATAACGATCGAGTTGTTAATTTTGCGCACACGGGGTTATTTCCATTTAATATCTTCACACTCATTCAATTTTTTATCAATTCTCTTCCCCCCCCCCCTCCTTAATTATGATATGCACCTACAATGCAATATTGTGATTATTAAATGAATGAGATGATTGTAATATGCAATTAACCACTAATGAACGCAAAAATTTAATTTTCCTATACCTCACTGGCCATTTGGACACAATTTCATTGCAAATGAACTGAAGCGCAGAATACATAATCGGGATCTCTTTTTCTCTTATTCTTAACACGTGGAGAGTGCTCGTACAAAAAAAAANGGTTTTTTTCAACTCCTATGATTTTTAAACACCATACTCAGTTAGATAATAACTTGTACATGTAAAATTACAAACATATTGACATTATATATGTATTATAACTCGCAGCTAACTTTTTATCTTATCTAGGAACTTATGTAAAATGTTTTTGAATCCGCCTCTGCCTTAGGACCCCTTGGTCAGAATTGATGGGATGGTCCCTTGCTTGCTTCCGGAGAGTAAATTAGTTTATTGTCCTCCACGTCGTCATACGCAGTTTGTACTGTTTTTTGACAATAAATTTATTTTTATTATTATAATAAATGTATTAAACATTTCATGAAATTTCTCGTGCCCAAAAGTACTCTTGATTTATTTTCACGCGTAAAATTCACGCGTATTACCAATTATATTCTGCGTTAGCTTACGTCAACATCTTCATGTTCCTTGCATATAACGGATAAGGTTTTTAGCACTAAAATTTATCAAAGAACTGTACTTTGTTTCTCTTTGGGATTCTTAGGGCTCGTCAACGTCAAGGTTATTAGAGTCCTAAAAGGACTGTACGACTGTACGTGTTGATAAATAAGTAATTCACGCATTCATACACAAAAGAATGGTTTCAAATGAAATCAAAGGTCAGATTGAAAATTGTCATCCTCATTACTTCAGGCGGTGTATTCTAAAATCGTTTTAATTTGACAATTCAACCCCAGCATTATCTTTTTCCGAATTTAAGAAGTAATTCACGACTAGTCTAAAAAGAAATCCTGATTAATTTGAAATGTCACGTATTCGTTACAACAGTGTGACAACACTATGGCTGTCGATAGCTGTCGAAGAATACGCGCACTAATTAGTTATCCTCGGGGATATGTATATGACGCGTAACCTTTGTTTATTGAGGAAAAAGTTTATTGAAACGACTCGACTTAGGTAAGGAATTGTTAGATAATTTAAAAAGTTATGATAATTTATAGATTTTTATGTTTTTCTTTACGACTCTTTGATCTCTGTGCCGCAAAAGATGAAAAAGGATATGATTTGCTTATTTGTGAATATGGATTGTTTGGACTTTTGAAGAGTTCGTAGCCATTGTCCTTCCTGTCGTCCCATTCTCCAATGAATTAATAAGATGGTGGCTCAAGAGATCAAACAAAGTTTGTTTTTAAGTTTCTGCTGTTCTAATAATGAATAGATCCGACTCTAAACTGGGACTATTCTGATAGCTTCTCTCAATCCTATTCTCCAATTCTGATAGTGACTTTAGTTTGGTACACGAACCAATAATATTCTATAGGAACAAGAAATAAGGGATGAAAGGGATGACAAAGTGTTCATTGACAGCGTCGTCGACTAGTGTAATGTTCAAAACTGCAAAGTCCACCAACAGTGCATACACATGCTCGATAGCGTTGGGGCAGCGATTGGCGCATTTACACATTCAAAGATGCCAAAGAGCTGCGGATGGAAGTTCGTGAATTTCCTTTTTGTGTTTGCGCCCTTACATTCTGCGATACAATAAATGATTGTTATACAGTGTCTGTGTGCAGCAACCCTTAAAATTGATTCTGTATAGGAAAAGAGAAACCATCCTCTTTGGTATCTCCGTTCTTAACGCGTAACTAATGACATATTATCATGTAAGCAACTCGAAGAAGAACGAAGGTGATGAAAGATTGCTTTGAATCTGCTTCTTAATAGTTTTTGCATAATGCGATTTATAAGGAAGTTGTCATATAAGTCCTCGAATAAACATGTCCCTTTAACAAGACTACTTATAATGGCAAAGAAAACATTAAATGTGGTGTTTTTATGAGTATTCCAAGTATGTTAATAGACAAATAGCCGTAGATAACGTTATGTAAAATATACTCTATACGTGGATCGTAACTACGAAGCATTGGCGAGGCAGGAACAGAAACGTCATTGCCATTTTAATCTTCCAATAACATCTTCCAGGAAGAGAGAAAGAACAGATATCTCCTTAATATGGAAAAAATGGAGTGATATTATGAAACTTTTAATTGAGTTTCTAAATAAAAATGTTTTTATAAAATGCGTCATTTGCTCATGTGAGAAAGTGCTTAAGATACGGTCGTAGGTCAGGTTTAATACGAATAGTGAATTCTGAGCAATTTTTTTATTTATTTAGCTTATGGCATTTGCCATACACTGAATACATCAACAAAATAATATACAGACAGAGACAAAGGTTCATAAAAAAGAAAAACTTGACGTAACGTCTGGGCAAATATGAAATTTCATTGTATTTCATAAAATTGTATGTTTTCACTTTCTCATAAACGTAGAATATAGAAAGTTTTGTAATCGTGAAAAATTCGAAAATGAAATTTGGACGGAAAAATCCGTTTTGGTTATTCCTGGTTCAGAAAAAAGTGGTTTTTGGCATAACGTCTGTCCGTCTGTGCGCAGCGATTCTGATTGAACGGATGAACCAATTTAATCCACATTTCGTATTTACGGTAGAATTTACTTGTTGTCGATGCACGTGCTATAATTTCTTTTTCTTACTTTAAAACAAAGGGTTCTTCACATGAAGATCAAAGTACGCATATACATTTCTCTCAAAAACCGCTCCACCAATTTTGCTTAAATTTTCTGTACTTAAAGTACAATTAGTTCTGCATTACAGCTGCATTAGCAGTATTTCGCTTCGAAGTTTGGTATAGACGCAGTAAAAAAATTTATGTCTACTACACTTAGTTTGCTATTTCAAGAACCTTGAATAATATTTAGCCGTGTAAATGGACCAAACAGACGGAGAATACACTTTTCATAAACTGAAATGGAAGATATGATAAAGATAAAATACATAGGAGGACAGAAAATGCACTACAGATACGAAAATGCACCGATTTCTGTCTACAATGAAACAACATTTACAGAACACATTTACGATATTTATAAGACTGATATGTCGCTATATGTTTTGAAATAATATTCTGAACATTTATTTTACTTTAAAATTTCAAACAAACGACAATAAGTTCATCTAGCGACTTTGGGCTTGAATGGAGCACTGGAAGACGACCAAAACATAGAGGACCACAGGACAGAAATAACCCTTTTGCACCACTAGTTTAATAATCGTATCCAAAAATCTTAAAACATATGGATGAAGTAGAATTACGAATAAATAAATATAAAGGTAAACTTTATTGTGAAAGAAACAAAAGTTACGAATTGCGTTTGATAGCATCGAGGACAATAAACTAATTTACTCTCCGGAAGCAAATAAGGGCCGTAAGGCTGAGGGGGATTTAACGTTTCCACACTTTACTCCTAATAATACAAATAGTTCGGTTCGTGTTATAATATGAACATAATACCAACAAATATGTATTTAATAAAATTTTTAAAAAAATCATTTCCAAAGTACTTTGTATTATTATCAAGCTATAAATAATTCGGAAAGTATTGTTGATAAATCGTTACTATTAAATAACTATTATTACGTCAACAGATCGCGAGTCTTTGAAACCATCCAATAGATCCAGATAAAAAAATACGTTAAAATTCTGTAAGCCACACGTTGCATTTTTGGCGTGAATTGAATTGAGAGAATTTTATTTGCCATTTTTCTTTTTTCTTGTTTCCTTGTAGAGAAAAGTCGTTAAGTTGGAGCAGATCGATCGTGCGCTTTCTTCCAATGACAGTCCTTGGTTCATCACTCACCGCTGCGGGGTAGGGAAGAGTCCTTGCAAAATTCATGCTCTTCCTTCTCGAAGTTTCCGCCGTAAGGAAGGGATCTGGCTTCACTGAGTTCACTGTGACAGTCATGTCGACGGTGCGCGTGTCATTTGCAGCTCATGCGCTGCTGAGGAAGATTAACGATGTCTCGGAGCATTTGAATATAGTCTCTGTTGTGGAGTGTTTCATTGTGTAGACTACCTTCACGATTTATACTCAAAGATCTTACTTCGCTTTTAAGAGAAATTCAACTTAAGAAAAAGAAAAAAACATGAACAGAAACCATTCAATTTGTTTATTAGTTTATTTTGTTTATTAGTCGCAGTAAATTACTCTCTTGCGCTCAACGTGGTCTTCAAAGTCAGTTTGTAACAGCAGCTCTCTTGACAATATATTATTTATATATACATTCATTTATTGTGAGTCTAACTGGCCCGATGTTGGTTCAGAGCTTTGTACTCAGTGTAGCCAATGCTTTTACTTCGCCATCGTCCGTTAGAGTAATGATGAAGGTACCTCGAATTCAGTTCGCAAGATATTCGAACTTCTCAAAACTTAAGTCCATTGCCTATAAGGGCCATTAATTCAATTCACTTGCTCTTCTGGCCGTTCGCAGTTCTTTGTGTGGAACAAATATTATCGTGTGTCTTAGCTTCTTGTGATATTAATTTGTATATTTCACGGCAAATAGTCGCTTTAGTGACTACTATTAATATTTATTCCTATATTATTTAAATTCGAAGAAGTTGGCAATTCGTGTTAGGCAGCCAAATTAATAATAATAATAAATTTATGGTCAAAAAACAGTACAAACTGCGTCATATGACCACGTGGAGGACAATAAACTAATTTACTCTCCGGAAGCAAACAACGGACCATCCCATCAATTCCGATCAAGGGCCCTAAGGCAGAGGCTAAGGATTCAAATTTTTTTTGCATAAGTTCCTAGATAAGATAAAAAGTTAGCTGCGAGTTATAATACATATATAATGTCAATATGTTTGTAATTTTACGCAAATATGTTTGTAAATTTACATGTACAAGTTATTATCGAACTATAGATTATAGTGTTTAAAAATCATAAGAGTTGAAAAAAAACACTAAATTCACGATTTATTATTACAATAAACACGCCCCTAGACAAAGACTAGAGAACCTGTATAATAAATTGTATTTTACTTTTCGGTAAAGTAACACGACTCTGAGTATACTTCACAAAGTGAAATGATTATGAACGCGGTTCTACGTTATTGGTTTTCTCTCCAAAACCTTATAGGAAAACGAACGAAATTATGACTTTAAACTCATTAAAGTTTCAACTAAGATTAAAGGAACAGCACAAAAATATTCTAATATTACATGAGAAATGAATAATATTAAAATCTTGTTTGTATGAATATTTTATCGGAATGGGTTTTACATTTGAATTATTTTCGATAGTTATATTTTAAATTCTTCTTTGCACTATTAAGTACATCATCTCTTTAGCGCTGGTTTCATTTGTTTAATTATTTACTCGGTTAAAATTCGCTTTTAAAAATCTCGAATCATCAGCAATCACAAGAGATCTTACAGTTATAAAGCTGAATTAATTGTGACATTGAAATCATAACAAAAACGCACAAAATTAATACATTAATAAACTTGAAAATAAAACAAATTTAAATTAATTTGTCAAGTTGTGACGATTTCAAAAGTCGTACAACCTTATGCTGTCCAGTGAAGAGGACGCTTCGAATATATTAGAAGAATCATTTATGGATTTGGTCCTCTTGATTTCTAAGTTCAGGGAACCGGATGACGAGGTAGCGACGAGGGGTCGACGTTGTATCTCCACAAATCTGGGTCCGTCTTCTTCATCAAGTAGATGTGACTGAGGTAGAAGTGACCGAGCCGCAACCTAGTCAAAATAGTTTGGTCTCTTCTTCCCAAATTGGGGGGGAGGAACCTTCGGTAGTTGATTGTCTTACAAGATGTAATTTCCTACATTTTGATCCCATTGTTTTAAAATGGTTGACTAGAATAGTTTCGTAGATTAGTTTGATTGTAATATTCTCAGATGCGACGAAGGCTACCAGATTGCTACCCGAATATTGATTAAATCTCGCAATTTTTACCCGACTTTCGCGAACGGAAATTCCAGTCGTTGTGTGACAAAACCTGAAGCGTCATTTGAAGAGGAACGTCATGAACAGCTACCAGAAAAACAAGACGGTGTTTATTCCAAAAGATCTGAATAAATGTTGGAAAAAGATTTTAGAATAGAAAAATCGATATTGAGAAATAATTTCTCGGTGTGTTTATTGTTTGATATTAACTTCCATGTAACGCGAGGTTCCTGAATACGATGATATTAAAAGGAGAACAACCCATTTTTCCTTCCCCTATTATTATGTTTTTCAGTAAAGCAATTACAGGACATGGTTTGAAACATTTTTAAAAATATGTTCTCGCCAAAACTGTTTAGTGTTGTTTAAGGATTATATTCGTTTGAGACTTATTTATTTGTGCCTTATGTTCAGACAAGATGCATGCTCTTGTACACGACCTTTAGATTTCGGAAAGGGAATTGGGAAGGAGAGTTGTTGGGTTACCGGGAAACTTGAGGTACAGGTCTGACATTTGTCTGGAGTAGGTGAGGGCAACTCCATCTCAACTGACGAGCAGGGTCGAACGCGCGCTGTACCGCTCAGCGTAGGTGAAGACTCTTATTACTAGAATGTTCTAGAATGCTGTGGATTAAGACGAAACTAGGAGAAATTTGCGCGTGGAAAAGAGAATGGACATGAAAAGCAGAAAGCAGCCGATTGAAATTCCGACTTGATGAAGAGAGACGCGTCTAACGGAACTTCTTCTTAAAAAGACGATGAAATTACATCATGTTTTCCTCTCATATGATATTGGAAGAGGCGCTCTACTAGTTCATAGTTATGATATATCATATTTTTCTAGCGCAATCCTGTTTATTTTACGTTAATTGACGCAACGTACTGTGTAGCTAGTTATTGTAACCGGCAATTAAATAGAGAGATCCCTTTTACCTTTCAAAAAGAAAATATTTGTAATGTTTTAGTCTTTTAACTCTGTAAAATAACAAATGGCTGAAGAAATAATTTTTATTTGGCGAAATAAAAAAAGAAAAATCGGGATTTTAGAAAAAGTTTTATTAAACAATTGAAGAGTAATTTTTTTATTAAAAAACTTCAGAGGAAAAAGTCTAGAGAACAACTGTTTCGAATTTTCCTTTACTTCTAATAGTTCATTCGTTTTAAAAATAAAATTTCACGGTGTGTTCTTTTCCTAAAATATTTTATACCAAGAGGTTACGATAACAAGATTCCATAAACTGTTGGTTTACAGTTTCTTTTATGCGTCACTAAAAATTAACGCAGCAGATTTCCAGAAAAAAGTTAAAAAAATACGCGGTGCCGTTTTACTGTCTCATTGTATATTTAACCCCTGTTTAATACTGAAACGCGCCGAAGAGGAAAAAAGAGCCTTTTCTTTCCACCAAGGGTTTGGGGGGTTTGGGGGGTGGGAGGAGGAGGAGGAACAGCCAGCTGTTTTGTTTCATCGATTTCAGCCCCTTCGTTTAAAGAGAGGCTGCGCTCGCGAAACGGAGAGAGTTCGATTATTGTTGTTGTTGCATTCAAATGATACTCCGAGTCTAGAGAATTCTATTCAAAACAATTATTTTGATTTATTTTGCTGTGTTCTAAATATAGTGAATTACTCAAGAGAATAAATCTAGTCGAGTAAAACCGGAAAAGAATCAAGATAAACCCGTGATCATCGTACATCGCGATAGACAATAGTTTAATCACGCAGGTGGCTAAGGGATTAGCGTAGTCTCTCACGGGTTCCAGGGGGGGGCAGGCGACGACGACGACGAAAGCAGTTTCCTTTTTGGTTATTTTGAAAAAGAGCTATTTGAATAACGTCAGTTGTCATTTTGTTTTCAATCAATTCTTTTCCAGTTCAATGAGATTTTCTTTTGAGTATCGTAATCACATTCAATCACAATTTTTACCGCATGTCTCTACATCCTGTTTCTCGCTCTCCGTCACTTCCGGTCAATTTTTGTATTAAATATCAAACTGAACATCCTTCGTGAAACTACACTGTTCACGTCAGAGTGCGTCCATGTAAAAACACTATTGACAACCAATAAGATTCCAGACTTAATTAATCTCATGATATTTTTCCTTTTTCCTTCCGCTGAGAGCTTTCCGTGAAAAGAGATCCGAAAACAGAGAAAAGTCCTCATCATTACACTTATTATTCCTCGGTAAAGTTTTGTTGAAGACGAACGAAACAAGGAGATAGAGAAGTACAAGCGATCAAACTAGGACTCCACACTTCGAGAACTTTCCGAGCTCTTTCTCCAGATCACGAGACGAAAATGGACAATGGTGAAAACTTTTAGCTATTAAAACCAAACTTCGGCTCTCGGAGATAGATTACTCCAAGCAAACATTTCATTTTCTTCCAATACTTTAAACCACGAAACAGAGTCCAAAAAAAAGAAAAGAAGAAGACAATTGGTAATTTATTTCGTTAAAATTTCTTTGTCCAATCCCGTAAGATACGAAAAACTCATTCTTTTTATCGTAACTTCTATATTTCTTTAGTACAAAGAATAATTAATAAATTTTACTTGTTCGATGACTCATAGCGAGCATTTTATAGTGTGGACATAGTTCTTAATAATAAAAAAAAAGAAGAAGAAAAGAATATTATATTAATTTAATTTACGAATAGCTTCAGGAATGCGTGCTTTTATCATAAATTGCAACGTGCGAAATAACACGGTTTTATAATTGATATATTTTATAGTTACAAATTACATAATTAATCGACAAGTCTTAAATTCGTATGGTACTTTGATAAATAATAACATTTTTCTGCTCTTTACCAATTAATACATTTCAAGTTTCTAAAATGAGAATCTTAGTTTCTTAAGTCCATCACTCTCCACAAAACAGCATATAATAAATAATAAATAAATTTATTGTCGACAAAGCAAAAGTTGCAACAAACTGCTCATGAACAATTAATGTCTACAGAATACGTACTCGAGAAATAAATTTGTGTTTAATAAAACTGAAAAAAGTTATTTCAAGAGCAATTATTATCGAATTATAGATTACTCGTAAAATATTGTCTATTAAAATAACTCTCAATTCAAGATTAATTATTATAATAAACTGTCGCCCCACCCCCTATGCAAGAGGCTAGAGAACCCTGTAGATAAAATCCATATCTACCCGAAGAAAAACCTAAGAACAAACCGGGTCAGGATGGGTTAGAGAGCTTTAGAAACAGTTGTTGTATCTGTAAAATAGGTTCAGAGATACAAAACTGAGGTATTCATTCTTAAAACGTCAAGTCCTTTCACGCTGTATTACGTAACACTTACAGAGATCTCCCCTTGTGATTCAGATCTGATTGTTGCGTGATAATTCGAGCGGAGAGAGGAGCGAGTGCTCTCTCCTCGAGAGAGAAAGAGAGAGAAAGAGAAAGAGACTCGCATCGCGTCGATCGACAGAATTCGAAAGGAAACATCTGACGGTGGATCACCTTGGAAACACATTCGAAACGGTATTAGAATCGAAATGAGGTTATGTTTCCACGACGAGGGACACAACAGAGACGTAAAAGTTTTTTCAAACACGTATTTGATTACTTGCGAGGTTTCTTTTTTTGTTTCAAGTCTTTTTTGTACTAATTATTTGCTTACGTTCTCTGAGAAATAAAATATTTCAGCTGTTAATGAATGACGTATTCGTATTATAGAATTATTTCTTAGCGAATGACACCTAGAATGATTTCCCTGCAGAACGTAACTCTTATTTTGGTCGTTGTTGGAAGTTCTGATGGATTATTAGTTTCATTCTTTCGTGTCGAAAGTCGATAATTCCAAACCTTGACTAATGTGTGAGAAACGTTAGTTACAGGAGGAGAAAATTCATCAACAGAGCGAGATAGCAAAAGGAAAAACAACAACAGTTTTTTAGATCCATCATTCGTACCATTCACACAACAGACGATGGTGAGAAATATCGAGGAGGAGGAGGAGGAGGAGCAGCAATTTGAATAAACTCACCATTTAAACACAGCCTCCGGGTGAAGAGACCAGCATCTAGGAGGAAGAAGAAGTAGTAGTAGTAGAGAGGAGAGAAATCACTGATCTTGATGTAGTACTTTTACACATCGCCACTTTAACAGACACACGATGCCAAAGTTCGAGAACGAGATTGAAAGAAAAAATCACCTTCAAATCCCCGAATCACACTTTACAGCGTCTCAGAAATATCACACTTTACTCCCCTCCATCTAAAGTTAATTTTTTTGTGTTCCACCCCCTTTTTTTTTCTTTCGAGAAATGTGAGAGTTGTTCTGAACCGTCGGCAGCTCGAGCTCCCGGTTGTTACGGTGCCAACGACCCAATCGCTGGAAAGAACTCCACTCAGAGATACCACCGGGCGATGTGGAGGGAAAGAAAGAAAGACAGAAACAGAAAGAGAGAGAATGAATAAAGTTACAAGTACAAGTGTACGAAATGCAAAGGTAACCAGCTGAACCTTCGCGTTGCGCGCCCGTCCACACACTGACGGTGGACCGTGAGGCACCTCCGCGCGCTGCCTGGTGGCGGTTCCCAGAAGCGGGAACAGAGACGCATCGCTGGGCGCCGGCGCGCTGAAGGAGGAGCAGAACATCGGCGGGTCGCTGGCTGGTTGTGGTGACGTAGAGGGACAGACGGGAATCCACCTCCAGCAGCAGCTCGGTTATAGGAGGAGGAGGAAGACGGCAGCTAGAGCTGTCGATCATCCCCGTTCTGATACAATGCTTCTGTATATGTACGAATTTCCTCCTCGTTCTGTACACGCTTTCGCTTTTAGAGGCGACAACCTAATAATAATAATAATGACAGAGTGCGAGTAATCCCAATAATTCTGTCAAACATGCGAGTAGTATCCAAGAACCTGTTCAAATCGTTGCAAGAACTGGAACTGAAGCCACAAAAACGTCGAACTCATCCCCTAAACACATCCCCCGCTCGTTTCAGCGAATTCTTATATACGTGATATTTGATGAGAACTCCTTAATGTTTCTCTCCGAAACAAAATTACCATAAATGCGATTAAGACGAGTCTCTGACTTCTCCAACCACAAAAAAAACGACAGAAAGTCGCGAACAAGATGGAAATAATAATAATAATAAATTTACTGGTAAAAAGCAGGACAATCTGCGTATGACCAATAGGAGGACGATATACTAATTTAATCTCCGGAAGGAAGGAAATAAATAATCAATTTTGAAATAAATAATCTCGAATTTGGAGTTATGTTAATAGATACGATTTATAAATAATAATCTAAAGTTCCATAATAATACGTACTTCTGAAATAACTTTTTTGTGTTTCATTTAATACAAATTTCTTGCTATTATGTCAATTTTATAACACGTACCGATATATCTTTGATGTTGTTAGGAGTTAAATCTTCCCCAGCCCTAGGACCCTTGATGGCAATTGAAGGGATGGTCCCTCGCCTGCTTGAGTTTGTCATCCCCGTGGTTATAAGCAGTTTGTGACTTTTACTTTTACACAGTTTTGCAATATTGTCTCATAAATTATGAAATGTAGGACTAATAGTTGTGAAAACTTATTTGCAGAGCATTTTCTAATAGAACGCTTTTGAGAAGCATTTTTTCAAAAGGAACCGGGCTTCGAATACAGGTCCTTGCGAGCTACTGACTGCGTGATTCATTAATTTGTTCCCTAACAGCGATTAACCGCTATTAATGATATTAAGTGTCACTCAAATGTTATTTCTAATGTTCCGCATTATATTTTATTACTTTTGGTTCGATAGCAACTAAGATTTATTTTTGAGAAAAAAAAAGTCGAGCTGTGTTGTTGTTCTCTTCCTCCTCCGTCGCGTCGCTTGGCTGAGTGAGCTACGTGAGCTTTCCAGCCCCTCGCCTTCTCCAGACAAATGTAGTTTCCCCGCAACCCAACATGTGTTCTTCCCAATTCCCCAAACACAGAGTTAGATGAACGAAAATAGGTCGTAAGGAAACGTAAGGTAATTTCGCAAACTAAAAAGAAAAAATAGGAGTCAATTTGAAGTCTATTTTCAAATGATATTCTCCTGAAAATGTATTGTACGAGAATTACGGAGACAAAACGACGATGGCGCATGCGTAAAAAAGCGTAGTCACGTTGAAGGTGTGAGAATTACTCGAGATCTACTTCATCTAATGAATTCTAAGGGAACTCTGAGCATAAAAACAGCAAATATATATTATTACAAAAAAAAATAAATAACTACTACAATTGACGTCCGTCAAATAGAATAAATAATCAAAGACTTACGGACGAACAGATTTTGTGATTTTAAGCTCACAACGTTTCCACTTTAACAGAAAAAGCTTAAACTCACAAAATCAAATTCATTGTGGTCGTGAGTCTCTGGTTATATTTTAAAACTAATTTAGCATTTGAGAAATGAAAGTGTTAGAATATCTTTAAAGAAGGTGAAAAGTAAGTAGTTTTTTGTTCCCTTTTCGAAGAGTCTCCCTTCATGAGAACCCCCAGTGAATTGTTTGTTGTACCCACTGCAACGAAATTAAATGATATTGCAAGGATTTAATTCATAGAATACGCAACTGGTTCTCACAGAGTTTGTGTTAATCGGTGATAATATGTGGGATTTACATTTAAGGGATTGAATACCAATGCGGTTTCCAATTTGTAGAACTTTTTTATGAAAATGCTTTATTTGCTTAATTTCAAAATGTAAAAGGGCAAGTATAATATGATATATGAAAATACAGCAACGTTACTTTTCCCCATCCTGGCCCGGATTTTTCTCCGTTTTTCCTTCGGGTAGATGCGGATTTTTTATACACGTTCTCTAGGCTATGTCTAGGGGCGTGTTTATTGTAACAATAAATCGTGAATTTAGTGTGTTTTTCGTGAACTCTTATGATTTTTAAACACTATACTCAGAATAATCTATAGTTCGATAATAACTTGTACATGTAAATATACAAACATATTTGCGTTAAATTACAAACATATTGACATTATATATGTATTATAACTCGCAGCTAACTTTTTATCTTATGTAGGAACATTTGCTGAAATTTTTGAATCCGCCTCTGCCTTAGGGCCCTTGATCGGAATTGATGGGATGGTCCCTTGCTTGCTTCCGGAGAGTAAATTAGTTTATTGTCCTTCACGTGGTCATACGCAGTTTGTACTGTTTTTTGACAATAAATTTATTATTATTATTAACCCAAATTATCTAAAACTTTCCGAGTCAACCTAATATATTTTATTTAAAATCTGCACATTTTTCTTGTCTATATTGAGGCCATATGCAGTTTATATTTGATTTATGCAATCGAGGCAATCACTATTAAAAATTTTAAACTCATTGAACGGAAAGTTTATATTTCGTCAAAATACACAGATTATAAGTTCAAAATGAATATCAATCTCGTTCCTTTGCTAACGTTCGGGTTTCGTTCCTATCCTTCCTTTGTAACATATAGCGGATTAAATTTGTGACTGAAATATTTTCAGTTTTTATGCAATACATATATATCTCATTTGTTGTAATATTCGAAACAGTGATTGTCAAAATTTTGCTGTGTCACTTCACATTTGTCCGTTCTACGAAAGGACACAAGTAATTAGGTTAAAACTTTGGAGAAAGATAAATAGAAAAAAATATCGGAGACACTTGAGGGACACGAGGAAGGTTATTAGTAACAAAACAATCATTACTTAATCGCTTAATTATTACAGGAAAACGCTGTTAAAATTATCTTAACACTTTCGACGAATAGGGTCGATATGTTTCTCCAGAAGAATAAAAGTAATGATTTCATATTGATTTATTTATAACGCTATAATTTGATTCTCATAGACAATATTAATTTATAATAAATAAATAAATCGTTTGCTTCTTTTTTTTAAGAAAAGAATTAATTCAATTTAATATAATACTTAGTAGAAGTATAATAAAATGTTTTCGACTGCGTAATCGTAAACACAATTTTTTAAAAATGTTTTCTCTCACGTCAAACGTGGATTCTGCAGACAGCATAGATTTACTAATAACCCTCCATTGTGCCCCGCAACGTTTAATGAGAAATTTTAATGTTAAACGTAGTTCATCTCTGGGAGCGCCAGTTGCACAGCACTGGTATGATGTAAATGTAATAACACAGGACAGTGTATGACGTAATAATAACATACCTGTTTTTCTTAGAGTGCAGTAAATGAGGAATGCGGCGTGAAAAACAAATGAAAACATTTGGAGGCGGAGACGGACATTGCGAGGAAAGGAAGGAAAGGAAGGAAAGGAAGGAAAGGAAGGAAAGGAAGGAAAGGAAGGAAAGGAAGGAAAGGAAGGAAAGGAAGGAAAGGAAGGAAAGGAAGGAAAGGAAGGAAAGGAAGGAAAGGAAGGAAAGGAAGGAAAGGAAGGAAAGGAAGGAAAGGAAGGAAAGGAAGGAAAGGAAGGAAAGGAAGGAAAGGAAGGAAAGGAAGGAAAGGAAGGAAAGGAAGGAAAGGAAGGAAAGGAAGGAAAGGAAGGAAAGGAAGGAAAGGAAGGAAAGGAAGGAAAGGAAGGAAAGGAAGGAAAGGAAGGAAAGGAAGGAAAGGAAGGAAAGGAAGGAAAGGAAGGAAAGGAAGGAAAGGAAGGAAAGGAAGGAAAGGAAGGAAAGGAAGGAAAGGAAGGATTATACGAGAGAGCAAAAGCAGTGCAGCTCTTTCATTAGCTAACTACGTTTCCAAATTTCCCAAACTGAAATTGTGTGCGTCGTGTGTCTGCTGCTGCGAAGGGGGGCCGCGGAATCAACCGAAACTTCCTCTTCTTTGGAGACGAAAACAGATGCAACGCGGTTTATGAAGTTTGCAAGATGGAGGATACGTCAGACGAATGACGAGTTACGACACGCAGACAGAGACAACAGGGCGGCTTTGAAGTCGGAGTTGGTGCATTTTAATTAAATCATGGATATGACGAATTTGTTGGGGAGAACAACACGAAACAGCCTCTGACATGAGGGGAAGCAGTTGGTTAATTTTATAAAACGTTTTCGGAAGCTGAGGGAGGGAGAAACAATATGACGAACGTTGAAGGCATGCTGCGATAGGACACATTCGTTTTTGATGTATCATCAGTAAATTCTGAGTAAGAGACGAGCTGTAGGTGCTGAATATTGTATACATTTATAATACATAAAGTGAATTTGCATCGTTATTACCATCCAAACCATTCCTTGGTAATTTTCTCGTTACAGAGCTGAGACACAATTCAATATAGTAACAAATAGTAACATCTAGATAAACAGGCCAAGTTACTGGATATGCAGATCTATTAAAGGAGTGTACAATAAGAACAAGGAATAAAAAGTGAGAAGAACAGAAGTATAAAAATGGTGGAATTATTTCTACACTCTGGTGATGTGTTAACTTTGCAACAGTACACCCGAAGATGTCTGTCGGTAAGAGTAGAAAAGTTGTGTCGCTTTAACATTGTTTTCATATTCACGTTCCCCTAAAGTTTCAATTCATGTACTATATGGTCTCGTACTTCGTCTTGTTATGTAATAATAATAATAATAATAATAATGTTACAAAATTTTAAATATTTCATTTATTCTAAGGAGCATCTAATTTGTCGACAATTAAGTTCTCTGTCTGTTTAACTGGTGGACTATTTGTTACTATATTGGACATAAGCAGACGTTTTAATAACATAGAATAATTAATTGTTTATTGGTATCTTTACAACAACATTCCTTTTCCTACTTAACCTCAATAAACTCACTTGGGATTTCACCCAAAACGCTTGAACTGCATTGTGCGAGTGGAAAAGTTTACAACTTCTTGAGATGCTTTCATATAATTTCTAATGGAATATATTAAATGGTATATAGATTGCCATTCGCAACATTCAAACATCCAACCCTTCTAATGGGGACCCCATTTCCTTCAAAGGTATTTATTTAATAAGGAGTTGAAGAAACCCGACGTTGCCCGGTTGTAGGAATTGCTTTTGCAGCGAAGCGACTGACTTTCTTTCAGAAAGTTACCTTTTTGGTATTTCTTTTTTCGATCAACGTTTATTTAATTGCAGCCGCAATCACCTCACCCCCCCACCCCCCCGCAAAGCTTAGCAACAAGTGAAGGTACATTTACTGAAACGAAGCAACACATCGCAAAAGGACACAAAAACAAGTCAGAAGTTGCTTTTCATTTAGACTGTGATAAGAACTTTGCAAACGTACTTAGTCGCAAATCAGCTTACTTCCATAGTTGGACGTAAGAATTCAATTTCTTTTTCTTCTGATGCGAAAACTATCGTTTAAACTCTAATATTTGCAGTTTTCCCTATTTTCATATGTCGCG
>NNCF01128839.1:301736-354404 GCA_002313205.1 Laupala kohalensis | reverse complement strand
CCTAAAGCCCCACGAAAAAAAAAAAAAAAAAAGTACAGAACGTTTGAGCTTACGAGATACACTTCTTTCGGAAATAGAAATAATAAGATACACTCGACTTCCAAATGATTAACAATTTAAGATCTAATAGTTTTGATTTTTTAAATATTTTGTTTGAAATATTATCTAAATATTAAAATATTAGATTCAACATGTAATCATAAATCAGTATTTACTGATAAAATATTTCTGATAAATAAATGAACTAGCTATAATTTCAAGATGTAGAAGAAGGATTCATGTGCTAAAATTTATTAAGAGCTCACCTAGGATGTACAATGTGATTTTGGTGAAAGATATTTTGTCCACAAATTCATAAGATCTCCTCATAATGAAGTAAGAAATGGTCGATCAGTTAACCGGACATAGCACTTTATTGTTGACTAACTGCCTTGCGCTCACTGTGGGATTTGCCCTCCAGAACTACGGAACCACGGGAAACCAACGGTCAGGACACGCATATATACAATAAATATAAGCATATTTACAAAAGATACTTAAATAAGAGAAAAATAAATTATAATGTAAAGTATACCAGTTTTGCCATAGAAATAAAGATTAAAATAAAATTCAATTATTTACAATACTAAAAAAACATATAATTGACGTAATGCCTTGGAATGTCTTCTCAACATGTCTCCGCCTGAAGCAAAAACAAAAGACGAAGCGGTAGAATCACGGTTCATTTGAATCAGTGGTTTCAGGGCATATTACTCTTTTTCTCATCTCCCTCACATAGCTTAGGAACTGACCCAGGGACTGCACTACAGATACTATATCGTCCCTCATTATCTACGTTAATGTGATAATTTTGGAATGCACCTACTTGGATAAAAGTTCGTTTTTGATCTGTTTTCGGGGATGTTAGTAAAATGTGAATCCAATCTTCATTTTGTTCCCCGTAAAGTGGGCAAATAGAGTCCCGATCCCCCCTCAGTTTTCTTAATTTCCACGCTCCTACGCGAAACCATCCGTAACCCGATCGTTCTTTTGATTTGAGGCAGTCAATGTGTGGTTTTCTGCCCCATTGTCCGGCTACTAAGGTTTGCACGATGAGTGATCTCGTTTCCAGTCTGTTAGTTTCTATTTCACGACGGTATAAGTCTTTAGTTTTCTCTTAATATCTTTTAGATCGTTTAACGATGGACTATTCTGACTCACACAAGTGATTCCTGCTTTATGAATTAAATTTTTAATTTGCCTGTCCCATTTTCCTTCTGTATTACAATGATAATACTGAGAAATCTCTTAGATTGCGGTGAACCTCAACCAGGTAACAGATTAATTATCTTTCGTGAAATGGGAGACGGAATGAAATTAGGAGACGGGACCGGAGTTCGAACCCGGGACCTTGAGCTCAGCGCGTTTATGCACTTACCGACTGTGCCATCCCATTCGCCTCCTGGGCCTGTCTTCCATCCTCATTCAGTACAAGTTGAATGAGGATGGAAAACGTGCCCAGAAGGCGAATGGGATGGTGCAGTCGGTAAGCTCATGAGCGCGCTGAGCTCAAGGTCCCGGGTTTCAAACCCCGGTCCCGTCTCCCATTTTCATTCAACGTAACATAATTAAAATGGTACGACTGAGTTACAAGTGGGTTCCTGGTACCTGCCCTTATCGAAAGTCAATATTTAATTGCTCTTAATTGGAGAGTTAGTTCAATGGGAAGCAACCGAAATTCCCATAAAATGCCACTGTTTGCTGTGCATTGAGCAATGCCCGTTACCATTTTAAGATATTTCGTTTGAAGCGAGTTTAAAATATCGTTATTCCCCGCGCCCCATATTTCCGCTCCATACGCTATTCCCCGGATGAGTAGAGATTGAAACATTTTATCCACGAGTCTTCGTTTGCAGGAATTGTAATTTTTTATTTTGTTATTGTACTTAAAATGTAATTGTCTTTTCGTTGAGCTTTCTCCTTATGCCTCGTCCAAGTTACGTTCATGCAGATGGTTACTCATAAATATACGTATTCTTTAACGTTTTCTAGCGTTTCTCGTTTATACGACCAAATTTCATTCTTACTGTAGACCCACCCATTTTTAAATGTCATGGTTTTTGTCTTATTAACGTTAACTTTTGGTTTCGTTTCTTCGCAGAAAATTTCTAATTCATCTAAACTTCTCTGTAAACCTGCTTGTGGTTTTCAGAAAATAATCAAGTCGTCGGCAAAAAGGAGTGCTGGTATTGAAATATTTTCATCTCCGATCCTGGGTGCATCTCCATTTACCGTGGGTAGTCTATCTACAAGCCCATCTATGAATAGTATGAAGAGAAGTGGGGAAAGTACGCAACCTTGCTTTACACCTCTTTCCACAGAGAATGTATCTGTTACACTATCTAATTCTAATCTCATGCATCTCGTATCTGATTTATACATCCCTTGAAGCATTTATAGGAATTTTGTGGAGATTCCTTTACTTTCTAGAATATACCAAAGTATTTCCCTATTAAAGGTATCAACTGCTTTTTTAAAATCCGCAAAAGCACAAAATAGCTTACCTCTTTTCACGGAAGTTGCCTTTTCCGCTATTGTGGTAGTTATAAAAATGTTGTCTACTGTACTATAGTTATTTCTGAATCCTGCTTGCAATGCTGTCACTTTTCCTTCTTTTTCTATCCATTTATTTAACCGTACGTGAAGAATTTTGCAAAAAATCTTAGCAATTGCATTAATTAAAGAAATACCTCTATAGTTATTAGGATCGTTAAAGTCACCTATGTTTTTATAAATCGGACAAATTATTGATGTATCCCAAATTTCAGGAAACGTGGAAGTGTCGTAAAGAATTCAGCAAATCCACGAGAATTGGAGCAATACTAGAATTTAAGGAAAAATATAGTAATATTGGAGGTGGATACATCCTTTTTAGAACCGATGAAGAGAAGAGTGGTACTGTGAAACCCACGAAATGCGGGAAAAATTTTGAGGTTGGGTTGGACGTAAAACGGAGTTATTCAACTACTAACTTTTAAATTAAACCGTGAATGATATTAAAATTGAAAAACTTAGGATAGGTTCGTTTAAGACTAAACTTTTAAAATTAATTAATAGTTCAAAAAACATGTATTAGTAATACACTAAACAGTAAACAATGAATTTCTTTATTAACTTATTCCGATTGATATTATCCCATTAATACTTCGAAATTAAGAATAATTTGTTCATTGCGTGGGCTCTTTCTAACATGTCTGTCTTATTGGAGGCTATAGCGATCCACGCTTTTATGCAAATAATGAATAAACTAATGAGGAAATTCATTTTTTAATTTTTTAGAGCATTACTAATTAAACGGTGTTTTTTAACTTTTAATTTCTTTCTCTGATTTAGTACAGCGAAGAAATAATAATAATAATGATTTATTGTCAAAACATATTTGAGAACATCTAAATAAGTCATATCACGAGAATATATTTTCGTGATATTTAGCATTATTTTTATGTGTTTCCTACAAATCGGAGATCGTTAAAGAGAAGATGAATTTGCTGAAGTTCGATAAATGAACAAAATTCGCTGAATTTTGGAGAGATATTTTACTAATATCTAGTTGTATGTGAAATCGATATCTCTGTTTGGTAGTACCTTATTACTCGGAAGTAATGAAAATATTCAAATAAATCTATTCAATAACGAACTGAAAACTCATAATGACTACGTAAAATAAACTTCAAAAATAATGACGGATCCCATTTTAAAGCGCTCGACCAGTTAAATTGTTGACGTCCTTTTACCAGAAGCAGATCCATACTTTTTATTTTCCCTAACCAGTTCAAAAACGTATTTTTACTTCCAACGTATTAAGTATTACTCATTGTTACTAAAAGACTTTTTGTCTCTGTTTTATTGTTTCCTGTACATTCTTCATTTTTGTATGTGAACCATTGAGAAAGACGGCAATGAATTGAAAAGTGTTTGAGTGAGAAATTAACAGTTTGTTTGAGACATCCGTTACTTCAGCGAATATGTCTAGGGATATTATGCTCGAAAGATAAAATCCGGGTTTTCAAATTGCAATCGCTAGCAATATGATCAGCTTTTTGTGACGGGTGACCCAAGTCCTCTCGATTCAATAATATGCGGAATGCGGCATTTAAATCAGCATCTCGCTATTTCTTCATTCTTTAAGTAGATATTAGGGTAAACGGAAACCTGTGAATCTTCATCTACATTCACCAAGGTAAAACACTTTAAACACTGCCATAATTTGACCGCAAGCTTGCCGTGTGACTATTAAAAAAAAATTATGTAATGATTGTTTTTCTGAACAGAACGGCGAACTAAATATATAATACGTATATGTTATTTATAGAATCCCCTCCGCAAAGAAAATCACTCAATGCAAAAAAAAAATCTGATACATTAATTTTTAAATATTCATTTAATTCTTGTGTCGTGTTTCCTCTGTTTTATTATCAACATTTAACATAATTATACAAAAATATTACAGTACTTATTGCTCTACGTGATGTTTCATTTCTGATTACGCTAATTCCTTGAATCGTATGTATTCTATAGCCCTGTGTTTCAAACTATAGCTTTTAATACTTTTCAAAACTAATATAAATATGCGGGTTTCGTATTCTCTCGATACATGCCACAGAAGCAGACAAATGAACCAATTTTCGTTGTGCGCTTTGAAATGTCTGGAATTCGGTACATGCAATTTGATCGATTCGATACATGATCGATCTGTTGGGAGCTTGTTTTTGAAGATAGCAGGCACAAACACACGCACCAGATACGTTCCATGTTCGACAAAATGAGATTCTCAACTTTGTTTGATGGATTCTCGTTTATTATTTACTAGTGTCAGACTCACTATGTTCCGAGTTCGACGAGACTAAAAGAGGTCATATGTTTTTGTAATGCCAATATCAAGTTATCTTTCGGAATTCGTACCCATTTACAACACCAAGATATTTTCCTTTTCTGTCATGATTACTACCGAAAATTAGAATTTTCCTACATGGCTCATAATACTCTTCGCTAATGATTTTTTTTGCACATGGAACTAATGGGAATAAAAAGACCCATTAGTTTGAAAATAATTACCTCCCATGAAAAAATCACAATATAAAGAATCACTCGAACTGCCCAATCAATTTATTATTCTTAATGTATATTATTTCCATTTAACAAATGAGAATATACTGTACTACACTCAAATATTTACACTGTATTTTTAAATTTTCTCTCGTTTTTGGAATTAAGTATCTTGTGTGAAAATGTTTCATATGTTGCCATTCAAGAAGTAGACTTACTATTAATAACTTCTCACACCAGCATTTTGACATATTGTATAACAAATTGTAGCCTTGTCTTTCTTTAAATCTTGTTTGTGTGTGTGTGTGTGTAATTGCTATCAAGTAAATTAGATTTTATTAACAGTAAGTATTCAGGAAATGTTTTGTTCATTAGAAGACTTCTTGAATTTTCGACTATCCCCTAATGCTAATTAAGAGTGACCTGGTTGACGTGTAACAAAAACAACCGCTTTAAACGTGTAAACATACAATTAAAAAAAAGACTTCACCGAGTGCAGTAAATTTCCCACGTGCAATTGTTGCGTAGTTGACTTGCAGCGTCACATAATTGAAGAATAAATCAGCTGTCGCTGGGGAAAGGCGACCTAAAAAAATGGATATTAGCAGTGTATGGAGCAATATTCGATCTGCTCGCTCTTTGGTGACAGCTACGAGTTGGCAACTTGCGCTGTCTGCATTTCGCTGTAACTTTCTTTCTCGATTACAATCGTTTTTCTAGGAAAGTAGGACGTCGTGTTATTATATTCACTTTTTGTAGTTTTATTTCATTGTTGACGTGTCGCGCATTCGTCATACAAGTTCAAGATTTATCACCAGAGATAATCATTTCGAAAGGGATGTATGTGTTTTCCCAAATACAATAATTTTGTTTTAAAAACTCCTTCTATAATTCGTCCATTTCTTTACGAAATTAAATGGGTACACCTTCTCGTATACTTAACATCCATGACTTCTCCTGTACTTAACTTCCATTACTTGATCCATAATTTGAAAAATAAGCGATAAACGGATAACCAGTGTTATCTTACTAGGAACTAAAAATAAATATTCACAAGTGAAGACAACTTTAATTTCAGCATATTGCTACGAAATCTCTTCTTTTAAGCAATATTTCCAATTTCTCTGACAGTCTGCAAACTATTTGCATCTGACCACTTGTATTCCATCGTGATCTAGATTAACAATATAATGTACTCATTGTTCGGCAATAATTCCTTCTGTTTTGAATATAATTTTTAGAGTTTGTGCAATATTTATGTCCAGGTAGTCAGTCTATATTAGTTGACCTGAATTTTTATGACACTTACATCCATCTTTACATCCTATTATAATTATATAATTCAAATCAAAGAGTGAATTACATTTCTATTAATCTCCTACTAATTGACTATAATGATGTTGTAAGAATAGGAGTTGGTGGAGCATTGTACTTCTTGTAAGAATATGAGTTGGTGGAGCATTGTATCTCCCACGAGTTGACCTCACCCGATCACGATGACCTCACCAATACACAACCAGTGGAGCTGGCGACAGTTTGTTTGTTATCCCCGAGGGAATGGAATAATGTTAATTTTCCACTACTATTTGTCAGTACACAGCGTTCATTAATTCCAACTAAATTTACAGTTTAACTTTGTATTCATTAAAAAAAATGCCACATAACATAATATGCCATATATCATAAAGCTATGAATATGGTATGAACTTCATTGGTTATAACATTATGCGACAAATGTGTTTTTGTTTTTAATTCTCTAGAACATATTGATTTCAGCTGTACCGCGATCGTAATAATTCCAGTAACATTGTATGATAAATTAAAAGTCGTTTCTATGTTGCTCATTTTGCTCAAAATGAGCAACATAGAAACGACTTTTAATTTATCATGCTTTGATAATGTTGCTAAAGCACCACAATTACCAAGTCCAGTAACATTATTTATTAACAAGGGTTAATGCAAGATAACTCATACCAATCTTTTTTGGAAGCTTTATTTAAATGATNTATATATATATATATAAAGATCCATTATCCCTAGTTAGGAGCATTTTTTATAATATTTTTATTTTGTCTTTTCCTTGGCAATGGTTTGTAAGTCACTTTAAGTGTGGAATGAAAATATTCATTCGTAGTAAGAGTAAAAGATATGTTCTTGTTGATATAGAAAATGAAACAATGTTTGTTCATGAAAAGATAATTCAATTTGTAGTGTCTTCATTATTGCAACTTCACTTGATTTCTTGAGTGTATATATTCTCGAGTGTATATACAGCAAGTATATATTCAGATTTTTGCTTCGCAAGGCAGTTTTGCGCAAATGTCTGTCTAAAACGTTTTGCATTTTCTCTCCAAATTATTGAAGATGACTTCTGTTATGTTATTCGGGAGAAAATGTTCATTGACAATAACCGTTCACCGCAAATACGGCTGATTTAAACATAACTATTGCAATATTTTCATAAGAATTATCTTTGTTGTCGTTGAGTTGTAAAAAAACGAAATTTCAAGTAAGGAGATCATTGCTGATATTTTAGGTAGTACTGTGCAACACTTTCTTGATATGTTGATGACCTCTGTCTACGTTAATTTACATCTAAAAAAGTTTTTTTTTGAGTGAACCATTAATATTTTCAGAATGATCTAGATATTGGAAATGAAAATTAAACCTTTCAGAAATAGTATTTTCTTTCACGCATATTTTGAAACAGTTATTCACAGTTTATTTTATTTCCTTTTGAAATTCTCTCATGTGATTTACATTATATTGTAACACAGATATTTTTGTGCATTTTGTATAAATATTATGAAGCTTTTGCATTTCTGGTTTTAAAAAGCATTCATTTATAAAAAAGAATTCTTCAAAGCTTCACAAGTGGAATCACAATCAAGGAAACCAATAAAAAGTCAATTACTTGGATGAACATTAAAACAAATATTCCTCCTCCTCCTCTGCGTAAACAAAGCGTTTAATCTCGTCAAATGGTTTCAAGGTTTGATAGAAATATTCCCTTCCTTTATGACTGCCATGCATAGTAAAATTTTTCAGATATTGACACCAGTACTTAAACACGTCATATGAATGCAATTCGAAAACAGACTGTATGGAAGCAATGAAGGGTTTTTGCAGCAAATATAGCAAACAGGGAACGTGTAAACTGTTTGAATCATTGCTCGTTATCACAGTGGAAGAGTATTGTTACTCCAGAAACAATATTGATAAGAGAATATTGGTGTCCAGTTCAATTGTATTTTGCTACGATTTCCTATATTTTACGATTAAGGATGAGGAAAGTATGGGCATTTACGACTAAGGAAGCTTGGGGCGTCATAATTTGTTAGATCTTTGATGATAATCTGTAAAGCGTTTGTGATTATAGCCACGTATTATGACTGATGCTCCTAAATATGTTACGACAAGTAAGATAATGTTATGAGTATAGATCATTCTGTAAAGTCTTCATGTTCATGTTCAATAAGCTGTGTCAAAATAGACGCTGAGTACTAGTGCGTTATTTGATTAGTTGTTGATCACAACATCATAGTAGCAACATAACCGTTACGTGTAGGATGTTTATGTGAGAAACATGACATTAGTGCGTTCAACCAACAAAACTTTGCTCATTACAATAATGATTCATAAATGTGATTTCTAACATCGTTAATTCACTTATAGTTCTCCAAAAAACCGTCTTGTAAGTCAATTACAAATATATGTCAAGTCAGTTGAAATTTGTAGTTTATAAGTATTCCAAATATAACACAATAAAGATTTAAACGGAACAGCAAAATATAATGCAGAAATTCTTCAAAACTTAGCAAATATTAAAATATAATCATAATCAGCGGTATTTTCATATTCTCCAAACACGTTCTTATTTTATCTGGCAAATTATTTATTTTCCTTCAAGTTGAAAGAAACTGAAATAGAAGTGGTCAAGTCGTGGGTTCCATCAACATTATGATAATTAAATATTAATTTCAAATAAATAGCTACCGTTGTTTTTAATTAAAGTGGTAGAAACCCATCAATAATATTACCCCAAGTGGGAGGAATTCTGCGATTCTCGAAACGTCCATAAATTAGCACCCACGCCTACATGGATTGTTACGTCGATTGAAACGTAATTACGTAGAGAAATGAATCATCACTCTTGTATCATGAACTCTTAACTTTATTTGCGATTGAGTGTACCATGATTCCCTAAACACTTGTTCACACAGCAAAACCTCGAAAACGCAGATCGTAATACATCATGAAAATTACGTTCATTCTTCTATAGTGATTGTGTAGATTCAATGAATGATTCAGAACTCAATGGTTTTTGACTGAATTCCCGTCATTCGATTAATCCTTTTGGGCTGCAGTAAAGTGTAAAAGTTCCTAATTAAATACACTTAAAACCGCAAAGTTTCAAGATGAATTTGGCGTTACATTAAAGATTAACATTATCATGTGTTAAATATACGGATTTTTTTTTCAGAAGTATTACTTTACTTTCTGCTGTAGTTAATCTTACTTGACTATTTTGTACCTGTTATATCTCGCTACGTTGTACGTACTGTTATCGTTTTTTCTGCTTGAATTTGTCCTTTTTCACAGGAATACTTTTGGAGGAGTTTCATGTTTCTTTTGTGGTAGTAGAATGCATTAATGACTACCTTTACTTTTTTATTAAGGTTAAAACGAAATTTTACAATAAATTTACTCTTACCCCTAATATTAGAGATTCTAATTTTCTCACTGAGAGTGCCAAATTTATACGTTTTAAAATTACTGAAATTATCTGAAGATATTATTTAGCTTGTAAATAGTAATTTGTCAATAGAGGAGTCGATAAAGTACGTCTCACGATGGTACAAATTTCAGCTCTTCCGTGCCTCTAGTTCACAGCTATGAGAGGTTCAAAAGTTTGGAATGGGAAATTATTCCCACAAAACATGAAAGAGGTTATTCAAATCAGAGCAGTTTCAAGGTAAATTACTGTTTCAAAAATGTGTTGAGAAATACAAAACATAGTGCTGTTCATCTTGAGAAGCACCTAAATAATTTGGACTCAAGGTCAATGCCAATGAACGGAAAAGAGTGCAACAGATAAAGCTGGAGCCCAGTGAGTTGGGGACATATTCAATATGCAGATTAAGAGAACTTTTACAAATGCGACTGTTGCATATAGAAAATTTGAAATCCGCTGTTAACTCCACTGCATAAATTAGGTAACAATTTGTAGTATTTACTTTTTGAAAACCAAAATATTGTTATAACTGTAAAATAAACATACATAATGGTTCTCTGCAAATGTCAGTACTGTTTAAAATACCATATAAACACTTCCTTAAGCTTATTTTTCTGAACAATCATTAGTTTTCATTCATTTATGCTAATACTCATTTTATTTTATATTCTGTGTCATAAAATCTCACGTAGCAGATAAAACAGCTAGTTTTTTAAACACCTCTAAACACCCAAAATCGTATGGAAACAATTTATGGTAGGAATGGGCAAGCGTTAAAACAGAACTCTAAAGAATTACATTGAAAGCAAGTCATAATACAAATCAGTTATTTTTAATAGTATATTTTGTAACGCAAAGTAATACATGAATATCAAAATTATATGAAGAAATATAAAACAACCTTCAGAAACGCGATATATTTTGTCCAATATCGCAATATTGTTCTTAATGCAAATCATCTAGTTTTCCAAAGTACTTAGAAAGGCATGCTAGACACAAAATATAAGTTAAACCACCATTCTTGGCACACAATATAAGTCGGTAAACCACACATTAATACAGGTTGCATATTGTATGTATTAGAGATTAAGCTACCTGTCCGACAGCGTTGAATGAAGCATTTACTCTGCTGTTAATCCCTCGAGCAAAATTCTTTGAGTTTTGACCACGTGTTTGAACATTTCCTCCACTGTGCAAATCACGCTTGTCGTTTTTCCACTCTGGGAGCTTTTGCGTGTTATTTAATAGATTTCAATCCGAGTCAGTTTCCACCAGAATACGTAATGCATATTAGCATCTTCATTTGTCATCTGTATGTATGGAAACATATGAACGAGTGTAAGCCATACGAAGAGGAATGACGGGGTGACGTCAGAGCAAGATCGTTGTGTCCAGAGACGACGACTGGCGTCTCGTAGCAGAAGCGATGCTGCATTGTATGGTGAGACATTTATCATCCTGGCCGCGGTCTGCCCAGAAGACGCCTTCTGTAATTAACGAGCCCCGAATTTTATGGAGGAGGCGAAGAGACCCAACGACACGAAGAGAACGAGGGTGGAAGAGAGTTGAGCAGACGAATGAGCAATGCAAACGAAAGATAGGAGAGGGAGGGAGAGAGAGGATTAGAGAATCCGGACAACGGTAAATGTAATTACAGGCCTGGCAGTGTGACATTTAGGAGTTAATAAGACAGACATTTACCTTCGCGTGTAAAGTCTATCATTTCAAACAAAAATATCTTTGGTGTCAAGTAGTTTTATTTGTGCAACTCTCATTCTAAAACACTCGATAAACCATTCTAAAATTGCGATTGAATTGAATAAATGATATACAATGATCCATTTACAAAAACATTTTTCTGTTGTATTTAAAGTATTTAATTACTGACATAAAATTGTAATATTTAAGAAAAAATAATTATACTTCACCGTCATGTTGCAGATATATTAATAAACGTTATTATTTGATCCCCATTGTTGAGAAACAATAGTTTTAGTGTATACCTACAAGTGATTTTGACGATAAAAAAAGAACAAAAACTCTTGAAAGTTTTCTTCCTCTTGCTCTGAATTGCAATCTAGAAAGTATGCTTATGCGATTCTTAGGTTTATTTTCAACCAGCAACCTTCCAATTTCCTCCTAGTTCCCACCCAAATAGTGGTGGAAGAGCGGGCGTCAATGGTCTGAACCTCACCATATGATATTAAATTATATAAACTTGTACTTCATTATTTCTGACTGATCATCTATATCTCTGGCGTAACTATATCACATCAAATGCTAAACATATGACTAATTTTCTGAAATATATAGCACGGGAATTGCGATACCAGAAATTCAAGAGAGAAGCGTAAACACCTCATTGTTTTTCTTTACAAAGGTTTTAATTAACTGTTGTAAAGTCAACGTACAAGCAATTAAATTCACGCCATTTGAGCAAAGATCCGCTCATTAATCTATACCCATTTGCGAACGCACAAAGAGCCCATATTTTCCGCAATGGTCGCCACCTCCTCTCCGAAGCCTTGTTGTCTGCCTCCACTCTTCGAGAGCAGAAGGAAGCGAGCGACCGAGCGAGGGAAGGAAGCAGACACTCATTAACGGCGGCGCCCGCATCCCCACCTCATTCCCGACATCCTCCACTATCTCTCTCTCACACACTCCGAAGCCACCTCACAGCGTAGTACTCGTCACAGAGATGATGGCGTTAATAATAAATGGTAATAACGTAGGACCTTGCCCTGCCTCGTCCTCCGGTATTTGCCGACGTCACCCAAGCGAGCAGAGAAAATGCCACGCTTGTCTTGGGGGAAATAAGATCGAGAGAGAAAAAATTCGCTCTCGCTCCTTAATTATGTAGGTTGTTGGAGTAATTGCTGCGACTTTACAGGAAGGGAATGTGAAAATTTGAGGGTAAAGCTATTGTGGGAAAAATAATTGTTAATAATGTGAATTAGAATAATTTTTTAATTGCAAAATTTAGTTAATTAAAATTCATTATGTTAAATCTTTAAAATTTGTAATATGAATGAGATGATTTTTTTTTCTTGAATTTTATATAAAACACCAAAACAAGGTTTGAAGAGACCGAAGAATAATTGAGTATATCATGTATTCAAGAATTTGGGTCGTATGAGTATTAATTTCTTAAATTCGAAAATGAATTATTTTTTACAGAAAAAAATTATTTAAAATCGGCGGATGACCACGTGGAAAATTAACTATTTATATTCATAAGACAACTCAATTTACGTTTAATTGATACCTATTGATGTTGATCATGTTACTTGAATACTGATGAGAAAGGCTCCCCGAAACATTTTCGTTCTCTAATAAACCTTATTTTTCCCACTTGTATGACAATTATATCAATCTGTATTACCTAAATGAAATTTCATGGTGTTTAGTCCACCTCCTAAAATTCAGGTAGTTAATACTTCTTCACATAATTTCACCATCATATCCGCGTGAAGTAAAATTATTTAACGATATTGTGCCATGAAATAAATGTAACCCTATATTCCATATTGTTGACCCCAAATTTTATAACATAGACTTGTTATTGAGATTGGGTCGAGAGAAAAAAGAAAAATAACACTATTCCATACTGCCGACGTTTCGAAAATTTATATTTCATCTTCAGGGCGACACACAACAAGGTCTACAATTAGCCGATATCTAATTCTCTAGCAATAAGTTAAACATTAAATAATAAATTTAAAAAAATCACACGAAATAAAAAATACCTGTATAAATTCGCAATAGAACAACTCACTCATCACTCATAAAACTTTCTCGCATTCCATAACATACATAACTTCCCATCTATATACGTAGTGTCTCGCACTCATCGCCATACCAACTGAACACCCCTCATGCTTACACACAACTGTGCATGACGCGTGCTCCACTGTGGCGTAACATAACAGACGCAAGTCAATGACAGTGGGGGAAAATCCCACAACTTTACCCAACATACAATCAATTTCAAAAAATATTAAAACTATTAATTATCCACACTATTTCACTTACAAATTATTACCTAATTTATTATGTAAACATGTGTTTTATAATTGATTAAACCTAACACTATTGTTTATTTAATTTATTTACAATGACTTTAAATTGCATGCATGTTTATGTGCAATGTATACCATTTCTTTAAATAACCGTTTCCTGTGCAAAGGTTCGTTGTCCAATATGTGCACCGCATCAGAGTTAAAGGTATGTTCGCAATTACTGGCATACCTTCCTAAAGCACAGCCTGGATCCTTTTTGATACAATCAGCGCGGTGCTGAGTCATTCGTTTTGCCAGTTTTTGTCCTGTTTGTCCTATATATACATTATTGCAGTCATTGCAAAGAACTCTGTATACAATATTACACCTACCATCTTTCTTGACACTATCTTTTATTTTAGAAAATACCATATTACTCAGACTATCCTTGTTCTTAAATGTGATTTTAGCATCACTTAAATTATTATTTATTTGCTTACCCAGAGCTTCCGATAACCCTTGAAAACAAATCAGAGATTGATATTGCTTGCTATTGTTATCATTATCCAAGTTCAGAATTGTTTTATTGGTTCTATTATATAGTATGTTATTTGCCTATTGTGTACTATTATGTAGTAGTTTATTTAAAGTGAGTCACAACAATGTATGTAATGGTATGCGAGATGGAATGCGAAAAAGTATTGTGATTGATGAATTATGAGTGTATCGCGAATTTATACAGGTGTGTTTTGTTTTATGTGTTCTTTTTTACCTTCCGTCTACTAATGGGGTCCGTACGGCCGACATATCATCTTTCGCGACATGTATATGGGGCCGTTATCAAGGAAAATGATTCATATGCTATGACTTTGTTCCTTTTATTCCTCTTATTACATCAGTACCCTTTTTTAATTTTTTTAAAACTGCATTATTTTTTCAAAACTATAGCACTGACTACGATGGGGTCCGTATGGACCCCGGGAACAAATTTTAACAAGAAGGAAGAAAACTTCAAAATCCAAAGGGCTTGGTACCCTGCTCTTCGAAATCTACATATAAAACATTTTTCCTTCCCTAATAATTCCACCAGCCAATCACAGCAGCAGTTTGGCGAAGCGAACCAATCACAGCGCTTCGGAGAAGCGAGCCAATCAGAAACGACCCCTATGTCACCGCGTCCTATAAGTAGGCGGGGATCTCCGGCCGGGTTAATAGTTGGAGCCGGGACGCCGAGGAGGACACTAGACCCACGACGCCTCTACTGAAGATGGCAGCCGCAGTAGCCGCCGTAACGTCTATAACAAATAGCAGTTGACCGCGGCTTAATAGCCCGAAAAACGATAATAATATTAATGATACCGGCCGTGAAAGCTTACACTTATATATATAATGTATTGAATATTTTTTTCTATTATGAATAACATTTGGTTTTGCGTTTGAACTGTTTTGCTGTTACTTTACACGAAATGTTCTTTGATATGAGTTCATTGTAGACCATTCTTTAACACTTTCATATCGTGTAAAATAACATAAAAAAACTTTTGACTCTATTTTCGTGATATGTTTTAGAGCTGCAGTTTTTCCAAACAACAATATTTAGCTTGTGGAACAATAATACATTCTTCCTGGTTGACTGAGAGCCCGGTTGTGTCCACCAGTGAAAGACTCCTGTCTTCGCAGAATTACTATTGAAGTGCGAGTTTATGATAACGGAATGTATATGCGCACCGACATTCTTTTCTCACCTATATATTCAATTTTAGGCGCATAAGGAACCAAACGTTTTATTATAGGATTATTATTGGCTTCTATTACTTTTCCGTCTTATGATGAATGTGAAAGTGACGTATCTGGTGAAACTTTCAAGCTTTGCGTCATACTACCTTCACAACTTGAACGAATTCCAATTGCTTTATGATGAGTGAGTTGAAATTCTCTAAAAATTAAACAATGAGTGGGGAAACACAGAAATAAATGAAAAGAAGACTTTCAAAATTGAAATGATCCGGCATTTCGAGCTAATTGTTCAGTCGCATGGACAACTAGTAGATTGTAATGTTTTGCGTCAGCAGTCTGGTCCATCTTCTAGGATCTCAGGCCTTTGCAGATTGTAACGTCAACTCGATTGTTTCATCCTAAGTGTTTTTGGCGCAGATAAATGTGTAAAATATAACTGAAAACTGGAATGATTGTAAGAATATTCGAGGGTGAATCATGGAAAAACATGGACACCGAAACAAATTCATATAGTTGATAGAGACCTTCTACCGCATGGTAGTATATTATCATATACTGAGAAAGTAAATGTGGTTATTCTGCGGACGAGATACAGTCATACTCATCCTCAAATTGTCAATATCAGAGCGTAAAAAGCACAAGATGTTAGATTTACAGCAATAGTGCAAATGGCGTAGACACCGACTATCAGACGATTTGCAGCTACAGCGCCTTTTGAGTGAGCAGGAGATGATCATTTGTCATTTTCCAGTATCTAAACTCATTTAACGACACCGGGAAGTTGGAATTGATCTCCAGCGCATTTTCACCTGTTCAAGAAGTTTTATTTGTAAATTAATAAATTATTTTGATTTGTAAATAATTCATACAGAAGAAAAAATAAAGTGTATTTGCAAGGACATCACAGATGGTAATGAAATTTTTCTAGGATTCGTTTTTCAAAAAAATCAGCAACAAATTTTTAAAAAATTTATCTCGACAACAACATCCCTCAACTATCCTCCTCCTATTCACAAAGTTCTTGTTCAACAAACAGCTATTTCCCGCACTGAGCTTTCGTATATTAAATGAATTTGAATTCGCGCGAGTGATGGTAAAAAACTCAAATAGCGTACTGTCTCGTCGAGACCGCTTCACACAATTTCACCAGGTTTAGTAAATATTCAAATTGCAAGAAAAAAAAGATAGAAGAATCAACTGAGAAGAAGAAGATGTGAGATATGTTCATGGAAATAAGACAGGAAGTTAACAAGTAGACATATGTGCAAGAAGAGAAGAATTTTTTCATGCAAAATCGTACAAAAACGTTAAATGTATGTCAGGAAATGCAAAATATGTATTAAAAATTAATTTTCAAGAAAATTGGATTAGTTACTTGTAAAAGTAATTTTTTTTCTTCCGAAAAAAATAATAACGAAGGTTTAGGAACCTTGGGGTCCATACGGACCCCACTGGTAGTCACTGCTATAAAAAAACTTTCGGGAGTCGGAGGGTTAAATTTATTTTTTAACGTTTAACTTATTGCTAGAAAATTAGAATATCGGCTAATTGTAGACCCTGTTGTGTGTAGTCCTGAAGAAGAAAATATAAATTTTCGAAATTTTCTGCAGTATAGAATAGTGTTATTTTTCTTTTTTCCCTCGACCTAATTTCAATAACCAGTTGATATAATTAAATGTAACACATTCCGAGATCCGTACCATGACTTGTATAGAATGAATTTGATATTACAGTCCGAGGCATGAAGTATGTTATCCGCAGTTCAGATACGTATTGCGGGTTGCACATGTCCCCTTTTCTGCACCTCTTGTTTTGCTGAATGGAAACATTTGGGCGTTACATGAGATTTTTAAATCATAGTTTAACAATTGAGGTGTGAAAATGGAAAATATTGTAAGTTACAAAATAATTTTTTTAAAGGGGACACATAAGATGATTAAACGTTCCAAATCCAAATTTAAAGAGTTCTCTTGTAACCGTTGTAAATGTTAATTAATTAAAATATGGACAGTGTTCTGAATGCAACCTGTGATTTCTAAAACACGCTCCAAATAACATGGATTATACCCAAAGGAGTGTGTGTGCCACTCTTGACGTTCATCATTTTTCTTGTCGTTGCTGCAAATTATTGAAAAAATGTAAAAAATATATAATAATATTATAAAATATCAATTTCCTCGACTGTTGTTGCACAATGCATGTTAACCTCGTAACGATGAATAGTGCCACGCTATCTTTTGACCGTAATAGCTATCAAACTATCAATCAAAGGCACTTAGATCAACTGCCCCATTTGCATTGTCAAGAAGAACGTTTCTCGGTAGAAAACAAAACAAAATAGCACTTCGACCGTTTTCATTAACATGTCTCACTTATCAAATACCCCTTTAAGATCATTCAATTCATAAATTATATCGTAGAATATCACTTACATTTGATGTTTACTTCTTAATATGAAAGTAATCACAATGTTTTTTCTCGTAAAACATTTAACACGCTATGTTACAATTCAATTTCTTGTTGTTTCAGGTAATTCTTCCTTCAGTCGTATAAGAAGTAGCGATGTAAGAGATGGTAAAATATTGACAGTATCACGTGTAGCTGAAATCGATTGTAAGTATTATATCAGATGATAACTCAGACTAACAGGTACAATTGCTATTTTTAATGACAAGCATGTTGTCTTTGCATTTTTCTCAACAAATATTTTAAGTGAAAGTTTCTTGAAAATTCTATGTTAATTATATGAAAGAACAAAGTCTCTTCGTATGAACAATGATTATGTTGAATATTCGGATGAAAGTGACTAGAAATGTTCAAAACGATGTTTAATGTAAATCTGATGTATTATGCGTAAATAGTGATCTTGAAGGAAATAATTCTCACTCGCCACTATTAATACTAGCTTCGTGTTGTATGATATCCAATATTAAACTTTTGGAAAGAAATTGATGTTATTGCATTTTTTCTGGAAATAAGTCATTAATACCACAATACACCTACATCTCAACTCTATATAGGGACACACAGAGAAAACCGTACATTTCCCCTTTTGTGTTGTATGACAGCTATTCTTTGTAGCATTGCCACACATTACTCACTTCTCTGGTGCAAAAATGTAATAGTTTTGAGCAGTGTTTGTATGTGGATTTAAGTCAAGATATGAGTTTCATTTAATTATCTAATTTATCACTGTAACAGGAACAATGATTTTAAATGTATCACCGTGAGAAAATTTTAATGCTTGTATTTTACTATTGCACTTGGGTCAATATTTATCTTTAGTAGTAATATGTACTGTATCAGCATTACAACAGATCTATTCAATTCATGGGTGGTAGTTGAAATGTTTTGTGTATACAGACACCTTTATTCCTATTGCCTTGTCTAAATGAAACCACCCTCTTAAGATCAATCCAAGTTGAGAGTTTATAAACCAATTAATATGTGGTAAAAACATTTGTAGTATAATTTAACCGAAATATTTTAATATATTTTATATCTCGCCTTGTTTGTGCTTTAAAATATCAAGTAAACACAATTCTAATGAAATCAAAACATAATACGAACGTAACATTCAGTTATATATATATATATATATATATATATATATATATATATATATATATATATATATATATATATAATATTGATCTTTCAGTCAAGAGCTATTTTCTACTGCCTAAATCAGTACTGGCTTTAAATCCACGACAATTTTATTCATGAAGAGAAATCTTACTTTCTCAAAGGATTCTTCTGTACCTTCTTTGTTTTTGCAGAGAAAAACAGTGGTCTCATTTTTCACATCTGTCTCCTGCTTTCGTTCTCTTCCAATGCTTTCCGCGTAGTCTCTTTCCAAACCTTTTTTTTTCTTCCAGCTGGTGCGATACTTCTTTACTCACTCCCCAATATAAGAGCAAGAGACAAACTAAGCTTTGTTTGTCTCTTGCTCTTATCCGCTCACAATGTCCAATGCTTTGTCCAATGCATGAACTGGACCGTATATGCTCTTCTATATTTCTTCTTAAATATCATTTATTGATATCTGACGATCCATTTTAACTTTTGTACGAGTATTTACTTAAGTACTTCTCATCATTTTTTTCTTTTCCAAATTTTGAAATTAATTTTTTTTTCATCTTTTACATTATGAAAAAAATCATCAGTGTGCCCTACCCACCTTTTTAATTATAGTTCTAGTATATGCGTATTGCGTATGCATCTACGTATAGAAGAAAGGTTATCCTAAAATATTAACTTCCTCCTTGATCTCCTTGCAAATGAATCAGAACGAGGCGCTTCCAAGGTGCCATAAATTTTTTCGCCGTATCCCGAATGCGGTATGACGTACGGAAATGCTATTTAGCAATATGAACGCAGAATTTCCTGCACAATAAAAATGTTTATATTCACGTTTTTAACATTTTGAACTTAAGAATCCGTAAGTGGGGCACAGTTTGTAAATGAAGTCGGAATGATATGTCTAGAAATAAGCTTCTTTTCCAAATGCATTCATAATCAGTTCTCAAGTTTACTTCCTATGCATCAATTTGTTTCTGGGTTATGGCCCAGTCAATACATTGGCTTAAAGCTGAATTTTTCTACAGGTTTCGTCCTTTCCACGATAGCGGGATATAAAATCAGATTTACAGAAAATGGAACAAAACTGTTCAAAAAGTCTTCAAGTTCATGTTCAAATGTAGTTCTGACTTCTGATTCGTTCTTGGAGTACGAAAATCACGCGGAAACGACTCCAAGATCTCTGGCCCTGTAGCTTGAAAAGTATTATTAGGAAAATTTTGGAAAATTACCCCTAAGGGTGTGATCAAATCAAAATTTCGAATTTCTTGCTGGTCAAATCGCATACATCTGTCCAAAGACTAATTGTACCAAAGGAAAAGCTTGAATCACAATATGCCACATATTTTCAGTTTGCTGCACGTACTCTGACTGAGTACGTGGTGACTAGACGCCCATGACACATACTACATTTTCTTCCTTGCATCCCTCTCCCTAACGTTATCACACATAAATACATGAAAATTGGTATCAATATATTCAAAAAACCTTGGACTATAACTTTTACAGGAAGGGTTTTTCCATATAATTGCACATATAAAGCATATATCACTAAAACAAAAAATGTCAACGTGAAAAATCGATTTTTTAACATACTTTCTATAATTGATGGAACGTTATTCGTTTTGCCGCAAATATGAAGATAACTAATACTGTATCCAATGTAATAATAAAGAAAACAAAAAATATTTGAACTCCATCTGAACTGTAGTAACAGAGTTAATGAATTTTCCGTAAATGTTCACATTTTACAACTTTAAGGGAGTCTGGGGGATTAAGCTCCAAAGGGTTTCTTAGGGACTTTCGTGAAAATGAACCTTGGGAAGTAGTCTATTCAGCTTTACGCCAATTTTTTCCAAAAATCGAAGATTTTGTATCTTAATTGACTGGGTTAACATCGTGAGAACAAAATACTTAACATATATACACACCTACTACATTCGACATCATCGCCAAAATTTGAAAATATACTTTCCTTATGGCAATTTGTAAAGATCCAAAGAGATCTCATTAATATGTTTTGACCGATTACAATACATTCCCTTATACGTTCTGTATAATTGGAAAGTTAAAAATACCACTGAAACTTTAAAACTGTATAAATTAATCGTTGAATCCTATTAATTTGCCACCTTTGAATTCTCAATTTCTCCTACATAACACATTTGTTCCAGACATCCAATTTTATTGTTATTATTTTTTAAATGTGATAATCTCATTCGTTCATGTACATTATTTGGACTCTACTGTTGGCATTAATACGATTATTCCATATAAGCCTTTTATTCCCCAATAGTGAGAGATTGAACCCAAAAAGTATCCGTAATTATATTGCATATACCCCACTGGAATGTCAACAACACTACTCCCTCTGACACTTTTTCATTTGGTATTCCGACGATATTTCTTGACTGTTATATACTGTTTCGGATTTGCTTAATCTCTCGAAAATCAATTCACATGCATTATTTGCTCTGTAGCTTTGCAAAAGTTATGATATTCTTCATTTCATATCATCAATTTTCTTAATTATTTTGTATCCTATGTAAGAAAATCGCATAACTACTTTATAAAGCAGGTATTTCTGCAAATGCAGTATAAAAATGCTTTTAAATTTGTACATTTCCTCGATATCAGTCAACAATTTGAGAATAAATTAAACTATTTTATTAAAGAATAAAATATAATTAAAAATATTATCCTCCAAATATATGACAAGAATTGCGTGAAGCATAAATTGACATTTTTAGAAGCCGCATATAAATGTCTTGATTTAGCATGTGTTATTAAATTTGTGATTGCATTTCATTGTTCAATTCAGATACTGTTCTCTCCACCGGCTTTCATTGTTTCTTGTGGTTTAAGAATCTTATCATATCGTAAATAGTGAAAAATTGGGATTAACTAAAACAAAATATTTACACATTTATCATTGTCAAGATTGATTAATCGAGGGCGATGGGATAAATTGGAATAAAAAATTCTTATTCTTATCCGGTCTCTTGAAGAAACGTTTAACTATAGACATGCTCAAATGCAGTGAAACGATTAACTTGGAGAATGAATCGATAGTTGCAGATTTAGATGACATATATACATGCACCACTTTGTTTGTAAATTATATAACAATTTACATAAAACTGTTTTTTATTTTCATTATTCTTCTTTGCCTGGTCTCAAGAGCCATAGAGAAGCTTGTCTCAATGTTATATTCCAGTGCATTTACAAATTTTATATTTTGATTCTGAATGTTTATTATGAAATTGCGTGTATTCGAAATGTTTCAATTAGCGTAAAACTCTCGGACTCTCACAACAAAAACGCTAGACATTTCTATGAAAATCTGCTTACAAAAATTTTTCTAGTTTAAATTATTTCTACAATCTACTCGTAATAGAATGTAATTATCCTCAGGTTAATTTCTGACCAATATTAAACACTGGAGAAACCAAGAAAGGTATTATTCTTTCACATCACATTATTGATGGAAAGATCACGATCCAGGTTGACCTAAGTTTGCAAAAAGTGAAAAGGTTATCTACAGAATTATTCTCGACCCGTACTTGTCATCCAAGCTAATACTATTCTGTCCTTCCAAAGGTTCAAGTCCTTCATTCTTATTCACCCTTCGTTGTTTGTTGGGAAGTTTTCCCCTCTGCATGGCTCTTTCTTTATTTACGTTCGTCGTTCTTTCTGCCACTCCCGCCACACAACGCACAATATCCTCGTAGTCCTCGGACCGTGCCAAATGCAGTACGTCGTTCGCTCTAAAACAACGTCCGTTATTCCACATCCCCCTCCCAACAACATCCCCCTCCCTCGATCCCTTCACGACCACCTCATCACCTGCACCTCACTGTTCACTCCCCCCCCTTCTCCGAACACTTTATTTTCTGGTGGGATTTGTCGCTTTAATTTGATTTTGCGCCAACGGCACACTGCGTCACTTGAAGCGATGTTGTGCATACATGCGAGCGTGCGTTGGTAACCCTGCTGTAACGTTGACATGTTTCCATGGAATGATTTCGTTCCCCGAAAATATACGAATAATTCCTATTCTGCTAAAAGCTAGTGTTTGGAGTGAGGGGTGTTTTGGTATGGTGGCTAGAGGGGGGGATGCAGCATCGAGTGTCGAGTTTATCAAACGCGTCGGCCATGAGGGAGGAAAATCGTTATACTGGGCGTTCCGAAAGTTCGTTCGCGCACGTTAACTAGATCTGTTATGGAGCCGTAATGGGTGACGCGTTTGTTTTTTTTATATGATCGTGTATCTCATATACACTGGTGCTGAAAGCTTTCAATTTAATGAAGCTTGTTATTGAAATTCCTTTTTTGTTGTTGTTTTGTGCGTGTTCGCAAAAAAGTGGAATAATTTCTCGTGCGGAAAGAGTTCATTACTGATATCTTTCGGATTCTTTCATCACCGTAAAAATTGGTTATGACCTCATTGTTGGTTTTGAATTTGTTTCTGGGAAATGATGGCCTTGATTCTTTGTATTTGGGTGATTTTTGTATTTGGATTACGGGAGACCATTAAATAATGAAAGAATGTACAGTCGTTGATTTAAAATTGAAACCATTTTAAAGGTAATGAGATGAAAGTAAAACCAAAACATACAAACATGGTTTAAAATACGGTTTTCTTTTGAATGAGCGCATAATTTGCAAAATTGTTCGTCGTATTATTGGAAAAGTAATTTACTATTTTGTGACCCGCTGAATTAATTAATGGAATTTACTAAGACTGATAAAACACACTACTTAATAAAGAGCAATATAAAACAAAAAGTATTAGACGTTTCGTGGTTTGGTTTGTCTAGAATTGTCTGTGTTTCTTTCATGCGAATCAGGGAACATTCTTTAATGTATTGTAAAATATAGTCTTAAAAATGTTATTTCTTCTAAAAGTTTTCAACAGGTAAGAATATAATTTTCCTAGAAAATCTTAATTTGCAACTTATAAAATTGCGTAGAAAGATTAAATATTTTTATCTTCTTTCTATTATTTAGATATTTTCTGAAATGAATATAATACCTCGGGTAATATTGCAGTCTTTTGAAACATCAATGACGTAGTTAATCACATTTTGCAATATTATTGGAGGCTCAGTAATATTAAAATATGCCTGAAGGAATAACAACAGTAATATTTGTATTTGGCCCATATGTCAGCAAACAAATATCAATAATCAACTGAAATAAAACATTTTATTATTCTAGGTTATGTCCAATATGTGTTCAAAAATGATGTTTGACCCTAGAATTAATAATTATAGGAATATACTGAAAAATGATTATTTTGAACGTATAAAAGATGTAGATGGTTATAAATGGGTATTCAAAATTCCTCTTTGATATGAATGTTTTTGGATATGAAAGCTCTTTGCATCAGTTGACCTTATCACATTTGCTTCAACTATACAATTTATTGGGCTATAATACATTTTTTAATGTTTCAATTCCAGATATGAAAACGTCTTTCGGGACATCTAATACGTCTGTGACATTTCACCCCTCATTTCCATGAATTCAGCTAATGTTACATTCCAACACTCTCTTCTCTCATAAACAGGAATCATTTGAATGGAGCTAAATTAATAATCATTTTATACAATCAAACTCTTACAAGGTTGAAGTTCTATTGATCATTGGTTGTACACATATATTTTAACAAATTTTAAGTAATAACTTTACAAAAAGGACATAAATGATTTTTTTTCTCTTCTGTGTAAACTTCCTCTGTTATTCTGTGGGTTTTCTAAATTACCTGCTTTACGCCTCGTAACGATTGACTTTTGCTTCCAATGATCTGACCGGTTAATTGCTCATTCTATTCACTGTTCGTCCAATACCTGACGTCGCTCTTTTCAAATGAGGTGATTTCCTGAAGGTTGCTTTCGTTTACTTTGGATGCGTTTCAGAACCCTTCGTCAGCGGATTGAAAAGCAAAGGCGAAGACGTATATCGACCCGAGAGTCAGTCCAATGGAACTGACTGAAATGCAAGTTTCCTGTAGAATAATGTAGCACCCACCGAGTAGGCGTAAACAGGCGTCTTACGTATAGTACCAGTACCATCCTATACATTAATGCGCATGTCCCAGAATATTTTGTTCTCTTTCTGTGTAATCAGACGGAGTAAATGAAGCACCGTACTTTAGAGCGTTAAAAGATGTGTCGGCGATTTCTTTGTTTCCTCTTCCATCTTTTCTTTCCTAAGTAACTCTTTTCAAAACGTACATCAAGAAAAGAAGCTACTTGACTCATTTAATTCAAAAGAATTTCCTTTAACTGCTCGAGTGCAAACAAAATGACAACTCTGTCACGTAATACTCCATTATGTATTATCACATGCTATTCTTCACTGTTCCGATGTCATTTTTACGTTGTTTAATGCTAATAATAAAACCGAGTGAAATTTGCCTAAAAATAATAGATCTGCCTTATTTGCCGGATACATAAAATAGTCCTTCTAAATAAACGTAAACGTACATATTATAGTACAGGATGTTGGTTTCTCATGCGATTTATTCGCTCGGCTTTAGCTACTATAAAAATATGTATGGTTATGGTTGAATACGGATCGTTACGCATCAATACATATAGCACCAAAATCGTGTCCTATGGTTAATTAAAACGTGTAGTTATTCTTTTCGAATATGTCTTGGCTCCTGATACTACGACATTATTGAGGATAACGTTAAAAATAGTATTTTACTTTCCAATAATTATAATACAGATTTTTGTTCGTAATACGTGTATTTCAAAGTTGTAGAAACGGTGCTTGACTAGTATTGGATGATAGAAGAATATTGATCAATACAGTTTACATTTTACAGAATGGAAGTATAAGTCAAATACTTGTATTTTTTTAATATAAAAATACTTTGTGAGTTATATTTTGGATATAATTCTGAGTATAAAATCGAAGTACATTTTTACTGAAGTGGAAGACAAAGTTAAGGTTTCATATTAGTAGCAATGTATTAAACTCAGTAATATACTAAATTGTTCAATATAATGAAATTCCATAATAATTCTGCACAGAGACATCGCTTAAAACTTTCACTAAATAAACAATAACTCCCACAAGGACATACTTAATTTTCTCTGGAATGACGTTATCCATCTAATCCACAAATGGCACAATTTAATAAATTGTTGATACTCAATAAATGTTTATTCGTGTTTGCCAATAGTGTCATACACAAAAACATTAACATCAGGTCTTCCTCCGAACACACGTTTCCATAAACACATCCAATTAACATCAAAGAATAATAAAGAATAATGTAGCTTACAAACAACTAGATATTTCTTTACATGCGGTTAACCACACCGCCAGGTAACAGGTGTAATGTTAAATGAAAGTAGTAGACGGGACTGAGATTCGAACTCGGGACCTTCAGCTTGGCAAGCTCTTGCGCTTACCAACTGCGCCACCCCGTTCGCCTCTAGACCCAATTACTATTGACATTCAACTTGCGAAACCACAGACATCTGAGATTATCTCATAGAGATTAGTTTCCTCATATGAGGCGACTCCCTGCGGATGTCTAAGTTGAATGTCAATGGTAAACTGGGCCTAGAGTTGAACGGGGTGGCGCAGTTGGTAAGCTCATTAGAGCGCTAAGCTGAAGGTCCCGAGTTCGAATCTCGGCCCTGTCTCCCATTTTCATTCAACATAACATAATTCAAGAATAATGTAGACTTATTAAATAAAATTAAACAATCCTGATCACCGTATACACAAAACTCGTATTTTGAGGTAGTAAATTTCTATAAACAATATGTAATATCCTGAATGTAATATCCTCTCCAAGTTCGCCGAGTAATTCTACAAAAAGACACAACGTCAAAATATACATAAAACAAGAATTGTTCTATTTAATATCCATGTGTAAAGACATCGACATTGTTGATGTTTGAGTGAGGCGTTTTTTCGAATTCAGATGTAGACAGTAAATTTCCACTTATTTTGAACGTCAAGTATGCAAATTTTCATCAAGAAGTGCGAAAAACCTGTGTCAAGAAGTGGAAAGTGGGGTGGAAATTCCTTTTTTCAAAATCTTAATGAAAGCTATAACCTTTCTCTTGTTTTTAAAGTCATCGTAAAGTTCTTTCAAGCTCGGAATAAAACGTTTTATAAAAGTCTTGCAGACACAGGTATTCTTCTTTAGTAGAGATATATCCTTATATCTGTTAAGTTTGTTTTATTTTCTTGAGCGAAATATTAGTACATTGAAATCAAGGAAAATTATAAGCAACCCATAAACATGTGAAGTGTGTATTTAAAATTGACTATTCATTACAATATCACAAAAACATCTGAGGTGACTCCCATTTCTTTTTAGTATCGTAGTTTCGTCTCTAGTTTCTAACTTCTTCTCAGGCCATTCCATATTTCGTGTGATTTCTTTTATTCTTCTTTTCCACCCACTTTCCAGGAGACGAAATGCTAACGTGAGAGTGGGGGAGGGGGAGGGGGAGGGGGAACACAGTCTGATCGTAAGACGTGAGTGGCGGTGGCTGGCGACCTGCTCGGGTATCGAACCTGGCACTCGGCCAATGCGCTCGTGGAAGTATAACGGAGCGGTGGCTGGCGCCCGCCGGACCGGGGCCCCGATTCTACTGCGCGTCGACGCTCACGCCACTAGAATCTTCTGGAGCTGCGGACTCAGGCTGATTCCGCTGTGGTTCAATAGGGGTAATTAACGTCTCTGATTTGGCATTACGTTAACAGTTAATAAACCCATCGAAAAATTGAATGAAGGCCGATATTACACGGCGATCAAAGATATATGATACAAAATATGACCGTGTAATGCACAAGCTTTAATCATAGTCCAACTGTAATCATATATCTATGACATAGATTCTCGTTGAGAGAACATTTGATCATAGATATGCCATAAAATATGACCGCGTATACTGGCCTAACTATCATTCTGTATGAAAAAATGACCGTTTACGTTTATTTAGCAGAGGGCTATTTTATAGACTCGAATAATATGACCGATACTACTTTCCCCCATCCGCATGTTGTAGTCAAGTTTTACTCGGTTTCATATTAATAATGTAACCAGGAATAGTTATGAATAGTATATAATAATATGCAATGGTAACATCCCATTCAATTGCCAGCATGGTCAGAAGCGTCAGAGCTGCCATTTGTTAGAACTCAAGTAGTTAATAAACATACTTTACAAATAAATGAGTCAAGTATTTATTTTCTTAAAGCAATTTCTAAATGTTGGTACCTGAGAAAAGAAAAAGTGAAAGATGATGAAATAGGAAATAGTCAGAACATCATTTATAAAAGTTATTAATCTTTCGACCTTTTATAAGAGAAATAAATGTAGAAATAAATCTATGGAAGAAAGAAATGTAATTTACACAAAACTATGCAGATATGACGTGCTAGTTGCATAGGATAGACAAAATGAGAACTGAGAACTAGAAATCAAAAACACCACCGAAACGTCAAAGCAGCAATGTCATCGAAAATCACTGCTTCAACGTGAACCATTTTTAATGGGTTGTGAAAACATCAGAATATTAGACAGAGAAAGTAATTTTATTCTGATATGATACTCGTGAAAACCATAATGTGTAATTTGAACTTACATGCAGACACAAAATTTTCGATTATTTATTTAACAACATTGTAATTTTGTACATGGTTTCTGTTTTTTATATTGTTTGTATTTTTGCTACTGTTGCATATTATATAATTTCACTTATATGTTATTAATGTCTATTAAATGTTGGCACGTATGTGGACTTAATGCCAAGTATCCATGAGAAGCATTTATGAAATCGCATACCCGTTGACAAAAACTTGTGAGTAAAACTGTTGTAATGTATATAAAAGGTCTATAGAAATTGTTAATTTAATGATATTTAATGAATTTCGGAGAAAAATAACACACAAATATATAAAAGAGAAATTTTAATTTTTATGTCAATTAAATTTTAAATCTTGAGCGTCACNAATTTTTATGTCAATTAAATTTTAAATCTTGAGCGTCACGGTTTTTTTCGTATAACCTTTTAAAGGTTGGAACGGGATATTTGTAAACGAGGGGTAAATGAAAACAACTTATCTGAGCACCGCTGAGGAATTCAGAGAGAAAAAAGATAGTCAAAACTAGACGTTGGTGACTCTGTGAATGCAATATAGAAATTCCACGTTTCTCAAACCATCCGTTGATTCAATCCAATCCAATGAACATTGAGTTATCCAGAAGAAAATTCGAAGTTAGTGACTGCGTTTATTGTTCCACAATAGGTAAATTATTCAAAAGTGAGATATTTTAGTTGTATATTATTGTCAGCTATGTATTAAGATAAGATAAAATCGTTCGTATTATTTTCTAGAAATTTTCCAATTAGAAATCCAACAGTTCCGTGTTTACATTTACCCAGTATATTTTTAATGTCGAGGTAATAGTAAATATAGTTATTTGATATTATTTTCGCTCAGTTTTGTCGTAGAATCGATGTGTTTCTGAATTAATTTGCATTTAATCACTCTTAGCACGTTTTAACAATATTCTACTCAGGTTTCCATGTTGTTGTTTGTTTGTTTTTTGTAGGTAGGTGGGGTTTCCTTAGAAGGGGTTATACCTACCTAATATCATTGTCTGCGAGGACACAATAGCGGACTAATAAGTAAGGGCTAGAGCTGACACAAAGAAAATTATAAGAAAGAAGCGAAACAAAACGAAGCACAAGAAAGTGAATATTACAAATTATTTAACAATTGCCCAACATACACGAGGTGTTAGATGATTCCGATAGATATTTTGAAAATAAGGAAGACAATGTTCTAGAGGAAGTAATAATAGAGCCAACCACATGATGTATATTCTTACTCGAGGGAAATATGTAAAAACACATTTCAAGTGTTTGTAATGTAAATAAACTGGAATGGGAGATGAATTGGAAGACGCTGAAAAGAAACGACAAAAACAATCTCTCTGGCTGATACCAAATTGTCTTTCAAGAAAAATCAATTTCAAAACAATCACATCTTCTGCAGTTCGTGAAAAAGACTGTAGTTCAAGTGTTACTGTCCTTTTCTGGTAAAGTAAACATTCGTGGAATGAATTGCTTTTACTTCTGTTGTTTTTACACGTATTGATTGATATTTATGTACGTCGAGTTAAATATGATTCAAAGGATTTATCCCGTAAAATAACAAATAAAATATGCAATTAATTTTAAATTTGTTGTTTATCAGTTTTAGGATGTTCCGATGATCGACGAGACTATCAGTCAGTATTTTAGGGCCTTTGTAACACAAGTTAAATATGGATACTTAGTAAATGTATACATCGAGTCGTAATAAATGTAAACAAAATACAACTTAATGTTCCTACAACTATAATGACATATGCTCATACCCATTGCATACTTTACCTTAAGAGAAAGAGTTGTTCAGAATTACCCCTTTGTCTCAGGAATAATTGTAAACACGCATGTTAATTGAAAACTGTGAAATAAGTGTGGGAAATTTCATACTAGGAGTCTTCGTGACAAAAGATTTATGAAGTAGAGAGTAATCCGGTATAAAAGTGTGCTTAAAAGTGTACCTTTTTACGAAACAAGACACTGAAATTGAGGCCTGAAAGAGAAACATTCAAAACTTTTTTATGATTATCCTGCATAACCTTACTTATTCTTTTGTTGAAAACAAATGTGTATGCACAATGAATTCAAGTTATTTCAAACATGGTCGGGAGAATCTTATTTAATGATGAATAGTAGTGTATCTTATTTAATGATGAATCTTTGTGAAATTGCTTTTCTTTTAGACATTTGGCATTCTTTTATAATCACTCTGCTAAACATAACAAACATTTACAGCCAAGTGCACCAACAATTGTTAAATGTGCCCATAAAGAAATGAATGTTCAAGGTTAACTTCTGTTTACGAGAAATTTGTGTGCACCATTCTAAACTCTCGATAGTTAACGGGCATTATCTAGCGAGCATTAAAATTTGTATTTAAGGCATTGAATGCACCCACCGGGAAGTAAAGTCGTATTTATGTACAATCTTTACGAAAAAATGAAGAGCGCTACAGACAAGCGTTCTCTTCTTGTGAAACTTGATTGTTTATTGTATTAGGATTTTGTAGTTGCAATTTTGGCTATGGAATCTACGAAGAGGCAGAGATCGGAAAACAATACATGTTAATACATGGTTCATTGGCGAGATGGGAAAATTTCTGTCCGTTGGAAACTCTAACCTCACACTTAGGCGTTCCATGAGGGACAAAACTGTCTTCTTGGTTAGCCTAAACCTCTTCTGAAACTGATGTTAAGTTAGTTAATGAAATGATCCCCTCTCTCAATACTGTCTTCGGTTGCCTTCGAAGTACATGATCTAAATAAATCATTTCATCGAAAACATCTCGTCAAACTTCCCGACTAACGGTCTGATAAATCGACTAACACGACAAAAATGACCCATTAAATTTAACAGCCAAAAATATCAATCAACATGTGTAAAAACAGGAAACTTAAAAGCTATTCATTCCACGAATGTTTCCTTTACCAGAAAAGAAAGCCTTTAACAATCATTAAAACTTGGTGCATCTCAATTTCTAGATGATGACTGTTGAATCAGAACTTAATGATTGTTATATTTTAATGAACGTTAGTTCACTTGGCTATTATAATAAATGTAAACGGAGATTAAAGAATTAATGCAACTTTAGGAACGTTTTCTTTGACAATCTTATTTTACACAGAAAAGGTCGATAAGTTGAATTAATTAAATAGATTGTAAGACGTAAATACGTAATCAGGAGATTCACAAATTCTTACGTACATTAAAAAAATTAACGAGGTGATTAAAGTAGCGGGTACTCTGCTAATATTAAAAAACAATAAAAATACACTTTATGCCTTCATGATATTAGGTTTGATTTCAAATATGGTAAGAGTGTTAAAGTATATGACGATGCGAATTTTCTTATTAAATGCATGTATTACATTAGTATAATGTCAAATGATGAAGACATTAAGCGTAATTGTTTGTACATATGCTTTGGATTTTAGTTTAGTTTTCTGTTTGGCGGCTAACGAGAAAAATGAATGATTACTACTTCTTAATTAATGTTGAAATCAACGTGTGTGGAATTAATTGAGTTTCCTTGGTGAACGATACAATAATCATTGTTATCGGAGCTTCATGTTTCATTTGATACCTTGTTAATTGGAATACGAAATTCATTAAGTAATTGAAAGCCCTGTATTTAATGGGCTATAATCCTTTTTATATTAATTTTTGCGGAATTCTTAAAATACGGAATTGTTCTATTTTGAAGCGTCGAAACGTAAACAAATGTGTAATTTTTGATGGTTTTAAGGAGGGTCTGTCAAAATCTGTCAAAATCATCTCGTTTCTCAGACCTGATCTTCGGGCAAGGAGACAGACATCTTCAAAATTCTAAACAGAGAACCCCCTAGTTTTATGGAGAATTCAGGTTTGACATTAATATCCATGCAGGATTCATTTTCAAGTATGTAGTGCTCATTCTTTATTGGATACCCCTCTCAAATCTTAAAATCTTTTACTACAGATTTTTTTCTTCCCCCACCTCCCCTCAGATCCCTATGGAATGAAAAAAAAACGTCGTAAAAACCTGAAGAGAAATTATTTTGTGAACAGGTTCCAACTATTATAATATTTGGAGCGAATAAATGAAAAAGTAATCATTCATCCTGGAAGTTATTATATTTTCTTATTCCATACTACTTCTTTTTAATAATCAGTTAACCTAAAACATTCTTTTACATGCTACTCATCAATCTAATAAATAAATACTAAAATAAACAATAATCATCGAACTAGAAAAGAGCTAGTAGTTGTCCATAGATGACAGAATATTTGCCATGAGATTTATGGATGACTTGTGTTCATTATTTACCTTTAACATCTAATACACATATTAAAATCGAGATAGAACTTTCAATAAGTTTACTTTCAGCGATGATTTATGAACTATGTTAGTTGAGTCCGACATTGCAAAACTATGCTAAAATACGTTAAAACAAAGACGACACGAAGAACTTACAACCGAAATTTATTTGAGCGTCAGCAGCGTGTATTGAGTTTTGTCCTTAGCTTCTTGAAATATATAAAAAAAATCATTAATTACTAATTTAATTAAAATGCACATAGATTGCAGCCCTGGAAGCACGCATTAAAACAGATAGGTCTAATTGTGTTTTGTTTGTATTTATTTCCTTTTTTCTTTTTAGAGCGTTTATTTACACATTCATATGTACTAATCTTGAAATAAATAAATTGAATAACTTATATCAAAAGTGACAAGTAATATTTCATTTCTTGATACGAGTTTGACGTATTGCTGAATCATCATCTGATACCAGTTATCAGTGACAAGCGTTTTCAAATTTAATTATTTTCCCCTTCCTCATCGGAAGTGATCCCTCAAAATAATCAGTAATTTTACATCTTCCGACCGCGTGTAATACTAGGAAGTTTGATAAGTTGTGAAATACATTAAATATTTACAAAAAATATATTTAATAAAATAAGAGAACAAAATTAAGAACAAAGTAATGTTCAGTTATTCTCAAGGTATATTAAGAGAAAAAGAACTTTAAAATATTGGTATACACGTAATACTCTTCAACCCGGTTTCTCTCCTCACATTTCTTTTTCACTTACCAACCATTACTTTCCTTCAATTCTCACCCCAGTATTAGTTCTCACAGTTATATATTCTTTTGCATCCCTCTTATTCCTATCTCTTTCTCTTGCCTTCATTCGCTCCCCGCCTCCCGCATTGCTCTTCTTCCTACTTTGCAAGTCTGATTCTCGTGCATCCAAGCACCGACCCCTGTGGGCTGCCACTTGCAGCAATGTTGTCTTCTCGCGGCACAGAGCTTCTAGCGACCTCCCCTTAGGCCACTTTCAGTTGCAGCTTCTGTACTGCTTTGTTATCGTAGCAGGATTACCAACTCAACTCTTTGATATTTGTCCCTATACTCCTCGTTTTCCACTCCCGCAAAACGCCGCGAGACTCTTATTTCTTAAGTAAAGTCTTTATGCATCCTTTATGTAAGAATGATGTTTTCGGTATTAATCCCAGAATTCATTTCAGAAATGTTGATTTTTTTATCTTTGAAAAATATTTTATTTTTGTATATACCATGGTTTTTTCAAAGATTAAATTTATATGTTACATAATCTAGAAATGTAGTCCAGTTCGCCCGCACTCATCTTGAGCTCGCGTGTCAATAAGCAGAAATCAACAATTAGTTGTGGCAAATGGCAAACCATGCTGATTTTGCACGGATTTAAGCAAGTTGACAGTTAATATTACCATCTTTATAAAATCTATTCGTTTAAAAATTAGATCCTCATTAGTGATAACATATCAAGTAATTTAATATTCAAGATGAAAATAATTAGACTTTCGAATGGTTTGATTTACGTTACCCGAAACATCTACCTGTTAGTGAAATACTGAGCCGATTCAATTCCGAGCATGTCCCCGACATCATTAAACTGCTCCTGATCAATTGTATTAGCCTCATCATGGCAGGTGAGTGCAGTTATGAACAATCGCGAAATTGCAGCTCGTTTTTCACTGGGGGGTTTCTCCCCCAGACACTTTACGGGGCTACGCCACAGGCAGTCTCCAATTGTGGGTATCTGAAACAATGGGTCGGTTGTAAATTTCAACACTTTGTAGACAAGTAGCAAAACTACCTGACGTTGTTCTGGATTTTTTTAAAATCTATAATTATTAGGCATTTTTTGTGTTAAAAAACCTGTCAACAGGTCTGGATTTTTTAGCTCATTTTTCCAGGAATTTCCCTGAGTTTATATACAATATCCTAAATTCATATGCTAGTTTCCATATTTCTCTACTTTTGTGATAAATTTAAATTTTTGCTTTTGTTAATTTCAAAAATAAAATATCACGAAAAAAACTACATAAGTAAGTACACACCGTTTTAAGAATTATTTTAAAATCCATGCAGTAAGCAAATGCAAGCTTAATAAACGAAGCGCTTGGTTAAGACCTCTGAATTCTTTTGTTGTCGTTTCACTTTTAGGTTATGTAACTCAAAACAATGCTCTACATAGCCTTTATATACGTTTTTGCTTCTATGATTAGGTCGCTTAGATTATACGTTCATTGGATAACCCACCTCAAGTAACGTAATTGATCAATGATAGACACATTAGGAAGCTTCGTAGTCGACAGTATTTTAAGTGGAGATTTACGTCTACTTATTAGCAGCCAATTTTGAATTTCTTTCTGCTCTTTAAATTAATCAATATTAACCACACTTCGCATTTTAGTTGCAATTATAGTCAAGAAGAGTACTTTTAAATTTGAAATAACCTCACCGATTACTTTCTCCGTTTTCCCACACGCATTCCAAATAATTCACTTTTACTAGAATAGATTCATCATCATATTTAACAGCACAATGCCTGAGCCAGATAAAATTAAAACTAATAAACCTATGGAATTCTTCTAATGTGTCGGTGGAATTTGCATGCCTATACTTTTTCATAAAACTTGCGCCTGGACGAAAATATGTTTTCTCTTCTACTTCTTGGGATAATGTATGCAAGCTAATTTATTATGAAAGTTACTTTCAGCGATGATTTATGAACTATGTTAGTCAGACATTGCATTACTGTATGAAAGCTATATGTTTATCATGGGTCGCGTCTGAAATGCTTTCCTATAGAACCAACTTGTTACTCAGTAAACGTTAATAAAACTTTTTCTTTGTGAATATTTTCATCCACTACTCAACTATAGCTATGTGTATTTTTCAGTTTGAAGGACTTCTAGAGGGGGGTTACATTTCTGATTCCTTTACCATTTAACCATAAATGTAGAATATATGTGAATAATGTAATATTTTCATGCATTTTTTTCTCTCATCTTTCATTTGCGAGAAATATTTCCAAACTTTTCTGATATTTGGTGTTCTTTAACTCTTCAATCAGACTAATATGAATAAACCAATTTCCAGTCAACAACATGATCATTTGTGTCACCTTTTAATTTAAAAAAAAATTGGTTCATCCAAACTTAAGTTTAACGTTTAATTTCAGACGTATTTTTGGATGTTTTTATAATGTAAGTAAATCTATTCCAATCTATGAATTTTTATCGATCTCGATGGTATTGTGAGAAAATAAACTATTTTGAATGTTTATCTGACACTCGCGAACGCATTTTATGTAAAGCTCTGTGCGTGTCTTAGCAGTTCAATGTGCCAGAGTGTCACTCAGGGAGGCGGGCTATTACCGTGGTAATATCTAAAAATAAATGACAAATTTACTGTCAAAAAAGTAGTTACAACCTGCGTATGATCACGTGGAGGACAATAAACAAATAATTCAATCTCCGGAAGCAAGCAAGGGATCATACCATCAATTCCGTTCAAGGACCCTAATACGGAGGTAGATTTGATATTTCAGCACACTCCTAAGATGAAAATGAAAATAATACGGTATGTGTTATAATAATAACAGAAAACCTACGAATAGCTATTGGGTAAAACACAAAAAAGTTATTTCAGAAGTATGTATTATTATAAACTATAGATTACTCGGAAAACATTGTTTATTGTGCCAATTTTCAATATAGAACATATTTATTTCATTTATGGATGTATTTAATTTAAGTATTCATTAATTGTCACGAAACAATAGTCATGACAAATCTCACATGGCAGAGAGCGAGTCCAGTGACGAGAGATGGTGAGTCAGGAAAAAGTAAGAGGGACGGTCGGAGGAGTGAACGGTAAGCAGTCGGGGCAGTCGGATCGTAGCAGTCAACGAGCACTTAGATCTTGGCAGTAGACAGTCAGTGAGATCTTAGAACGCAAGACATTAGATCTTAGCAGATTAGTAAAAGGTTGTTCGAGACTATGTCTCTGAATGAAACAACGCGTCGACTGAATACTGGAGGATGAATGATTAAGAAGTTATTGCCATCGCGGCGTGAAAGCTATCATGGCGGGGTCTTCTGCTCTGTCGAGGTGGAGCACAAAGCGATCTACCAGAAAACGACAAGGCAGCGTCTGCAGTATGTGAGCGCGTTGCACGTATTTTTGCGATCGATAGCTAATCGATAACGACACTGATCAGCGTGTTTCGAAGCCAGTGCGAACCTAAACTGTAATTAGAAATATAGATCATCTGATACGGAACTCAGAAAGGTAAACGACAGAGCGGGCAACGTAATATCAGATCATTTCTTTGAGGGTTAAGAAATCGAAATAAAACGGCTATTTAAATAACTTTCCGTAGTGGTACTTTACAAAAGCTGTGACTAAATTAAATGAAACTTAATTGGACTGAGTAAAGAGTTATCAGGAGAATAGTTTGGGAATAAAGAATAATTGTATTGAAATGTATTTGCTTCAGAAAATGTTATTATGACTTGAAATTCTAGAAGAAGTCAGTAGAGCAATAGTTATGATGGTAGTGAAATTTGGTAGCCTTATAGGTCGGGTTAAATTTGCTATGAACTGTAATTGATCAAATATTAATTAGAAATTATGACTTCTCTTGTAAAGGATTTTAGATATGTGTATTGTAATATAATTGTTAATTATTTTTGGAAGTGTATTTGATTGTGTTCTGGGAAAATTTGATAAATTTATGATTTATATTTGTGTACATTTGGATTGGTATTGGTTCAGGGAAAAATAATTCTATTTTTTTGTATTATACTGGTTTTTTTCTTTGTAACAATTTGTAATATCTTACATCAAAAGGAAAAAGTGTTTAATACACTACTCAGTCAAAGTAATTTAATAAATGTTTAAATTAATTGTTTAAAACTTTTTCAATTGTTCCAATATCGTTATCTTACCTTTATAAGAAATAGATGTTAAATAAATTAGTATTCGTACCAAGGACAGTATTCTTTCATCGGCGACCGATAGATCCGGTCACATTATAAATCTAACAATTAAAATAACACTAAATTCGAGATTTGTTATTTCGATAGACGACGTCATCGTGGCTCAGTGGATAGAGCACTGAGTTGCTGATTGGCTGGATGGTCGGGGATCGATGAGGTGGGGATTTTCATCACATCCAGACTGGCTCCCAGATCTACTCAACCTGCTTTAAAATGAGTACCAGGATCTATCCTGGGGTCGAACCGGTCGGAGCGAGATTCTGACCACATCTCCTCCTTCTAGTGTCAGGGTCAAGAAATCGCGCGAGCTCTGCCCTTCGCGAAGGCCAAAGCCCACAAAGGGCTGTAGTGCCAGATAAGATAAGAAGAAGACATGCAGGTAAGATCCTAGCGAGGATGTATAAAATATTAACCTCTACCTGAAGGAAAACCAGAGAAAACTATGGTCAGGATTATTATTTAGCCATTATTATCAATTCAAAAAACTTCATAAAATTCCGTATAAGAACCGCAAAGAGACCAGAACACGATCGAAAATGGGCGAGTTGAGATAGTTTATGAATAATTCGTTATTAGAAAGGTAGATAATTTGTTCCTTACTATTGGAATTACAACAATGTATATGAATAATGATATTAGTACCGTAGTTTCCAATTGAATGCTGACTCTTACTTTCCAAATACAAGTAATTCTTTTTACCCGATGCGATAGAGTAAAAGCAGTCGCACCCGAAATTTAAAACAAACGTAAAAATGCTTAGACTGCCCCCTATAACTCAGGATACCTGCTGTCCTTAGGTGACATTCTAAGGTTCCCGTATCGTTGGCCCGTGTTGCTCTGACAACGGACATTTAGACTTTCATTCGTCACGAATGTCCGTTGGAACGTTTACTATGGGAAAGGTTTAATATGCATCATTCCACATTTTGCTAAGGAATACGATTTTGACAAATTCAGCGGTGACGTACCACGTACAAAATAACTTTTATTGATTTACATTTTCATTATCTCAATCAGTAGAATTTCTGTTATTCGCAGTGGAAGCGTTCAGCGAAGAGTAATGATTTTACTCATAACACCCATTATATAATCAAGATAAAGAAATCATTTTAGACTTACAGCGTTTTGATGGACGAATACTACAAAAACACAAAATTAATGGTATTCGTCCATCAAAAGATGGCAAGACTAAAATTATTTCTTTACTAATTATTTTAGTTTCATTTCACAATTTAAATAAATAAAGTCAGTCTCCCTTCAATTGCAGATATCTGAATCACTGGAAGATTGTATTCGAGTGAAAATGAAGTGAAATATAATTCAATAATTTAGAACATAGCATAACTCAATTCATTAATCTCTCTCTTGTTTTTATCCTTTTATTACCCACAGATTTTTTTCTCTTCATTTGAAGATCATTAGCTCCCATCTTTTGCATCCTATTGATTCCAGAATAGCACATTTCTATTTCCTTATCCTTTAAAATTTATTACTCGCGTTTTATCATGGTAAAGTGTGAGTATTTTATGTTTGTATCTGCTTGTTTCCATCTTTTTATTCGTAGTATTTCATCGCGAAATTCAAAAAAAAAAAAATTCTGGGATATGTAATATTTTGTGTTTCTATTTTACTCTTCACGTCTTACAAGAACAGTTTGTCCAATGGAACAGAGTTCTTCGGACAATAACTTGGCTAAGATTCACGACATTTTTCTCGAGTGACAATGTATAGAAGCTTTTGAATAATAAAAAGATGAGACTATTTTCGTCTCGGCTGCTATCTTCTTCTCCATGACCTCCCGCGACCTTCAACTTCAATTTCCTCCGTTTTCCTCGCGGAGGTCGTTTTCTCGGCACTGCTACCAACCTTCGTCACCTTCCACCATTATCTTTTTCGCTATGGGAAGCATCTGAATAACGCTCGGTGCTCCTCGGTCGGAAGATGCGAGAGAATGACCTCGCTCGCTCTAACGGACTGGAATCGCTGGGGTTAAGACTTGAAGACGGAAGATGCAGAGTGGAACGGACCAAAGAAGACAGCTTCGTTTCAGACGTAGTTCAATCTTTCACTCCAAGCTAGGTATCGATATTTGGAAATTTAGTTTTCATGTGATGTTCTGTGTTCGAAGAGACCGTGATTTATTGCTCTCATGTAGATATCCTGTGAAATAATATTTCAATGCCATTTTGTATATTTTCATCTCACGAACAGTCTCATAGTTTTACTTTAATTCTACTATTTTTGGTCACTAAACAACGAAAAGATTTAATGATTATGTTTCTTTATTAATAAAACATTATTTTAAAATGAAGTTGCTATCACCCTTTGAGCTCATTCTGACAACAAAATTAATATCTTTTAAGAAGTAGCACTAATATTTTCATTTAAAATATCGGTATTAAATTTCAAAAATGTAAGGTCAATCATATTTGATGCGAACACTTTCGTTGGTGTCGTGTTACATAATAGCGTCGTTCAGTCAATTTTCATGTTGGCAAAAATTTAATTTTAGAAAATATTTTCAGTAATAATAAAATCGTATTTTTAATGTCACCATACCATTTTAAATATACAATATTTTTCAGCATTCTGAATTCTATATTTTTAAACCCTGCTTTGTTACGTTATGTTAGTTTAAAATTGTAATCTATTTAAGTCTTATCCCGAAAGCTCTGTAAATGGGAAATAAAGGGCAAATAAATTCAGAGATATTAGAAAATGAATCCTTGTTATTTTGTTGTAATAAAGTATTAGAGACTATTTAAATAATGAGTGTCGATTCACTATATTGTACAGCCCCTGACTTATTAATTTTGAAGACGCTGTTTTTTAAGAAACAAAACAATTTTTTTGATGAAACCTCTATTCATTTTAGAGCCTGGCTTTTGTCTGTTGAATTTTTGAAGGTAGCGTCTCAAGTGCTTTTTTTTTTCATTGTAATGGTGAGGAGGGATGAGTGGATGAATGACGTCTAGGAAAAGGTATTGGGTTCTAAAGGATTCACGACCTGAAAGGACAGGTCTTGAAAAGGAATGCTACGCCAGTTATCATTTTGTGAGGATCAGAATAAATGTGAGGATCATAAAAAATAATTTTAATTGGAATGCCTGCCACTCTTGTGTTAACAAACCAACCATTTATATGTATTCAAAACTAAAAGGAAAAAGAATGAATTCATTATTGTTGCACAAGTTTCGATAATCATAGTAAACATTCAGCAACAATCTTTAATAGAAAACTTCAATCTACATAAATGTATTTTTTTTCTTGAAATGAAACTTTCCGACAGTTCCTCCCGTATGTACAAAATATGCGATGACATTAACTTATTGGAAACAATTTTTTCTACATCGAGAACTTAGTAGACCATGATGTGCTTTGAAAATTCTTTGTATCTAATGATTACATCGTAAAAAATGAATAAATAAACGTAAAATGTAGTTGTTACTAGAAGATGTACTACATGTTGGATTGTGTATAGTTTTCATGTTTCCAACAGAAATCTTTATCTTTACGTAGTTTTTACGTTTGAAAAAAATCACAAGATTATTAAATGAATAAAACTTTGTATATCAGCAAAATTAATTGAGGAATATTTTTTGGCGTACACGTTAAAATTCTTATTCGAAAATTGTATTAGAATTATAATGTCACTCTTATATTTTTCTTTTGATATTCGTTCTTTTTTTCTCCCATATTACTTAACCGATAAAAATTACTGGTAGACATCATTACATATAATAAGTTTATAAACTAAACAGAGTCTTCATCGCACGTTTTAATAATGTAGTATTAGTTTTATAATATGTTTTCGCATTCAAATTTCATTTCAACTGAAATAAGTTACTACTCAGGTGACGCTACTCAAGTCTACTTACTTGAAAGCATTGGAAGATTCAGGTCATATAACAGACACCTGAAGCCAATATTTTATTTATCAATTCCGTTTGAATGTTTGTGTAAATACTGCAATTTGCAAGTAATATGTTTTATGAATGTCCAAAAAGCTCGAAAATATAATTTCATATCAATGAGATACCCGAACAATCCGTAGATGGAGGAGTGAAGAAAATCGCGGGGAAATGGAAACGTTAACGTGGACGTGAAGTTGGGTTTGATGGAAGTAAACTTTTAGCCTCCAAATTACAGCATTGCGAAAAATAACCGAGGTAAGCAGTTTCTTGGTGAATGATTACCGAGCTGACAAATATTCAATGGAGGTGCCCCTTTCCATGGAGTGTATGATCGCTATCTTAGTGTGATATCCTTTCCCTTTCGACAACTCAAGGAAATGTGATTTTATCTATTCACATATGTGAGAAGAGCAGATTTTTCAGTCTGAGTTGAATTGAGTGATAAGGATTTAAACCTGACAAAAATGGTATAATGATTGCAATGAACTTAGGCTTGAAGTCTTGGTAGTAACGGGTAGATACTAATATAACAGGTCATTTGGAATGTAAATTACGTAGCTGTTCGCAAGCACTGATCAACTTGTTACTTCAGTCTGCATTTAAATGCTTATCGTCACATTTCCTGAGTATATTTTCCTGAGAATATATTATCAAAATTAATTTAACATTTTTCATGAGAAAATAAAACTGAAGACTAATGAGAAATATTCATTAAATTAGATTAAATCGATACTTGGTTCCAATTTTCCTTCCATCTTGGAAAGATTCTTCAACGTATTTGTTATGTGAATCAGTGAGGTGATGGAGTAATACATATAACAAGCATTTTATGTAAAAAATGTTCTCTCGATATGTTTGCACCTCGAAAGTCGATCGGTGCTTGCCGCTCGCGTCGATTGCGAGAATTGAAAAGCGAGCTGTCTACATGGGGTTCCCCAAGGTTCGCTTATCCGCCTCATTACCTCCATTTCCTCTCCTCTCGCGCGACTAATGACTCATATCGAGCAAGAACTTAATGCAGACAAGGATTGCTATCTCATCGGCACTTGGCACACACGTCACCCAACTCAATGGAAATTCGAACAATACTCCTCTACGCGTTCTAGCAAAATGACTGACGGTGACACATCAATGCGGTACTTCCGAATCTGTTTGAGGATCTCTAATGACGTCTGGAATTGATTTTGACGAAAGTGATTGCCATCCTGTTACCGCATGGAGATGAGAAGGAAGAAAAGAATACTTCAGTAGTACCAACTCGAGAGTGTGAAGACCATCATATATCTCGGTAGAATGAAAAGATTAAAATAAAAAATAACATTCTTCCTTATTTATAACTGAATAAATTCGTGCAGGGTTAAATGTCGGGTTCAAGAAACGAACCTGGTAGTAAATGATCGGCGATTCTCAGCTACAAAGTTACAGAGTTACTAATTAACATACGTAAGGTTATTGCCGTTCTCTCTTACAACACCGATGAAGACAGTTTAATTAAGGTAATAAGTATATTATCTGTGTTATTTTATTATTATTTGAAATTTTGTCTCTTTATAAATGTTTAATACATGACGAAGTTCTGGAAAAGGACTTAAGGACAATGTGAGAAAGAGATTGGCTAAAAATGACGGTTTTAGCCTCACTCTTGCCATTCCGATAATTATGTCTTAAAATAAGACACAAATATTGAGATCATGAAGTGCGGAGAAAGAAAGGCTGTCCTTGCTTGCTGCGAGGTGTTACCTCGTGTTATTCACAAAAATCAATGAACGCCAGGTTTATGGAGTGAAATTTCATTGTACCAATAATGTACGGAGTAAGAGATAAATCGCTGCTCTGGGATTTCAGACTAGTGGTTAATCCATGTTACCAATTTTATATTGCTGTGAATGTCTTATTCGTACTCTCTTATACTTAGTTGACTTTAAGATTTTACTTTCTCAGATTGTTTGAATCCTATATTTTATCCTATCCTACACGATACTAAATCTATATTGATGGTACATGATTGAATTAAAATATTTCTTATTTTTAGACTTCTTTAAATACGTTTGCAATAAGTTTGCAGTTAAGAAACACAATATAGAAATTTACCTACGACCACTTACTAAAACATTATTTTGGGAAAATTTGTTTTTTTGTTTGGTCCCTCTTGATAGGGACCGATTATAAAATGAGTAATTTTAGTCTGAAATCATCATTTGAAGACGCATAAAACTTAAATAAAAGATTATAATCTTATCAAAGTTGAGTAAGTCTATTATTTTTTGAATTATTTTTATTATATTATGGTCGAACCGGGTGATTCATGTGTCAATATAATGTACCACGACATTGTGCGCCTTCTGGTCAGCTTTGAATGCGTTCAAATGTTCAGAAGAGTATCCCTGGAGTGTGAGCTGATTGTAAGATCTTTCTGTTAATGGTGTGAAAGTGGTAGAGGCAATATCTTTCCGGTGAATAGTAACCAGAAAACGAACGAAATGAATAGTAGAACGCGCCGCGAACTTAGCACACAACAAGTCTTAGAGTAATGGAGTACCCGAAGGCCTTTGCTTGAGGATCAGTCCTCTAAACTCGCTTCGTGTCGGGTAACACGATTCGGATGAGAGTTTGAGTGAGACAAACATTACTTCAAGATAAATATACGTGCGCGACGGAAATTTCGCCGTTGGTCGTCTACATCACACCTCGGCTGTGTCACCTTAGGTGGGGATATGAAGGACAAAAGATTCTTGTAAAATTAGTTTGATGTCCATCCCTGGTTTAGACTAGGAAACATATCTCATGTTAGTGATAAATATAGATAAAATCTGCACCATCAATGGTCTACACTTTATTGATATGGTAACCAAACCCACCGTTATTGAAAAGTTTAATTTTTATCCTTACCTATTTATAATTGACCATTGGGTAAGTGGTTTTGTGATTCAGTGAACAAAAGTACCCCAGCTGAAACTCTTGGCTGGAGTTGAACCCATAATGTCTGCGCGCGAAACATTTGTGAAAAATGAATACTTATGGGTAAATGCAGTAATATATCCTGACGTGGACAAGAAACAGTGATGTAAATATAAAAACGATATCGAAATATGAAATATCTATATACTCTACATTTATCAACTTTTCATTACAAAATGTTTTTATTTAGTGTATATGTGAGCGAAAGACTCATACGAAAAGGTGTAATTTAATTTCTCCTAAATGATGCAAGTGTGAAAATCTACGAATAATAGTAATATTAATTTTTATTTCTTCTTATCGTGTCATCAGTTTCGAAAACAATTTAAATATTTAGAATGCATTCCCAAATTTGTATGTATGCAAATATTGAAATGAAATACTCATACGTATTTTCTCATACCTTTCTCATACGTATTTTCTCAAAATATTCGAGTATGCTTGTGAATTAACTGAAACAAAAAAGTTTCCTACGAAACTGTTATCAAAATAATACTAGTTTCCTATTGGAAGAGCAATACATAAAAATCAATACATAACACCTCGGAACCTGTGACCCAACTTGAATAACATGAAAGAGACACAGAATATCACGTACTCGTAATCGTGATAAAGCTTTGAGATCAGAGACCGAGCACATTCAGTGCTACAAACCTTAGAATTCTTTTCCTCGTGAGTTTTGCTTTAATAATGTTTAAACGTGCTTTTAAAACTAAGTAACATTGAAAATAAGGATAAGGAATCTGCACACAAATGCCAAAGTGAATTTAACTGAACAAAATTTAATTCTTAAAAGTTCTTTTTAAATCAAGAGTAGGATTAAATGTTATCGCAATGAGCTGGACAAAAATGGGGCCTATTAATAAATCAACTAAATAAATCCCAAAGATTTTCCCTGGTATTTGTTTTTATGTAAATACAATGTTTTCAAAATTCTATGTATATTCAACACACATGATACCGAAAACCTTCGTTAAGCTTAAAGATATTAAACTTCCTATTTTGAAAATTCGATTACGAAACATTCGTTTTGTGTTATTGTATCCTATTTAAAATCGGATTGTACCTTTATAATGTTCTAACTTTATCAATAAAAATTATACGTTACGTGAGTCAACCCCATTGATGTGTAAAGTATGTTTTAAATTACTTCACAGAACATTTATTTTATCGAAGAAAATTAACTTTTATTTCTGTAACATTGCCATTAGTATCTGAATTATCTTCCGCATTTACAGATAATCAATCAAAACATCTACAATATCAGTAGAACCTACATTATCCTCCCGTGCAGACTAATTCTGAAATGTTAATGCGAGCAGAGATTCCGTTAAGTTGCTGACCCTGTTGGTAGTCACGTGAATTCGCCCTTCACTGCGACTCGTGCAGCGTTCATCCCGTCGGCGAAGCGTCACGTACTTCTGACAATTGAAATCCTCGCTGAGATCGATGTCATCGCTTCGTGATATCTCTCGCGAACCGCCTCTGGGCTTTCCACAACCGCGTCTCCGTTTGCAGATGGATCACTGTCGCCACATGTCATCACCCAGTGGCGATTCAAGTGACTATAAGTTCACACGCTGGGAATTGGGTTACGTCTGGAAAACTCACACAAAAACTTCCGACGTTCCTAGTTTTTTATGATTTTGTTTGAATCAATAATTGAGATATCTAAATTCAATGACAGCCGTTTAATCGAAGTAACACTTCATTGTAACGAATCCTTCTCATGTAGTTAACGCGTAGATTTTGCTTCGATACCGGAGAATTATTTATAGATCGTTACAATATCACTGGAAATTTTGCATTATACTCATTTAGTTCGTAGGTGAAGATAAACATCTTCAAAAATCGATTTTAACACTATACCTATATTTCTATAGTATTAATAGGTGTCATATTGAATGCAATAAATGACACTATTCACCCAATAATTAGAATTTTATAATATTAAGTTGTATTGACCCCCTTAAGCAAATACTACTGGACAAAATGGTTTTAGTCATTCAGATGCAAAGCGAGTTAGTAAGGTCTCTGATAACCATAGGGAATGGTTCAAGAATTTTCATAATTGATGTGGTAGTATCCAAGAAAACGTTTTCACGAATTATACGTTATATTTTTTCCTTCTATGAGAAATCCGCATAAAAAAATTTGTTCAATTAAAAACTACATTCTAAAATTACAGAGAAACGATCCACTAACGAAAGTTAAGCTGTCCCAGAACAGGTTCCGAAGGTGCCCAAGGGGTTCACGGAGGGTAGAGCTCCACAATTACTGGGCCTCGCCAGCATCGCGAACCACTCGGTTTGATCCCACTATAGACCCGGTTCTAATTTTGTATCAGATTGAGTAGATTTGGGAGTAAATCCTGATGTCGAAGTGTGATGAAATATTCCCACCTCACCGGGGTTCAAATCCCAGCATCCAGCTACCCACTCTCCCACCAGCGCTCTACCAACCACCCCACGCCGAGTCCGATCAAATAAATGTGAGTGTCCGGAAATATTTGTTTTAGGAAAAAAAGAACCAAACCAAGAAATAATAGATTAGGCGGATCCGTATTAGTTGTTGACAAAACAAAGAACATTGAAATGGAAGTTGGTAAAATGCAGGCGCTAATGAACGTAAGAGGAAAGACCCTTAATTCTGTTTGAGGAAGCGATTATGGAGAGATCCCTGTGGCACTCCAGTAAGGAAAATGTTGTGTGTGAACGCGATGGAGGAGAGTGTGGAGGGGGAGACTTCTGGCGAGGGCGCAGGTGGATGCACGCGTCCTCATTAGGAGGAGAGTAGTGCTGCTGTCGTGTTTGGTTTCTCCCTCGGTTGCCTTCTCCCTCCCCCTCTCTCTTCTTAACCGCTGCCTCCAACTCTCCTCTCGCTCACGCGTTTGTTAGTGTGACCTCGGAGAATAAACCCTCGACACTCAGTATTTGCGGAACAGGCGAAGGAAACAATGACCAATGGATCTAGACTTCTCGTTCTTCCCTTCTCATTCTTCCTCTTGCTTACTCTTGCATTATCTTTCACTGATTTTCGAATAGATTCTTACAAATATATTAACATATAGTAAAAGATAGAGAAAGAAATTGGTAAAACTCACTCACATATTGGACGAAACAGTTAGACCTTCGCCTTCGTCAGTCAGGTAGACCTAATGCCTATATAAAATATCGCCAGCATTTCGAATGTTTACTCCAGTCGTCCTCAGGAATCGAAAACAATAACATGGATAACAATGAGCATCTTTCCATTTCTCTGACATTAATTCATCCCAATAAATCTACTCCAAAATATATCTTTTAAAAAATTAATACATTGGCAACATATCAACCAAACTATCTCCATGGAGATAAATACGCATTGTACATAAAATGGCGGTCAAACATTAAACTCAACAATTTAATGACTAATTTACAACGTAAACACCTCATCTCAAGAACCTAGTAACTGTCAAAGTTTGGGACATGTTTTTTAATGGGAGAGAGAGAGGAAGTTGATATCCATGTTTTGTATGTTCTTGTTGTACATTCCTGAGGATAACTGAAATGAACGGTCAAAATGTTGCAGTAATGAACCTTTTTTTTATTTCTAGTCAAATGCAATGATTGTATTTACATATTATGATTATGGTCCATAGCCTCTCATATTGATACTACGAATTTGTTTTAAACAGTTCAAATTCTTCTCTTATTTTTCCATGTGTTTCAGTCTTGTCTTTGTCTTCTCTTTGATACAATAATTTCATCCGTTCTTATACTCTCTTCCCAGTTTTCCTTTTTCTCATATTTTACTATCTGTTCACATTATGAATTGTTTCAGAGACATCTTCACTGTAATATAATATATCTAATCGTTTCCGCTTTACCCAATTGCATAGTTGAAACATGTTATAAATCTTTACAAATTAGAGCTCTGACAAGACTTAAGCTAATGTGCTCGATAGGCTTGACGAGAGATGACTTCAATCGTAAATTTGTTTGATAATTAACATACACGATTTTCGTTTGAAAAGGATACCAATATCAACGAATTCACTTTGTAAAATACACTGCAGGAAATTCTTTTATCAAATATTTTTAATATAATTATATTTTTTAAACATTCATTCTTTGTCAGTGTATTATTGAAATTGTAATTTTCGGTCTTAAAAAATTGCTCTTTTTTCCAAATAAAGAAATTTCATTCTATGAATGAATTCATGCATACGCTATTACCGCAAAGAGAACACTATTCATAATTGAGTCCTCATAAATCTATATTTTACATTGAATGTGTCTGTTTGAGTCTGTTACAGAGAAATTAAGTTTGCTACGCTGTGAACAACTTGAAAACTCGACGTCGTTTCCGTATGCAAACTCATATGGCACGTGAACTCTGCAGCATACACCGTTAATATATGATCATCGTGGTAAATTTCAAAAATATTCCATTTAACCGTCTCTCCTCATCTTGACTTGTACGGATGGAGAAAAAAGAGAAGTATGGAAATAAAACTGGATTGCACCTGGCTGACCAGAATTAAGTCAAAATTATTCATGGCTGCATTTTAAATAGAAAGTGGAAGTGGACCAGCGGTATTACACGACTTCGGACGACATGAGGACGTAAGTACTTCGCAATTTGTGAAAGGGTCATCAGATACATTCTAAAAGCTCCGCGGTTCGGAGTTTCGATTCTGAAAGAGGAAATGTGTGGAGGATTGGCGGAATATGAACTATACGCGTACTCACGCGTGAACTTCATTTAATACTAGGTGACACTCTAATACACAGTCGGCCAAATCTCTCGAATTCAAAGAACTTTTTATTATGACTTTAGAAAGCGGGTGAAATATTCCTCGAAATAAACTCAAATTTATTCATTCATGTCATATTCAGTATGTGTGTTTAAATTTAAAATTCTGCACTGTGCATTTTCTCCTCTACAAGAGCTGGTTTCAGTTTTCCGGGATTAACAAAATATTGTAGTCCAGTTTTATTATTAATAGCAAATAAATATTGATTATTCAAATCTTGAATTTTTGTAACACATAATTATTTTAAATAATTGTGAATGTGTTTTGTGAATTGAATTTAATTATATTTTAATTTGTGCATAGATTTGTATTATTTGCATTAAAATTCAAAATGTATGTTACATACAATATCTGAGTATTGTCTTGATATAATAACTGATAACGTAAAAAATGACAATACGATGCGAATTTTAGATAAACCTTTTTTATAAGACTTTCATTTTACAAAACAGATAGTTTACTGTACAGTATTAAGTTTATTTGTACATTTAAAGAACACTAAAATTAATATGTTTTAACCTTAAAAATGTACGTACTCTTTACGTATGTTTCAAGAAGAATTTAATTTTGGAACCACAAAATTTGTTATAGAAAATTAAAATTTCTGGTGCTCCGTAAATAAACAGTTGAAATAGGTTCATGACGCTTCGTGTTATATTGATCTACATGGAAATTGCCAGAAAAAGGCCCATTATGATCTGCTGCCGTTGAGAGAAGCTTATATAAATGCAAATGAGCTCCCCGCGAAATGTACCTTCGCATTAAGGAAAGAAGGGTTGTTGAAACCCTGACGTAAAAGTAACACTTGAAACGACTATTCGGTAGCAGCAAAAACACTGGCCATAGCGTACCACTAATTAGTTTTCAGTAGCATATTGTATGAACGTATTTCTATCTTTATTTTGAGAGAGGAGGAAAAGTTCGAATTTGTAGGAACTGATATTATATGAAATGGTACTTTGATATTACCCAGTCAATTACCTAATTCCATTAATGAGAATAACTAAATTCAATCTAAATTACTTCTTTTACATGGTAACCTAGAAGTTTCCAAAACACTCTAGTACATTTTTAACTCTCATAGATGATGGTTTGCAAGCTCAACAAAATGGATTGTGTGGGTTGTGAAAATAATCGTTTCTATGATAAAAATAATCAATCTTAATTATTATCCCATGGTGAATGTTTTGTTCTGTTGTTATTCTAAACTGTAATTTCAAAGTATACTCGCGTGAGACTTGATGTTGCAAATACTGATCCCTGTATTATTCGTCTCAGTAGACAGGCATTAATAAAACTAGAAATAAAATTACGACTGGTATATTCTTAACCGAAAAAGAAAATACCCATGACATTAAAGTTTTCAGATGAATTATGATGACATAAAACAGCTCTCCAAACGTCGTGAGCGTTAAGAAAACTTACGTGAAATTACTTACAAATTGGAATATGATCGTAGACAAGAGTAATGGCAATAAGGGACTTATGTTTCGCTTCTATGAGTTATTGAAGCAGAAATCGACCAATAAATGTTTGTATAGGATTATATTGTTGAAATGGTCACTATAGAGAAAATGAGCTTTTAAATCAGTACTTACTGGCCTTAACTTATCACAAATTATTTTGATTCATCTCACAGATCACTGAAAGAATCTAAGACAGATATATTCCCTGAATGGATATTGAATCTATATTTGTACTGATTAGTACGCAGTCAATTTCATATCATAACAAAACAATTATGATGGTGTATGTATTAGATAGTGAGAATCTGCATGATACCACAATTTGGTTGTTTTATTTAATTGTCGTGGTTTAACTACTTCTTCTCATTTTGGGGTGATGTCAACCCATTCGATTTATCAGTGAAGAAATCGTAATTCATTTGTTGGCGAGTTCATACTCCTCAGTTCTGGCAATATCGATATTCCCTGGTTCATCCTGGAGCTGAAGTAAACTAACAAAGGGACCACAAATGGAAGCCCTCTCTTCCGCTTCTTTCATTCGTACAAAGGAGATTTGGTTTTGCGAAAGGCAACAGGTCGGTGAAGTGGAAAACGTCAATTCAATGAAAGCTTGCCTATTGCAATCTGTCACAGGCTTAAAAAATATCATAAAAATCGGGAGCATGGGTCTCTGGACCTTCCAATTGCGAGGTTTATGATATGATGTTTCATTAAAATATCCTCTTTCATTTCAGTTATAGGTCAATCGATTGACCTATAACCGAAATCGTTAGCCGTTTCCTCTGCAGATTGTTGAGTTTTTGCTGAATTGTAGCTTTCTTTTCACGTTCACAAAAATTCTGGAATATGTATAACTTTACTTACTATTAAACAAACCATAAAAGTCCATAAAACGTTTAGTTGATATTTCTTGTCACATTTTTCAATTAGGCTCTCATATATTCTTTTATATCGACAGATGTGCCTATAAAGATAAAAGTTCAACTGCTTTCTATGTATATAAAGCTATATCTGAATTTTATGAAAAAGAACCCAGTAATAATAAGTAAAAGATTAAAATACTATTGTTATATATAAAGAATCAAGTACATTTATATTTTAAGTTTTTATACACAGTTAATATATCAGTTCATCTCCAACACGAAACAATAGCTAAAATAATTTAAATTAACGATTTTATAAATAATATTTTGTTTAGTTTCTCCACAAAATGTATTAATTTGCCAAGTGATTACCACGTGAAATGTTTGTACTGAAAATAGCAAAATATTTTATAAATTCCTAAATCGTTACCTAGATGTGAGCAATCTAAACCTAAATTTATAAATATCTTCAGATCAACCAAAATAAAAACACATTAACTTGTTCGTATTTATAATGACTAAGAGAGATTTTGCAAAGTATAGACGTTTATAAAGAGCATGAGCAAATTTTCAGATTTTTTTTTTTA
>NNCF01128839.1:290062-301646 GCA_002313205.1 Laupala kohalensis | reverse complement strand
GATATATATATGTGTGTGTGTGTAATAGCTATTTCTTGCGTGATTTATAATTCCTCATTTCTTGTTGCCTAATTTCATTGCATTTTAGAAAAAGCCACTGTTACATCACAAATATTTCGTTTTCATTACCTCGTTATCATCTGAACTGTGCAATTGAGATTCACCCGATCCAGGTGATTGCCAAATTATGTGGTAGTTCATTATGAAAATTATGCTACATTAAGGGAGCACTTAATAATATAATAAGTGCAATACATTTGTCATAAAAGTATGGTATTTGATTGAAAAACCTCTTGGCCAAGTGTCCACTGGCGACCGCCAACCGCGTGACCGCTCCTCCACCAACGTCGCTGCACGAATCACCCACCGCCGTCGCAGCTTACGTAATCCGGCGCTCACGAGGGCGATCGATGAGAGGGCGCCCGCCCACCCACCCACCACTCGCCTGCGGCACCCACCCACCCAACAACCCCGTCACACACCCAGCAGCGGCGACGCGACGCTCCGTTGGCTCAAACACTCCCACTCGCCTACGGTCTTACACGACGCGATGTGCCAGCAGTGAGTTAAGTACGACCAAAACCATGACTTATAGGCCATTCCATGTCAAATCTACCGAAGTTCTGAACTGTGACATCTCAGAGTTTTATAATTATTGGTACACTTATGATCACCTCTGAGTATATGTGAAAACAGAATATTTCCTTTATTTTTTATTTTTACTTTTCGTTTTTGAACTATAGACTTACAAATGCCTTGTTTTGACTGCACATTTCAAACAGACAGAGAAGGAAACCTATACATTATCGAGAGCTAAAATACGTGGAATTTTCTTCAGCGTGAAATATAATTTTATGTTAAACGATGCGAAAACTGTAGTTTAAAATATGTTTGCACTTAGAGGGAACTGCAAATGTACCAGCAATTATAAAATTCTGTGATATCAGGGTTCAAAATTTTAAATTTTAAATGTGATATAGAATGATTCATACGTAGATATGTTTTTCTATTTATCATTGAACACATGATGTTAAGGGAATATTCTTTTTAATGAGTAATTTTTTGTTTATGGGAAATACTCATCGCTCTTAAGCGCATATGTTCAGGTTACTCGTCTTATTTTTTATCTTGTCAAGAATACTATTATCAATTATCTCAAATTTGTACTGATTTGGCTACGATATTTTTAGGAGTAATAAAAAGATAACATCACCTATTTGTTAAATAAATAAAAAATATTAAATCTACCTCTGCCTTTGGGCCCTTAATGGTATTGTTCCTTGCTTGTTTCCGGAGAGTAAATTAGTTTACTGCCCTCCACGTGATCATTCGCAGTTTATAACTGTTTTATTGACTATAAATTTATTTATGTGATATAATACTGACTTGAAAACGCGCTGCAACGAATGACAAGTATCCAGAACCTTCATCCGACACAACACCTCGTGGTACTTTCCATGGCCTACGAAGACCGGGAGATCGAGCTGTCATACAGGAGTCGTTTCCGAAGATTCACGCTCTTGCTGCAAAATGAAATGCGCTATCGTAAAAAACTGATAACAATTTTGGATTTCGTGTTGTGCTCTGATCTTCCACACACATGGTTGCAAGAGAGTGCCATTTGTTTGATGACAGGGCCGTTGTCTAATGGCATTCCTGTGGGTATACCATTTGCAGACGTTTGTAAAATCACTGTACACTACACATAACTTTGTCATAAAATGTATAAGTTCAGTCTCCTGTACCTATCTTCCTGATTTCAAACTACCGATAGTAATTATTTTTAGTTAATCTCGCGGTAGTTTTTTATTATCTTTATATTTTATAGATTGTATCTTCAGAATCCCTTTGGATATCGTGTTTTGTATTACTATTTGCCGAGAAAAATATTATTTATAATATAATTGTTTTTTGTTTAATTATACAAAAATAAAAAATTACTTTGTGTATTTTAACCTCTACTTTAAATAAGTAATGATGATTAAAATTGGATGAATTGTTTTCATGAATTGATCGACAAATACCAACATTAAATAAAAGGAATACAAATCAATATTCAAGAGGCAAATCTATATTTTTCACGTCGCGTCATTAACAATTTTATTCAGTCCGAGGGCTGGCCAAAAGCATCCCTAGTGTATACTTTGTATGTGTTGTTGGAGAAGGTAAAACTGATTTTTGCAGCAACTCATGGTGGTATTCACTTTACCTTCGCAGATACAACGTACTAAAGTTAGCCTAATCTGTTTCACTATTACTCTTAAGAACTTTTTTTCTCAGTCAACTCATCGATTTGACAGGGAAATATCTACAGAATGTATGACATAGAATTTGATTTTACGAAACAATTTTATGACATTTTTCTGTTTATATCGCAAAATAATGGAACCATTTTGTCTTTTTCAACGTTTTATGACTAAAACTAATGCGCTCTCGCCGTCTAATGAATTATGTTGAACGAAAAGGAATATTCTATCATTTTGTGCGTTTAAATTTGCCACAATTCCGCTTTTTAATGCTTCGTCGAATCATGAGGAATTTGTTGCTGTGACAGTTTTTCTCAGGTTCTACTTCTATTTTCCCTGCCACTTGCGTATTCACTCATCATCAACCTCAATATATCACCCACCTCAGGAAGTTGTGCCAAGCATGACATCTGATGTCCTCTAATTTTCCTTTCTCTAAAGATAGAGACAAAGTGTAATACAGCATGACAAAGTACACCAATGAAGGAGAAACTTTTGCCATCCAAGATATTCTTTGCGAACACTGTGTCGATGCTGAGCGATTCAGTGGTCACACACTGAACGTGATGGTGCAGATGAATTCGTCCACCGCCATGCGGGCCCTTTGGTTGACAATGCGGGTGGGACATCGATAGTAAACATCCATGATTGAGGAGGCAAATGCCTTTGATTTCGAGGAACTTCGATCGTGACTTTTATTGCTCTGAACAGCGCCAGTGATATAGACTAGACGGCTAACCGATTAAATTAATTTGATTTGTTTGGTCGATCAAGGTCAAATGCCAAGAGTGGTACTATATGCATTGAGAGGCTGTTGATTTCTTTACTCGATTCCAGAATCCTTGCCACTCCAACATTTTTCACTCGCTTTACATCACATCCTCAGGTATCCAACACTCAGTCTTCAGGGCCTTCAGGTACTCTAATTTACTTATCAAAATTTATTTTCATTCTCGGATTCTCTCTTGATAATAAAAAATATATACCCTTTCGTAATAACCTATATTATGATAAAATTGGTTGAGATACTTCCTAAATTCAATACACTGTGCAATTAATTGTATTTTATAATGGGTAAAACAAAATTTAATATTAGATCTGCAGTATATTATTATTATTATTATTATTATTATTATTATTATTTGCCGTATCTTTCTCATTGTTCTGTTTCTTTCCTATCTGGATCTTTTCCAATTCTAATCAGTCAATTTAACCGAGGTTGCACTTTATTTGCAAAGATTGGAAGGCTATGTTAATGCGTCTTTTCTTTTAGCATATTCTTTACTCCAGATGAAATATGTGCTCAGGAATAAAGTCTTGAGAGACCAAATGTGAAATCGCGTAACACTTATCCAAGTTTTCGGTTACAACAGCAGAAGCACTCCCGGGTCCTCCAGCAATATTCGAATTGTCCATCGACGATCTTTCGCAAACGGCGAATGTTCTTCCAATATTGCCTTCTGTGTTGACAATATCCCGTCCTACATGATAGTAACGACGTCTTTCACAGTCTCAACCTCATGCTTATACCACTTGCACACCCCTTTTTTGATGAAGCCCTCTTTCCATGCACTTGGCGCAGCATGTAGCATTCCACTGCAGTTCTTTTCCAAGTTTAAAGCTAAATATCACTTTCGTACGTTGCTTCATTTCACCCATTATAACTTCGCTGCTCTATACTGAACCTTATTTGACGATGCGTACACAATACTACACGTGTAGACAAACACACGGCTCCGAGATAGAGATATAATATTCGAGACATATGTCTCTTAACATCTATCTCTGGTAATGCCAACTTATCCTCACGCTAAATTCGTTCGTCGTATTTTCTAAGCACATGTGGTTCAATACTCTCCACTATTCTGGTTGAAGTGAAAATATGTTTGCCCCTAGAAATAATCATAAAATTGTCACAAAGTAAGATAACCTACATTTGAAATAAGTGTTATATATGATATAGCTGTGGCTATTTTTTTAATTCGTGACCCTTTTTTTCAACTTTCTTTCACAAAAATTGAAACAGTCCTCTCTTTAATTTTAAATTTTATAGTATCTTGTCATGATGAATAATATGCACATATTTACGCATATATCTCTTATTAAAACAGATGGAGGAATTTCCTTCNCTAGAAATAATCATAAAATTGTCACAAAGTAAGATAACGTACATTTGAAATAAGTGTTATATATGATATAGCTGTGGCTATTTTTTTAATTCGTGACCTTTTTTTTCAACTTTCTTTCACAAAAATTGAAACAGCCCTCTCTTTAATTTTAAATTTTATAGTATCTTGTCATGATGAAAAATATGCACATATTTACGCATATATCTCTTATTAAAACAGATGGAGGAATTTCCTTCCAATCGGGCAGTATTATGCAAAGCAGCTCTCTTAATACTCTACAAATTATATTTCACCCTCAAACGCGCAATTTTATGGATAAGTAGGAAAAATAAATATTTTTAACAAAATTCAATATCTTCTTCCCGAATCATTGTGATATACATCATCCAGGTAACATTCTTGTTCTTCGATATCATTATGAATGGAAGTGATTTAACGCAAACTACATGTTTTGTGTATTATGGAATATGTATGTCGTTTTGAGTGTTATATAAAATATATCTGAAGCTTCGTCGTATAATCGTCAGACAATTTTGAATAAAATATTTGGCACATTAGGTTTGAGTGTGTGGGCACAAAAAATACTTCCAATGGTATCTCGATTCTAAGCACCGAACTTGGCAAACTTGACCTCGTTTGCAATGAAACGACATTTCTTTCACTTCAGCCAATGGTCTAAATGGGAATTTATATTAATTCGGTATTTCTTATTTATAGGAATGGTAAAATAACTAATGCGATACTTAAAATATAACAGTGGAAATTCTCTCCATTTTTTTTTAGATTGGAGGCACATGCTGTTCGTTGGTATGTTATTGGATACAGGGCTCGATTTTAATGGATCCATTATTTATGGCGTATCCTGCAGTAAAGAGCATTGCATTTTTATACTTTTTGCATGGGATGAGCTTAGATAACGGTCGTTTTGGGGAAATGTCGTTTTTGAGTTTGTTAAAATTTTCCCCCTCGCACGGAGTGATAAAATAACCTGACTTGGTAATAACAATTGCTCTCAACTAGCAGTTACGTTAATACGTGAAGTACAATGATCCATCACGTTCAAAACAACGCTCATTCTTTAATCAGATTCTTAAATGTAATCCTCGATACAGTAAAGTGAATTTGTTGTTATTATTTATTAAAGTGTTATATGTTTATTGCAATTTGGTTCAAATAAAAACATATTAAAATTGATTGCTAATAAGTAGAAGTGAATCTTCACTCGCGTAACTGTTGACCATGGAGCTTACTAATATGTGTCCACCGGAGTTTGATTGCCTTAGGTGAGGTGGAACTCAAATGAGGCAACCACTGAACTTATAATCTGCGTGACCTAATTGTAGAAACAAAATTAAATAAAGAACATTGTTTTCAAGTACATGAAGTAAAAGTGAAATGAAAACCAAAGAATTCAGAATTCTTAACTCTGTGTTTTGTTTATCAAGCATTCTGTGTAAAGTGTGTGTTCGTTCTGCCTAAATTTTAAAATAATTCGTCAGAATGTACTTATTAACATACAATGCCAAAACTGTGAATATTTGTAGGTTTTCTTCAATGTATTTAATTTAATTACACGACAGGAGAGTAGTATGAAAACTAAGAAACGAATTTAGAATATTATGTAAGAACCTCTGGTAAAACCGGGTAAAATGAGCTAAAAACAATTTCAGGCATGTTGACAGGTGTTTTAAATCACTGTGGGGTAAAATAGTATATCAATTCTCAGTACCAATGTTTCTTAGAATATTGATGTATTTTTTGTATGTTTGTTGTTTTATATGCGAACTGTTTAAACGTTTTTAATGTATAGTTATTGTATTAAGTTTCTTTCAAATCCCGGGATATACTGGGTAGTTCTGCTAGTTTTCAATAAGTCTATTTTCTGTAGACGAAACTTTGTAGAATTGAAAGAAATTATTAATCTACTAAAAAATTCGTGTATTTTTAATATATTTAATGTTAAAATAATATAAAAAATTTATAGGAATTAATTATGTTCAGTTTTAGTTGGCGTGATATATTCAATTTAATAGTTCCGTATAAAGCAAAAGTGTGACATCGCTCATACTTTAATGTCCAGACCGACCCAACATCCTCTTCAGTATGTTTTAAAATGAGTACCAGGGTTCGAAACCTGATTGAGTAAATCCAAATTTAATCTTTGAGTTGATGCCAAGGAACCGGGAAGCTATTACTCCGCAACGTTCCGTACACACTACAAAGTCTCACGATGCAAACACACTGGAGAAAGTGACAAACTTATATTAGGATAATTTTGTATTAGGCTGTAACTTCGGGGCCAGTATAGATTTTGAAATAACATTTTCAAGCACTGTGCTCGCCGGAAATTCCAAAGGCGATTAAGCCAGGCCCGTCGCCGCCCAAACAAGGAAAGGTGCGCGTTTAATACTTCTCGTATTGTGAAGAGGCAGAACTCCCTTCTACTTCTGAAAACTGAGATGAACGCCCCGGAGAAAGAAAATGAGTGTGTATGGAATATTTCAGCAGTTGACAGAAATAGTGTTCATCCGAAAAGGGAGTTTTTCTCGGAAGCTGAGGAGTGACCAAGCCGAGGTGGGGTGTTGGGAACGGTGGCGAAGAGGTAGTCACGTGACCTCCGCCTCAATATATATTGGAGGGATTTCAGCTCCTAAGTGACTTTTATACTGGAGGCTTTCAGACTTTGAGACAAGTGCGAAAGCGTACAGAAGTACGCAAGTTATTTAATATGTAACTTGGTTAGTTTGGTCGTCAGACCACTGAGAATTGCTTCGGTAATTCTATCACTTGCTATAGGCGCGAATAACATAGCTTGGAACAGTTATTTATTTCGAGATAGCAACTTGGAACTTTTTGAACTTCGGATAATCTGGGTAGATTTCCGAGTTAATTCATAACACCAGTAGTTATAACTGTGTGTAATTATTGCTTTTAGATAGCAATATCAAGTAATAACAAGTTCAAACTTGTATTTATGATTTGCGAGTTTGTCTACATTTGTAAATATTCAGAGCTTTATTTAATTTGAATTAAATGTTTTATTGTTATTACTCGTGTGTTTGATTGCTTGGGGAGCTGGTGGCAGCGAACTCTACCATAAAGGTTGTGATTTATGGTTGAATCCCGCTTCTCCACCAAAAGCTTACGCACATCGCATATGGGCTTCTGGTGTGCCGTAACATAGGCCTTCTCTTGGTTCCTATGGCAAGTGTCAGGGTATTACGTGCTCTATAAAAGAAAACTTACCCAGAGCAGGGTGTATTTGTGATTGGTAAATATTGTTTATTTAATTCTTAATTATCACATTAGAATTGATGACATGTACCTTTCCAACATACGAGAAATCATGTGCAAAGACCTAATAATTCTATTGTTTTATCAACTAAAATTACTGTAGTTAGTTCTAATGTTAAATTAAATAGTAAATTTGGAAAATGTGCTCATTTCTTTGTTTCATCTGTTGTAAATTTCATTTTTCGTGTTACAGTATATTTGTATTTGGCTATCATCAGTTATCGTTTTTGAAGTTTTGGGTTTTCCTCGATTTCTCTCCGCATATGACGGAATGATACCCAGATTGTAACCCAGAGTAGCATATAAAGAAAGTCTTCCTTTTTTGTAATTAGGGTATAAAAATATTATTATGGTGAAGAAGCGAAAGGGTAAAGATTGAGTCTCGCAACTTAATACACACCCTTTATTATTCTACAATTACCCGCACCATACATTTCATTTTAAACCAATATTAACAACAAAGAAGCGTAAGAAAATGTTTTTGCGAACAAAGTTTTAAAAATTTATTTGGAAAAGTACTGTTGTACTGTTTTAATTTAAAAATTAACTAAAGTAAAATAAAATGTCGGAAGAAATGCACAAATGTAGCAATCCAGAAAAATAAACCATTTACATTACTGAAATATAAGTTTACAAGCGACTAAAGCAGAATATGTTAAGTCCAAGCGTACCCTATTTTACTGAGCAGACGTTAATATAAGTTAATTCAAGTAGAATTAATGACAATTCTATTTAATGAAAAAATGAAGTTTAGTTAATATCTGGACGTTCGGGTAAAGATAGTATCCTATGTGACGTATTTCTGTAACAAAGGATATTTTTGCTCCTCCGTGCTTATTGATCGCATAGCTGCCGTCCTAGATACCCTCATCCTCCTAGATTTCCGTACTGCTGTAATCTTTTATTTTGAGAACACAAGAACATTGACTGTGCAGCAATGGTAGGTCAACTGTAAGAACTGTGAGATACGATCGTAAAATTTATATGATCTACTCCACTTCAACTTAATTTAGAAAAACCTATAAAATAGATTAAAAAAGAAGCAGTGCGAGTTTGGAGGATTGGAATTTCTCAACAGGAAAAAGAAACTCGCTACAAATTGAGCTGTTATCTAAAAACGGTATTTTGTGACCGACGAGATATTAACAACACCCTCACATGTAGTTATCCTAAATGTAAATTAAACACAATGAAAATATGCTCACGAAAATACACCGAAATCGACAGTTTATTTTCTTTCTTATCCTTTTTTTCTCTAATGGGGAAGTATTTGGACTAATTGCTGAAATCAGTTGATCAAATATATGTGTGGTATGACTAGTAAATAAAGAATAGCAAGTTATGGTTTTGAGGTTATAAATATATACTTTCTTGAGGAAACGGTCAACTAATTTCAGTTCACTTAATGCGGGTTTAAACTAACATAAAATTCTAACTATCGTAGCAAAAATTCATTCGGAAGACGAAAAACTCATCATGAAATTTGTTGCGATTTTTCACTGATTAATGTACCTCTTGCAAAGTCACATATTATCAACAATCACATTTGTTACCAAACCATATATTGTGATAAGAAATAAAGTAGTCTCTATCAATTCTTCTTGACGCTTCTTTATTGAACTCACATTTTATCAAATTTCTTTTTATAAGTGATAATTTAAAGGCAAAGTTGTTAAAATTTTATACTTGTTTAATAAGTTGGCCAGTTCAAGATATTTTACCATTTTTATGAATAATAATAGTAATACTAATAATAATAAATTAAGTATAAAGGCAAACGTAACCCTTTTCGGGGACCCATTTAAATGGATAAAATGATCTTTTTCGTGAACCCGTTTAAAAGGGTGCGTGGATAAACAAGAAAATTTCTCGGATGACAATAAAGTATATATCAAACACATTGATTTTCTTATATTAACTTGTTAAAAACAGTCCCAACGTATAAAACGGAATATTATTATATTCACGAAAGTAAATAAAAATTAATGACCCGAGGTGGATTTGAAACTACGAGCTCAGTCATAGAGAGTAGTCGCTTCACTACCACTTGCGCCACGGTGATATGTACAGATTTAAAAAATAATATTACAAGAAGACAAACTATTCTTCTGAGAAATGCATTCATATTTGATGTATGAAAAATAATTTTTTTAAACTTGAACCTGTTTTTCATGTATTTCAAATATCTTTACGAAATCTTGATTTGCAGAAGGGAGTTCGTTGATTAACGCAAATAGGAAAAAGAGTTACGATAATTAATAATCTAAAGAAAGATTTAGAAGTGTTGTTTATTCCAGTAACTGGCCAAACAATTCTTTATTAAATTATGCGTTCTTTATATTATTGTTTGTATTATTGCATAACCAAAAATATTTATTTTACTATAACAAGGAATACAAAATATACTCTTATAATTACTGTTCCAACTTAAAGGGTGCCTGGACCCAATGAAAAGGGTGCGGACCCATTTGAAAGGGTGTGGGAACCCATTTAAAAGGGTTTCGTTCGCCTTGGGGACCTAGATTGTCAGATAGCCACATGAACGACTTGATAAAAGTTGTTTCTCTTAATGACATAGTAGATATTTCTCATATTACTGTGAACATGCAGTATCAAAAATCACGTTTATTCGTACGTGAGTGTGTTGAGTGTTTTAGTCATTAGTATTGTTGTTCAAAGTTTTAAGAAAAGGTTTAATAATATCACAATTCCAGAAAATCATTTTTCCCTACATTTAACAAAATTAGTCATGTATCTTTTATTCAAACGCCGTCAGTTTACGCAGATTTATGCTGGATTCACAAAGGGAAAATTCTTACAGAGAAATTTTTGACACGGTCACGTGCAAACTGTGATCGTTGCTTGGCTGGATCCAAGTTTTCAGAACACCGTTAGTGCCTTGCCATTACGTTTCAATTTAAGGATCATAGCAAACAACAATTAATGGTTTGAATATCCCGTGTCCATAATATCTAGTATGAATCCCTCTGTACTTATGTCTAATGGACAACATAGTAAACTTGGAGTAAAACTTGGACAACATAGTAAAATTAGCCAACCGTGGAACTCATTTCTAGAGGAACTTTTAATCTGATCACATCTACTCTACTGGAAAGCAACCATAATTCCTCTTTAACCGCAAATGTGTTCCTTCAGTATTTGCTCCACTTGAAAAAATCTTGCAAAATCTATCAAAATTGTTGATCAACCCATGTACTGATTCTCCTGAGTTCAATTTTGCAGACACTACGATAAATTCACTTATGTTAGTATATATTACTATCACTTATTCTTACCTTCTTGGACATTAGATGTGAATCTCGTCCGTTTCAGTCATCAAGAGTAAAAGAATCGGTGTTAAAACCATTAATTGGTATCTGCTATGGTCATTACGTTCAATATGTTAGTAGGGCATTATCGGTGACGATGATGGCAGTGATCTGAACATTTTTCATGTCTCTTTTTTTTTTCATATTGTAGTCTTTTTAAACGAAGAATGTTGCGCGCTATTGAAGCTTATCTACATCGAGCGATAGGACGTAGGAGGTAAATGCGAGCTGGGCTTGACACACGTGAAGGGGTTAGTAGACGTGAAGGGGTTAGTAGACTGAGAGCAAACAAACCTTTTGGATATCGCTCCAAACAAATTTTGGAAATCTTAAATATACGCACACCTAATGTCTTACATCAAGGTTTTAGTAAGTCTCCCCCTTGGGCTTTGCACAAGCCGAAGATTATTTTCGATCTTCTGCATCATGACAAGAAGAACACTCCAGCTCCGATGTTGAGGATATACTTTCAGCTAATCCTCTACAAATACCGGGACCGTATCCCTGTGTTTACCGACGGGTCGAAGCAGGCTGATGGTGTCGGCTGCTCCGTGGTATTTCCCCGTGAGACCAGTGGCTACCGTCT
>NNCF01128839.1:263868-280806 GCA_002313205.1 Laupala kohalensis | reverse complement strand
ATATATATATATATATATATATATATATATATATATATATATATATAAATTATTATTATGTTGAATTTGTAATTAGAATAAATCATTTTTAATCCTTTTAGTACACATTTTGAAACATAAATTAATATTTAAATATCTTTATTTATTTAGAGTATATCGTTTTAAGTCTTAATGTATAGGTTGTATTTTTTCTGCTTTTAACGACATTCATTCTCATAATGTTTCTGTAATTTTTTGAACTCTTTAATTCAACCATGTATAGATTTTACACTTATCTTGATATTTATATCTGTGATAATGTTGTACTAAAGTAATTCAGGTAGTTGTAAATAGTTTTTCTTTGTAAGTATCAATTATTATGGTAATTGTTATATTGAAACATTAACTTGTTCGGCTCTAAAATGCCATCCTGATTGAGGTTATGCTGGGTTTTTTCCGCAATCGCTTAAGGTTTCGGAATCCTTGTTTTGCTTTTCCAGAATTAAGTGTAAATGTTACTCCCTAAATTTTCTACTTCTGTATAAATTGTATTTTTTATTACGTAGTCAGGCGGTAGAGCACACCCCGAGTCTCGCCATTAAATAAAGATATTTTATTATTATATGGTAATAATCCATTACTAATTTGCAGTTAGTATAAATATGTTGGGTTTTACGCCCGGCACTTATTTTAACTAGCATTGTTTAACGCTTCGTCAATTAATTCAATGTGATGTTAATAAAAACAGTTTTACTCCCAATGCTCCGGTATAAATCGAGGGAAGTGTGGCAAAGTACACAAGACGTACGTTTTGATATAGGAAGACGTCATTCTTGATATAGGAAGGGCCGTAGGAACAGTGCTCGATCGAAGCACATGACGTCAACTAGGTATTAAACGTCAGGGAAACGGATGTTGGCTATTCTGAGTTCAGCGGTGTCAGGAAGCAAGGGATGAAGTTTCTGCTTTTCTATTTCCATTCATTTCTCTAGATGTGATTTCCTTTTGTTTTCTTCGTGTTATAAATACTACGAAAAAAATCTGGGGAGTGCTTCACTCAATTAGAATTCATTACAATAAAAACGTGGCACTAGATACTCATTATTGTTAAAAATTTAAGGAAAAAGTAAAACACTAAAAAATCATAATATTTTATAATTATTAAACTAGACATCACACTAATAAGATGAATCGGTTTCAAATATTTATCATATTACATAGTACCCTCTTGAATATATATCTAAAAACACTATTACAAATTGCATGAATTATCTTCTACCTTAAGCTCTTCGCAATAGTCCTATAGGCTGATATAAAAAGCGCGCCTCCAAGATTTTGAGTAATCAATTTTTGCAGTATCTAAAGAATCATGCTACGTACAGGAATGCGACGTAGCAATCTGTACGCAGAAATAACTGACCAATCAAAATGCTTCGACGCATATTTTCAGAATTTTGAATTTTGAGAAACCGGAAGTGGAGCACTGTATGTAAATGAAGTCGATATGAACTGCCCAGAAATAGACTTCTATTCCCAATGCATTCAAGTTTGGTTTCGATGCATCAATTTGTTCGTGAGTTATCGGGAGAACAAAATTCTTAACATACATACACACTTTCGCGCGCACACGTATATACAAACATACATATATACTTAGAACATACACACTTGGAAATTGGATATTATCGTCAAAATTTGAAAATACACTCTTCTGGAGCCACTCTTTTTTTCGTCGACCGATTAAAATACTTTCCATACACACTCTGTGTAATTGGGAAGTAAAAAATGGTCGTAAATTTCAGATTTAAAATTAAAACAAGACATACAGTTTAATTAAGCCATTCATAAGGATAAGACATTCATACAAAGAGATGAACAAATGAAGCAAAAGACATTTTTACAGACGATCTGAGCAAAATCTTAAGGAAAATGTAACTACTGCACTACTTGAAATTAATTGCAATGTTTAGGAACTAATAGAATCGCAAAATAATGTACCCACAACGTTTACTTAATTTCAAATACGTCATCTACTTCTGTGATGATGAAATGAAATTACTGGCGCTTTCCGATCACAGTTTACGACCTGGTTCTTGTGCACTAAAGTCGATTACATTTTCTCCGTTCTACAAAAGAATTTATCTTTTAATCAGTATTTTCCGAGAACTGAACGGAGTTAAGCAAGTTCTAATTAGTTCATATTTTCAAAGATATTTTGAAGTGTGAACCCTAAAACCAGTGGCCAATGGTACAGAGGGAATAAAACTGTGAAATATGATAAAACATTGACATGAGAGAGTATAGGGAGTTATTGATCCTAATACCACACCATTAATAATCATATTTTGTCACATTGAATTTCCGTGATTTTCCACGTGCATGTCGAAGAAGGTTCATTAACGAGCTTGAGCTTTTTTCTTGCTCATAAAAATGACAAGGTAGCAGAAAATCCATTTACTTCCCATTCGATTCCTTACTCGTACAATAAGAAACTTTTAACCTCGATGAATCAATAGCCAGTGGAAAATGTTTGTGAACTACCACTTGGAGGACCTATCAGTGTGTTAAGAATTAGAGCTTTCTTCGTTTTTGATCGGACCTCCGCCAGTGGCGTAAGGTGTGTTTTACATACTCTTCTCAGCGGTGGCGGATCTAGGCCGTAAATCACGGGAGTAAATACGGGACTCCTGCTTTGATCGCAGGGGTATTAACCACTACACCTCCCGTTCGCCTTCCACAACCGTACACCAATTCCACCCTGACCTAAACCCCGGAAGACCTCAAACACATCACCATACAGGAGATAAGTGTAATGGTTAACGCCCCTGCGATCAAAGCAGATTTCCCGGGTTCGATTCCCGGCTCGTCGCCATTTTCACCTGACCGAAAGTTATCACACATCTTCTCCACGTGCAGGGTACACGGAAGAGATATACTTGTATGCAGCAGTTAACCTATATAGCTTGTTCGCCACAAGTGGAACTTCGTTCACCATTCATCTACGCCGAAGCTATCAAGTTTCTATTCTTTCTTCTCTAATATTCCACAAATACTTACCACACTTACTTACTTACTTCTATACTTAATAGATTAATAAGTCTAAAAATATGAAATTGATTTCGACATTTAAAAATAAAAGAAATAATCTGATAACGATTGGGAAAGATAAGAAATACCTTACGAATACTAATAATGTAGTCCACAAAATAAAATGGAAATATTGTCATGCTAGCTATGTAGGTCAAACAAAGATAGGGTTAAAACTAGAATCCAGGGGCACAAACAAAATATAAAATCAGTTGAACAAAGTGTAGTAACGTCACATTGCATCACTTGATGGATTGTGATAACACATTGATATTGGACTAAGAAGTTAATTATTACAAACGTTGCATATCAGATATGATATTTATAAAAAAATGCAAAAAAGATATCATGAAGACAATATGCAAAAAAAACCAACAGTTTGTTTACAATTTCAATCTTCGATAGTTTGCGTTAATCCTTTTTTGGAGCAAAATATAATCTATTATTTATCTGTTTAAATTACTGAATTCTGTGCGCGATAAAGTTATTTCCTTTTGAATTAATTCTTTTCGGTATTGCTGGATGCTCAGGTAGCTGCTAGAGCTGTGCTAGAGTGATTTCATAAATACTTTTAAAGGGAATTTTTCTTTTTGATTGCATGCGGTTTACATCTTCGCTCAAATGGAAACAAACAACAGGAAGAGGTCTTCTAGATAATCAAAGAAACTGGAAAGATTCACGGACATTCGTGGTGGAAGCGCTTCCTGTTATTTATCTGATTTTTTCCTTGTTTTTTTTCTTTTTGTTACAAATATGCGTTGTGGAAATATGCGAATACTGGTGTGGGTATAGTATTCGCATATTTCCACAACGCATATTTGTAACAAAAAGAAAAAACAAGGAAAAAATCAGATAAATAACAGGAAGCGTTTCCCCCACGAATGTCCGTGAATCTTTCCAGCTTCTTTTGTTATCTAGAAGACTTCTTCCTGTCATTTCCAGAACGTTGATAGTTTTCCTTGACTCTTTAATAACCCTTAAGTGTACCCCACAAAACGTTCCAATTAACTTTTCTTCTAATTATCTTCAATCCTATGGTTGTTGTTCATCAGCGTCATAACAGTACACACTGAATCGTGTGTAACAACACAGATTTACTTTTCCGTAATTTGCCCGTTAATGTTATGTAAATAATGTTTTAGATTCAGTCGTAATTGTTCAACTCATGACTATTTGTCGGAATCCACGTTTCACCTCCACGGCCTATGAAAAATAAAATGAGATGTAAACTAAATATTTTTGAAACTCAGCGGTGAATATTAATTTTAACTCACGTTCAGAATTAATCTATATGTTATATACAAAACCCGAATCTGGAACGAAAAAAACGACCAAAACTACTTTTGGCAGATGCATTTTTGCCAGAGCGAGCTCTGTGCGTTTTCGAAACGACCCATACAAGTTTTGAACGTTTCATTTTGACCAAATCTAGTTTTGGGCGTTTTTAAAACTTTCAAAAGATACTCCGTTGATGTACACACGTATAATTGATAACTTCTCATTCTCAGACAAATCATGATTTAAAGCAACACCCATACTCGAGAGCCATATTTTATTTTTTGCCAAAATGCTCTCACTTGTGGCATTTTTAAATGAGAATCTCCCTAGAGCGTAATATACGTAACTAATCATCAAGAGTTTAAACACACTCATTCTGCATTCAAAAATAACTTCGCGAAACTTTCTTCCAAAGAACGTTGTCGCCCTACAGTTCAGTAACTAAATAAAGATCACAACTGTGCTTCTGAGTAATGCTAGATCTTTCATATCTCCCGCACGTCGCTTCTTTATGATTATTATTTCAGTTGTTCCAGTTTGTTTTCTGCAAACTTCTTGGATCCACTTAACTTCGTTCTAGATGCTTATCTCAAGCATTCCGTTTCAAAAGAAAGAGTGCATTAGTTTTCGTGTAATTTTCTGACTTGTCGCACAAAAAATAAAGGATGTATTCAAATAATGAGTGTAAATTTTTTTTATTGATACTATAATTATTCTATCACTATTCTAAAATATTCAACATTTTCGTACTTATCTTCAATCATTTCATTCTTTTAGAGTCTTGTTTTGTAGAATTTTTGACGAACAATAAAAACGTTTTGTATAAGAACGCTGTACATGGAAACAGCATAATTTGCCACATTGTTGTACGATTTTAAACTTTTCCAATGTAAAATAAAATTAATTTCGTTGTGGTACTTGAAAATTGAGTTATAACAAGAAAACAAAATTTAATATGAACTTGCCTAGTTCTAAAGCTAGAAAATCGACTTCCCTCGTAGCATAGTTTTGTAGTTTTGCTATGAAATACACCTCAAAAGTGGGTACCGTTCAGGCGGAAAAATATATTAAGGTAATTCTTTATTAATAATTATTCGGATCTGCTTTCATGATAGTGAAGTTAAAATTTGACTTAATTATAAGTTAAGCTTTAACGATGTCTTTTATAAAATGTCACGTCAGATTGATATCGTTGAAAACAAAAATATGAAAGAAAAGTAAAATATAAAATTTTTAAACGTAACACAATTCACAAAGAAACGCATTGTAAGAAGTACTTCAGATTTTTGTAGGAAGAAATAAATGTCTCGTTTTTGAAAGAGCAATTATAAACAATTTTTGTTTTAGTCTCTAACTTATGATTCGCTTGTTTATCGTCATTGGTATAATTCCTTTCTTTGATACAGATTTCATGAATCTTTGTTAACAATTCAGTGAAACCTCTAATTTTTCGAAATTGTTTAATTTGTAGTTCTCGACAAATTGAATATTTTATTTTGTTCCTTTTCTATTGTTATTCTTTTACGTAGTTATTCGAAAATGCGCTTAAAAAGTCCTACGATTTTGGAACAACGGAGATTTTACTGTCTCATCGTGCGAAACGATTCTCGACAAGTATTAATACTTCTTTGAAACTTGTCTTTAATACTTGAATAAGGAATCCAAATGACGGTTTTCAATGAGGTAAATAAGGAAATTCTATATTAGGAACACAGACGAAAAGTTTTTTTGTTGTAAATATGACTCTTTAAATTGAAATAACATGTGTAATAATTTCTGTGATATAACTAGTATCTCAGATTCATTGCACTTCATTTGTATTTCTCCATACCTGTGTCATTTTGACTATTTACACAGACAGTGCTATCTTCATTGTACAACATGTAAATTAAATTCTGCTTCGCGAATAACTCAATATTTATTTCCGTACAATATGGGTGATTGGGATTGTTTGAGAGAGAATGCAAATTGCAATTATGTTCTTTCAAAGAATACATTTAGCTGTAATAGAATGAATTGGAGCTGTATGTTTAATATTGAATGGTAAACATTTCTCTAATGTTCATCGAACAATACAGAGTAAATACACAAAAACGTTCTCTTTGTTCGAAAAGGGCATAACAAAACAGTTAGAAAAATTTAGATACATGTTCTACATTACATCTTTGCAATCCAATTCTGCATAGAGTAAATGAGGACATACAATGACGCAAATTGACAAAAAGAGTAAAGAACGATTTGACGAAGATTACATAGTTTTATCTCGATATTACATTACTCGAAAATACTCCTATTTTAAAATATTATCCAATTTTGAATAATTTAAATATAATTAAGGAATTACTAGCAGAATATTTGTTCTGTTTTCAACTTGATTAGTTGTATAAATGATGTGATTTCCTCCTTTAAATAAAGAAAAAATATATAATATAAGAAATAAAGAAAAGATATTGGCTAGCCTGCTCCTGGTGTTAGCTGCAGTCGTGAATGAGCTCTCTCTATTTTTCAGTCTAATCGTTCTAATTATTTTATTTTTTCTAGTTTTTGTAATTCACTAGTTGTATTTAGATCCTAACTTTCATTGTAATGTAAAATTCTTTGTTCTGTGTGAGTGTTAAGTGAAAAAACACTAAAAACATTTTCTAAGGTTTTCAAATCTAACGGACCGAATATAATTTCATATTGTTTTCATTCAAAGGTGTGATAAAGTTTACGTAAGTACAAACGGAATCATAAATTTCACTTCTTGGTGCATTAAAATTAATTATTTTGGTGTATTTAGATTTTCTGGTGCGTGTACTATTACATCATTATTAACTTATAAATAACGTACTCTATTGTTGCACTGCTCAACTTTCGTCGCCCTAAATAAAACTATTCCAATATTTTACAATTTGTTTTCTTGATTCTTTTTGTAGTTATTCATTACACTCTAACATAATATTGCCGAATTACTTAGTTATTGTCGAATTAATTTATCTGCAGTTGTTGTCCTAAATTATTATTTCTGTCATTTTAGTTGGCGGTTTGTTTATTTAATTATTCAGACCCTGCACCCACGTTTTCGTCGTCGAAATTTCATAGAATTATTACATCATTTTATAATTCATTTTTCTTGATTCTTTCGTATTTATTTACATTTTAACACAATATACGGTAGTTATTGTCGAATTAATTAATCTCCAGTGGTAGCCCTAAAAATTATTTCTATCATTTTTGTCGTCGGTTTGTTTGTATATTTAATTTATTTAATATCGAATATGTAACTTCCGAAGTAATAAATATATTATTATACTAATATCCTTCATTCGGTGTTAGTAGTCAGTATTCGTGAATTCTAATTTGCTTTTGTCGTTAAGTTGCTAACCAACTCACAACAATGGACTCTATCGCATTCCTCAAATAAATAAATAAATTTATTGTCAAAAAACAGTACAAACTGCGTATGACCACGTGGAGGAAAAAAAACTAATTTACTCTCCGGAAGCAAGCAAGGGACCATCCCATCAATTCCGATCAAGGGCCCTAAGGCAGAGGCGGATTCAAAAAATTCAGCAAAAATTCCTAGATAAGATAAAAAGTTAGCTGCGAGTTATAATACTAATAGAATGTCAATATGTTTGTAATTTTAAGCAAAAAATTACATGTAAGTTATTATCGAACTATAGATTATTCTGAGTATAGTGCTTAAAAATCAAAAGAATTGAAATAACACTAAATTCACGATTTATTGTTACAATAGACCCGCCCCTAGACAAAGCCTAGAGAACCCAACTCATACAAAGTTGATCTTTAAGGCGTACAATGACTTGGTATATTATATTGACACACGGATCAGTGCACTGGAAGAGGTCAGTAAGAACACGATCGATGGTTGGACTAGAGTCACGAATTCTCATCGTACTTCCAACTGCTATCACCCGGTTCGACCAAATACACATGCACCACCCCAACTCTTCACTCAGAATCGGTTTAGTGTATCAGATGACATGTCCCTGTTTCCTCCCTCACCTACTCGTTTCATCCCGTCCAGTATCCAAACCTGTTCACGAACCACACACTGGTAAGCACAGCCGACCAAAACCATGTAAAGTAGTGCTACCCAGAGATGAAGCCAACACTTCCACGCAGAAATCAAACGTGCTCATACTGACTCCGGCCGCGGAAGCCTACGAGAATAAACGTGCTCATATTAGCTGATTCGCACGGTCGTTAAATATCCTCCGTTTTGCGTGGATTGTTTTCTAGCCTCAGTCTCCGGCCTCTCAGCACACAAATATATTACTCTTTAGTCTGCCTTTACGCTTCAAGGATCCACAAATAAACCACGAAAATAACCTGGCAAATCATCAAAAACATCACATAGCAGACATGAAAATCACATTTTTTGATTTGCAAACACACTTGACTACCAAGGACATTACCCAGCACGGTGTACATCTCAGACCGCCTGGGAACTCAGATCACTTCCGTTCTCTCCTAGCTTCACATCTGACCTCACATCATCCACCTGCCCCTTTACCCACCTCTACACCCCCCTGCTGCTACCTCATCACCTCCACCTCCTTCTGTTCCTACCTCATCACCACATCCTCCTCCTATCACGACACCCATTTCTTCTCCTGTCCCCGTTCTTTCACCTACTTCTTCCTCATCTCGCACGTCCTCTTCTATTCCTCCTGCCGTCCCTATACACAGTTACATCTTGCGCTCAGGAGTACGATGTGGTACTCGAAGGTGACAATCGCGTTCAGGTGCAGTGAGCGAGCTTGATCCGGAACTAGAAGCTGTACCAATTTCAAATTCCTCTCCACAATCTAACGTCGATTCCACTTCTCGTGAATTACAAAGTCTTTGCGAAAATAAAATAATTATATTTCATCATCATGTCCAATCCCTTTCAAACAAATTGACAGACATTGAAATTGTGATACTCGAAAATCCATTAAATTTGCTATGCCTCACAGAACATTGGCTTTCAACTAACATCAACGATATCGCTATTTCTAATTATTATTTAGCAAGTTCTTACTGTCGGTAAAACTTTAATTGAAAAATCCCCATGGAGGTACGTGTATCTACGTTCGTAATGATATTTTATCTTCTCCACTGACAGACTACGAGAACATCTGCGTAGATAGTCAGTTCGAATTTTCTGCAGTTAATCTGACCGACACCGGTGTTGTTGTTTTGTGTATTTATAGACCTCCTCAATCAGATCTTGACATATTATTTCGGAACTTCGAAATTGTTTTAAAACATATCACACATAAATCTACTAAATCTATCGTTATATGTGGCGATTTCAACATCGATTTCCTGAGTACATTCGATTCTGCACATTCACCAATTAATCGATTCAAGAATCTTATCGACACCTTCAACCTTATTACAATGAACGACCCCACTCGCCTCCCCGGTTCATCTCAAACATTGTCAACAACGGAATCAAATTATTGTCAACAATGGAATCTCGTATCTCTCTGAAGTGTTTATCGCCGGATACAGCGATCACCTTGATCAAGTATTGACTATTAATAATAAACTAAAACAACTTAAAATCCTTTACAAGTTTTAAAGAGAGTTAAATGACACAAATCAATCCATATTTATAAATAATTTACGTAAAGAAACATGGAAAGATGTTTACAATTGCCAAAACACCGACGACAAATTCAATGTATTTATCTCAATATTCATAAAACATTACAACTCTAGCTTTCCCATAAAACACAAGTTAATTAACACAAGGAAATACAATAAATAGATCACCCAAGGGATAAGAATTTCTTTAAAAAAAAGCCATTTATATTATCTTTCTAAACTCTATAAATAACCACCCGCATTCCATGATTATTTAGGTAAATATAAGACTATTCTTCGAAAAGTAGCCTATGCATCTAATGTTATGGAAAACGACAGACAGGTACTAAAATCGAAAAACCGGATGAAAGCCATGTGGAATATTGTTAAAAATTACACGTCAACTTCTGAAAATCGCGAAGAAAATATTTCTCTACTAAACAATAGCAAAATCGTATCAAACCCTCAGGACATTGCAAATTTGTTTAATTCTTACTTCTCAAAAGTAGGTAAAATAGCGAAATCAATATATCCAAATCAATGTCCTTCAATTATTTCCACCCACGTACTCAATTCTATATTCACTTCCGAAACTAACGCCAATGAAGTCATCAGCTCATTAAATATAAAATTCTCAACAGGCATAGATGATATACCGGAGTATATTGTTAAGATTTCGTCCCATGACATACTAAATCCACTCATAAATATTTTTAATAGTTCTTTATCGGAAGGGGTGTTTCCTAACATATTTAAGAGAATTAAAGTGAAACATTCACACAAGAAAAGAAACAAACTTAGTATTGGAAATTACCAACCAATATCTCTATTACCCACTTTCTCAAAAATCCTAGAAAAATTGTTCTATAAGCGTCTTCTAGATTATTTATTAAAAAATTACATTCTCTCTGAAGATCAACATGGTATTAGGAAGTCTTTTTCCACTACAAGCGCCATATTTTCTTTCTTAAACGATGTTACCACATCTCTTGACCGTGGAGAAAATCCTCAGGGTGTTTCTCTTGACTTATCCAAAGCAATCGATCACGGAATTCTCCTTTCCAAATTGCATTCGTGGACTTCCACATCAATGGCTAACTTCTTATTTAAAAGATAGATATCAACAGATCGAAATATCCTTTACCAAAAATAAAATATTCAGCGTTGTCTTTCAGAAACAAAGCCACTTACTTCCGGAGAACCCCAAGGTTCAAGTCTCGGCCCTATACTGTTTTTATTGTATGTGAACGACATGTCATCGTCCACAACAGATTGCAAAATGGTTCTTTTTGCTGATGACACTAATTTTCTATGTAAACACGCTAATGCTAAAAAGGTTTTGTGTTATGGGCTCTAATGACCTCGAAGTTGACGAGCCCTAAAGTCCCACAAACAACAAAAGGTTTTGTCTAACCTTTCGACTTGGGTCCATGCAAATCGTCTCATTTTAACACTGACAAAACAGTGTCTATGATATTTCACAATAGTATCACAAAATCTTTACCCCAGCTTTCCCTTTCTTTTAACAGAACACAATTAAAAACTGTTACGAATACAAAATTCATAGGTTTTCATATTCAAGACAACCTCAAATGGAATTGTCACGTTGACAATCTTAATTCCCAGTTAAGCAAATTGTGTTACGCATTCAGAATCTTAGTTAACCTAGTTAATCCACGTATAATCCTTTGCGTATATTTTGCAAACATTTACTCCCATTTACGTTACGGCATTACCTTCTGGGGTAATTCCGGTCAGAGTACTCAAACGTTCGTAATTCAGAAAAGAATAGTTCGAATAATTTGTACAGCTCACTCCCGAAACTCTTGTAAACCTTTATTCAAGGAATTAAATATCTTAACACTTCCCTGCATTTATATCTATGAAACGGTCGTGTTTGTTAAGTCCCAATTACTAAAGTACCACCCTTGCTTCATGCGAAACAGTCTCGTTCACGAACACAAAACTCGCATTAGGAATAATATTCATTGCTCTAGAGTGTCAACCACTCTTTTCAAAAAGGTCCGTTTTATTCGGGAATCGTTCTATATAATTCCCTTCCCAAGAACATAAAAGATTTTATGAAATTGAATCTCTTCAAATCCGCGGTTAAAATCTACCTCCTGCACCAGTGCTTCTACAATGTAAAATAATTTATTGATTTTAATAAAAGTTAAATCCGTCTTGTACTTTATCACGCCATTGCTGTAGTACTTTTTAAATAACTTATAAAAATCATTAAAAAATATTTTCTTGCATGATTGTGTTGTCTTATGGGTCATATTAATTTAGTTTTATGTGTACTCACCTTTGGCACGGTTGTATACATTAATTCTGTATCCCCATCCTGCCCCGGGTTTTTCTCCGTTTTTCCTTCGGGTAGAGGCGGATTTCTTATGCAGATTCTCTAGGCTTTGTCTTGGGGTATGTTTATTGTACCAATAAATCGTGAATTTAGTGTTATTTTAATTCTAATGATTTTTAAACACCATACTCAGAATAATCTATAGTTCGACGTCTGTCTATAACGTCTGATAAAGTAATATTTTTCATAGGGAGTAAAATAAAATAACGTCCTAGTTATGGGAAATAGTGGTACCTGTGTAAATGTTTCGCACACACTGACAAAAATGCCAAATTTTTAACATCTCAAAGAGTTAGTGAACATTTAACTTCTCACTTACTCATTATATGGTTATTTATTTTCACCGGTTTTAAAATGATAGTTAAAATTGCAGTTGGATATCCTTATTCTTATTTAACGGGCGTTCTTGGTAAATAGAGAGTATTTTCTGCTATACCACCCGTTCCTCTACATAGTGTACTTTTGTGGAAGGCAAGCAAATGGTGTAGCGGCCAACTCTGACATCGATGCAACATATTCTTTGTTTGATTCTCAGCTCGTCGCCATTTACATCTGACCATTTACAACTTCTGANTTACGGCTCGTCGACATCGAGGTCATTAGAGCCCTAGAATTCTGTACAGGTAGGGAAAATGCAGTTACGCAATAAGGAGAGCCAACATTACTCTCCTCGCGTGTGGGACTCGCCGAATGAATCTACCATACCCACTGAAAACCCTCCTGAATTACAACTCAAAACTCAAATATCAGCATGTCTCTTTTTTTAAGAAGAAGAAAGAGGAAAATGAAAGATACCCTAGCGTCGGATTCTAAAAGAACAAGAGGTAACCAAGGAAAGAGAAAGGAAGGAGCCTCGCACAAGTAAGTGGAAGTAATGCCAGACTCAGCTCGGCGCCCCGTGTTTGCGAAACATGTCATACTAGATGTAAGTCCCCTGGGGGACTTCCAAAAGAGAACGTGACGAAAACTGCTTATCTCGGTTAACTACCTGCAAGAGTGGCCTTACGCTACCTTAAACTGTTCTGTATTAGCGCCGCGTCGATTCGCGATTTCTCTTCATTCCTCTGCTTTTTCGGATTGTTCGTGTATATCATTTGTATACGAAGTGATCCTTCTCGAACAATTAAAATTCGGTATCAAATTCTTAATTTTAGGTATCAAATTCTTATCGATTCGCATATTTGTTCGACTGTTATGTAGGAATATCAAACTGTGGGTATATCTCTAACCTTTGACCAGTCTGATAGTGCCTGAAGTTAGCTTTTCAACAATGTGTTATAGCAACAATGTGTAGGTGCAATGGCACACCGTCTAGAATGGGTGGAGCTACAGTAGGACAACTCCGGCAGCAGACGTATGAGAACATTTCGCTATTGCTTACATCTCGTTACTTTTCTTTCGCTGCGACTTTATCGGTTTGTTCTAAATTTGTGTTTATTTAAAACTAAATTTCCAACTAGCAATTTTTGCTTGTTTTGGAGCATTAGATTACTAATGTTCTCTTAATAAAAATATCGTCGCTCGAAATAACGAAACAAACTTATAAAACAAGTGCATGAACCGATTGTAATAAAACGAGGCATAAGCTCCGTAAAGCGAAATGTATTCAAAAACAGATCATTCACTTTGTGTGCCTGTGTAGCAAAGAGAAAACTCCATCAAAGTAGTTTGTGCCTGTCGGGAGACAACGGTGTCAGAGCACTGGTGTCTGCAAAGGGAAATTAACTTAAGTATTCAAATGCGACTTTAAAGCCTGGCGAAGACACCGAATGAATATTGTAAATATCTACTGTTGGCGCGGATGGGAAATGAAGGACAATGTGACGTTAAAGTGCCTGACAGGGAGGTTGGAGTACTGAATGAGACCGCGTCATTCGAATTATGTAGAACTAGATGAACAAACGTATACGAATAATTCACACAATCAGTTACGTAATGAAAAATGATAAAAGAGGTGAATCAAATTGCTATCTGGTATAAAATTATTTATAGACGCAAGCCTTGGCGAAATGTTCTCCTTCAAGCATTTTTTAATGTTTAAAGTTCCTGGATACGAAACTTCTATCTCGATCTAATTTATTCGATTGCATAGTCATCTGCAATAAAAATTTTAAAATATTTCAAACAATACCTACTCCGTTTTGTATGCAAAATAAAAACTGTTATAAAATGTAAGATTTCCATTTAATATATTGACCGTTACCCCCGTTACACTATAATTTTTAATGTTGCCGATAACTATTCATATGAGAAAATGAGAGAAAATAATAAATTTAATGATTTTCAGTTATTTTTTTCTTTCAGATTTATGAAGCATGAACAGGTGGTGTGAGACACCCCTCTATCTTCATGGAGTGTTTGATGGCTTCTGATTAATTCTCAAGGAATGATTTTCTAATGTCAACATACATAATGTGAACAAGAGGTGCGTCGTTGCTACTAGAACTGCCTCGTTTCAACTCTCCGAAATAGCGTAATAGATACCGTGCCAACCTGAGACCAAATAGTTCCACTTGGAACGGTTTCTCTGTCGCTTCGTTACAGCGGAGGTAACAGTTCCACTTAGAACCGCGACAAGTCGTTGCAACGAGAGCTTTGGAGCGAAATGTATCTTGCGCGACCGGAGGGATATCACTCTCATGTCAAACTTTAATTTATTACTATAAATGGATAAAAAACACACACTCCTTAAAATTCGTTGCAACGTTATATCGCCAATAAAAGTAAATAATGATGCACTTATTGGAATGATACATTTCAGCGAAATCAAGTGCGATTGTCGCGACAGATTCTTCGCTACAGAAATTAAGAGGAACTGCTTTACAACAGTCGCAGAACCGTTGCAACGGCTCCGTGACTCGAACTGTCTGCTACACGAATAATGTGAATTATCTCCACATGTATATATTGTAAGAAATGATTAATTTCTCACAATTAATTAGTTATAGGGTTAATTGATGAATTAAAATGTTTGTAATCCAGTGAATTTTACCGCGACCTTCAGTGAAGGGCAGTTTGGAAAGGGAAGGCGTGTGACCTTGTGGCGAGGGGCTCAGGGAGTCCCTTATTCTGAAGAGGGGTTGTAAATATGTCAAGTGGAAGGAGGATAGTGTTTTACACATTTACGTCTGCCAGAAGCAGAGTGGCGTAGAAGAAATTCATATAAGGAAGGACAAAAAAGGGTCTCAGTATCTTTATAGAAGAAGGGATGTCAGTCATCAGTGACAGACGAGGATCGAGTACGTAGTTGCTTCGAAAGGATATGGGAAAATACTAGAAAGAAGGAAGGAGTTTTTTTGTGAGCGCACAAACAATGAAGGTTACACATGCTAGTAGGGTAATAAAACTGAGACGCGCGTGGTCGCTAGCTTCGAGGAGGGTTTAGACTCCACGGGATAGAGAACTTACGAGAGATGATCGACATACAAGGTTTCTAAGGCTGTCAAAATTCAAGTATCACCTTGTTAATTAAGGAAAAGTGTGTCTGGTTAAAATCACTGAGAGAATGTGTGGAAAAAGTCGTAGCTTTGAGAGTCTGGAAATTTTCCAAAAGCAAGAATGATGATTGGTTTAGAACTGGCAAGCGTTTCGTCAAACATCACCAATGGAAGCGTCTCCACGTGGAGTAGTGAAATTCAATTGGACGTCAAAAGTCGTGTGATTTTTGAAAGACGAGCACATGAGGGAGTTTCAGGGTGATAGAAAGTGGATAATGTTATTAAAGATGCGAGCAGAGACTTCACTGAGATCACTACTTTGAGGAGACTTCGCTTAGATTACTTCGTAATAACATTTTGAAAGATCACTACTTCGTGATCAATACACTTAGATATCACTACGGACTTTTTGAAAAGAACTTCAGATTCACTTTTTGGAAATAATTTTGAGACTTCGCTTAGAAGTAAAGTTATTTCGAGATAATTCGAGTACTTCGTTGATTTTCTGCGAGTATTCTCGAATTTTTGTAAGTGGTGTGACACCCACTCAGCTATGTACGAACAAAGTACAATGTTCGAGTTGAATCAATACTTGGTCGACTAATTATTCGCGTGATCAGAATTCGGGGGGTGCAAGGCATCACCAACACGTAAGCAATAATTAGGTCGAAAGTTTCCACGGAAGCTGGATCCAAAATTAAGTAAATTCAGTTCGGGAACAATGAAGTCTAAATACGAGACATCTTCACGGTGTCGGCGGCTTGCTGGAAGGAACAAGGGATTGGCGCCAAGGTCATTGGTTTCTTCGGCGGTACGCGAGTCAACAGCTGGGAGAGGGCTGCTTACGTGAATGAATTCTGGTGCAAGGAGGGCACTGACCTGCTACCCCAACATTTGACGAGCGGCACTTCTTTACCAAGGTAACATGAATTGGTTGCGACCAGCCCTTTAATGTGTACTATCGCTGCGAAGAAGGAATGCAACTGTTGTGAACTTTGATGCCCTAGTCCAGGACTTTTGATTTTATCTATGTTAAATAAATTAAGAAGGGTGAAGAAGAAGGGCCTAAAAATTATTAATTCTGTCATAATAACCTGTTTGTATTTCATTAAGGCGTCGTTAAGGGCTTAGTGAAACTGAGATAAGAGTTTCTCTTTGTAAATGTGAATTGTGGTGATTTTGGATAGATAGTGTGCATGTATTCAAATG
>NNCF01128839.1:213526-254332 GCA_002313205.1 Laupala kohalensis | reverse complement strand
ATATATATATATATATATATATAGTAAGAACATTTGATTAAAATTCATTTCTAATTAGACTAGGTTGTCATATCATTAAATTTTCGGTTAAAAAGTGATGAATATTTTAGTAAAGTAACACATTATTCTACTGTCAAGGGTTAACAAGTGACATATTTGGAAAGTACATACCAATTCGTGCCCACAATTTGGGCATCGAGGAAATAAAGTTTGCCTCTCAGAATATTCTTCACACTTGTAAAGAAAAACTAAATTCGTGTGATAAAAGTTATTTCAAAAATATTTTCATTTTTTATCATTTATAATCGTAAAAGAATAGCGTAATCCGAGCATCTGCAATACACGGCATGAGTAAGCAACCTGCATTACGCTTGAGTTTCTTCTGGATGCGTCACTTCCCCGAGCCGCCGCGAGGAGCGTTAGCTGCAACTCGCTGTCCGTTCAGGCGGCAAACAGTGGAGTGGGTGGGGAGGGAAAGGAGGTGGAGAACATGGCAGAGGCTCTGGAGAGCCCTTATGAAATATGCAGGGGGCCATTCGCCGTCAGTCCGTGACCCACATCCTCAGAGCAAGTGCGAGCGAGGGCTGGCCAGCGGACCACTCGAGTGGAAGGGAAGGTCCTCATGAGGTAGGAAGTACTTTCCAAGGAAATGGAGATAGCGAAAGAGGGGACGTAATTTGGAGAAGCAGCGGTGAAAATGTAGTAAATTTCCAATGAGGAATAACATGTAAGAATGGAGTTGGAGGCAGTTGATTCTGTAGTTGGAGAATCCGATTATGTTATTGTGTGGTGAGACAAGTACCTCTACGTTTACAGCTGTGCGACTTGATGTTTTATTGACCTTACAAGTTACTGAAAGTAGAACGAAACAATAGATACCATGCTTCAGTTGTTGGTAGCCTTAAATAACTAATTATTTAACCTTCCTCTAAATTATGTTTTTTAGGCTAATTATTCTCAATTCACTCCAACAAGCCCGAACACAAAAAGTAACTAATTTGACGTAATCATTTTTGTTTTGTTAATAATAAAAATTTAGGTCTATTTTATATTATGTACGTTGTACGGTTAAACTCTTCGTCCTAAATTATATACACTCTTAGTTTTACCGTTTGCAAAATAATTTGTATGAGTGCCCTCTACTAATATTCGTGTACATTCACTAATTTTCTTTCTCTGATAAACATCATTGCTCAAATATGTATAGGGAGTTTCCCTTCTTTTTGGCAAAGATGTACATACAAATAAAAAATGGAAATAAAATATTCCATTTCACGTATCGTTTTTCACAATTATTGTCACTCTTGGCATCAGAATTGTTTTCTCTAAATATGTATTTTAGATTCATTTCAACATCCGATGAAGTGTTACTATTATTTGTCTAACACTTTTACTTCATTATTTGTCACATTATTACTCGTTCTTTCTTAAAACTCTAACTTTTCTCCATTCACCATAATCATATGCATCAACTAATTTCTATTGCATCATTCATTTTAACAATTCATTTGAGATACCGACAAAATGTTTTCGTTTGTGCGTTCATATCATTATATTATATTTATGTATTTATAGTTCGATTTGTTGTATTATAGTTTGAACATTGAATTTGAAGGAGAAGTTAGTTCATGTGAAGGAAAAAGACCGATACATACATTTCTTCCGTAAACCTACTCGTGGAGAAGATATGTGATAACGTTCAGGTGCGAATGACAACGAGCACCTGTCTTACTTGTATCGCTGGAGTGTTAACCACTACACCACCCGTTCGCCTTCCACAACTATGCACCCCTACACCACCACACCCAGACCTGGGCCTAATTCCGGACTAGTCACCGTTTTCACCTGACCGAAAGTTATCACATAAAAGACACATGTTTGTAGGGGTTAGGTTATCTATACAAATGAGAAACATTCAGGAAGACAAGTTTCATCGGAAGTTAAAGATATGGATGAAATTGACAGCTAAATACAAAACCATATCCGTGGATCTACAATTAACGGTAAATTGCCTGTGACAATATTTTTCAACGTATGTAAATTGTTGATAAGACGCTTCACGAAGTCTAAAATCTGTAGACGAAACGTTATGTAATTGATATTAATAAAATATTTTAATTCATTACACAACGATATATGTCGTATTTTTAAGCTATTGAAGATTATTAAAAGAGATATTGAGGAAATAAAGAATATCACGCATCGTATGACTCCTACTATCAATTCTTTTAAAATGAGTGAACAATAAAAAAATGATGAATTTTTTTTTCGAAACTTGATTAGTGTCTCTATTCCAACATACTTCATCTGAATCAATGATGAAGCTTTGGAGTTCTCGTGAATATCAGCGATTTCACACAGTGAATTCTGCATCTTGACTGGAAATGCCAAATTCCCTGTGCTTAACCTCCTTAGGTCGAATACGGAGGTCGCAAAATATTTTGTGGTACACGAACTTTCGAAACCTGTTATCCTGTGATTGTTTCAGTTGTACAAACTTTTACAGTTATAAACCCTTATTTGCATTTAAGAAAACGGAATTCTACACTGCGGCATGCGCCCACCGGACGGCTAATCTCTTCCAGCAGTGTGAAACTAGGATACTTATTTTATGAAGAATAGAGTGAAGTAATTGTTAATTGGCGTTCATATCAACGTAGAACCAAAGATCTGAGCCAAAGAAATCCAATGAAGAATACAAAGAATGGATCTAAGAAATAACTTTTCCGTTCAATTGCACAATTCAACGAAATTATTTATTATCACTAAATCTTTGGAGTCGTTGTAATAATGGGCCATGTAAGGGTTTAGGAATATTACCAAACATCCAGGGAGGTTTTGAATGATGCTATCGCTTCCCTTTCATCTTAGTGATCCAAAGAGTTTTTCCAACAAAATGTCAGTTTGAGGATCCTAAAATGTCTTTCGTCTCTAAAGGGAAATCTTGATGAGCGTAAAATATGAAGTATCTTTCTAGTAAGATCGATCCAACTCCTTTCGATCATCTTTTCGATTAACCCTTAATTTAAAATGTGGCGCAGAGCCAAAATAAGCCAATTGTGTTTTAGATAGAGCATATAAATCTTGATTAGTCTTCCTAGACATCATGATACGAATCACGTGGTGCAGTTGAACAACAAATTTGAGATGATAAACAACACGGATGCGTTCGAAAATATCTATAATGAAAAAGGAATCGGAACGTAAATTCTTTTTCATAATATTCCTATTATTTTTAGAGCAGTCAATAAATATGTTTCTCTCTAATATCATTTTTAGTTTTCATTTTAAATATGTTTGTGGAATCACACTTAGCATAAAGTAATTGTGGCAAGATCACATATATTTTGGTTTATTGGTACATCTAATTTACTATTCCATAAGGTGCACTTACAGAAAATATGTGTATATTAGTTAGATATGTATTTATCTCTGTTATAAAAGGCTTTAAATCATGTGTTTCTCCAACCTAATACCATGAAAATATAAAGTGTTTACCTTTTCTTTTCCAGGTACGACTATTCCAGAAATGGCCATGATTAGAGTCAGAAATAATGTCTTGAAGATACTTCCAAATAAGGTATTTTTTGAAATTCTTATCACATGTATCATTTACTTAAAAATTAAAATAATGTAAAGAGATATTATAATACGTTATTAAAAGACATTTGCATTTGGAATACATGGATCTCAATATTACATAAGTTATGAATGAATTCGTTGTAAGCTTTGCGCTCTTGACGCTTCTACAATTGTACTATATCAGGAAACAGATTTTCTCCTGGCATTATCGACTACTGAAGAAACAAACCATATTTCAAATTTGATTCTGTGGATTCTTCTTCCTACCAGATTTAAAATGATAATATGACTGATAGTTTTAACATAAATGGCGACCCGTGGCGTAGTGCCTACCGTCCTCACCTTCTACCTCGAGTAACGCTGGTTCAAATCCTGTCCGATCCAAGTAGAATTCGAGGTGGTGGAGGAAGCGGTGTTTCTCCCGTTTCTCCTGCCATTCATTCCACCACAACATTCACCCATCATCCTATCATTCACCCCTCGTGTCATTCACAGGTCATCCGCCTCGAGGAGGTGTGACAGGAAGGGCATCCGGCACCCTGGAAATACCCCTGCCATAGAGAGGCACCATACCATCCTCCATCTCCGACCCCTACTAGACTAGGGAAAAGGAATAAGATATACATACATACACACAGTTTTAATATAATATTATACAACTCATAATCGTAATGCGTTTAATTTAAAAAACCTAATTTTGAGTATTGTGAAATAAACCAAATATACAATGTCCGTATTGGTCGCAATTATATCCGAAAAAGGTACATTAATAATCACAATTTTATATTCTATATAATTTCTCATTCATGAGTATAAAAATGCGATTTCATGGACGGAATTTTAACAATGAACAATCGTTTATCAAATCTGAATATTATTTATGTGATGGACATTTTACGTCTCTTCGCCATCATGACTCATAAAAGAATAAAAGCTCAAACTATACGGACACGGATTTCTCCGGGATTACTCATGGTATTATAAAGCGGTTTGCGCCTGTGTATGTTAAAATAATGTAGTTAAGAAGGAATATGAGGACAAAACATTTCTCAGTTTCTATGAACAGGTTCTCAGCTTGTTCTACTAAGATGATCTCACTGACTGCATTTTGAAATAAGATTTTTCTCATAAACACTGTATAACAGTTTATGCCTTCATTGTAAGTGGTTACATACTTGTGATATCTTTCATTCTATACAAAGAACTGGGTAATAAAATATTTTGTAGTTATCTTACGGGATGGAAATGTAAATACATTTTAAGCTTCCCAATCCGCATACTTTACTTTTGAAACGAAATCCCACTTCGCAAATAACTATACACGTTAAGGTTTTCTTTCACGTTCAACTTTATGCAAATTTGCTTCTTTCTTTCCTTTCAAATTATGTATTGAAACTACAAAATTGTTTATAAGATTGAATGATTCGTGAACGAATACCCACAAATAAAATTTCTAGTACTCTATTAATAGCGGAAAAAGTACTATTTCTACCGTAGTCTCTATTCATTTTACCAAAACACTGTACGACTAAAACTTCAATGAAACAATCAAATTTCTGTGAACTGATATCATTAAAATAAATTGCCATTCATCCTACCTGGAAGGAGTTGAGTCTATTGATTTTCTAATATAACATTAACATAAAAGCGTATGAACCGCTAAATGAATGATTCTGAATTAAAACCCTGTAATTGCATTCCATTTCTAAAAATTCTGTTTCAATTAAATTTCCATGACACTATGTTCGGGAAAAATTGTGTTAGATACTTTTTATTTATGGAGTCTAAAAGAGATATCTCTTTCATTCATGAACCTTGTTGACATAATTCATTTCTATATGGGAAATTTGAAACTCGATGATGACTTGTGAAACTTTTTCACAAGTTCCACAAAATGATGAGGATATGAAAACACCAAAATAATATTTTGAATATCCTTTCTCTTGCTATTCCGAGAATTAGTTTCATTATTTTTTCTTCCACCCCGAGACATCGTTCATGCGTCAAAGTCTACGGTGTCTAAAAAATGACTGCGGAGTTTGACGTTTCAAAAAACCACCCTTAAGATCCTGCAGTCGCCTCCTAAGTACTTCGCCGTCGCTTCCCAAGTCTTGGCACAAAACTTCACAAATCAAAGGATGTCGACCAACATACGTCATCACCCGTCTCTGCATTCGTAGTGTCACCGTGGTGATGTCTTGTGGTGACGATGACGAAAATGTCAAGTCTTGTTCCACTATTGACGTCTTCAACTAACTTTCTCACTTTTTGAAGACCGCTGCTTCTAAGAGTGAAAGAACCAATTCCGAACGTCCAAAGCTTTTCTTGTCTGCGACGCTTCGTTAAGAGCTTTCGGAAGATCTTATTTTATTTTATTTTTGTTAAGATCTATGGATAACGATGTTATTTACTAGGACTGAAACCAAGAACCAATTCAGAACCCTCATTTCTCTAGAAATGAATTATTAAGAATCTTAAGTGTGAGTAAGAAAAAAGACCTTTGAAAAAATTGAGTGAATGTAACACAAATAAAAGTTCAAGAAATCATTATATGAAAATTAAAGTATTTATACAATAGTAAATTGAATCATCTATAATGCAATACTTACGATACAAGCACAGGTATAACATTTTTGATTGTGATATTTGCATTTTGAGACTTACGAGAAACATAAATGAAGATGCACTATTTACAGTTACTGATACGCGTTGAACATTAGAACGACTATGGCAAATAACCCCCAAACGTTACATTAGAATCACAGTAATCATGCATTTCATATCATTCCTACTTGATGTGTGATGGGAAAAAGCAAGGGAAGAGAAGAAGAGAGAAAATATGAACGATATTTCAATCTTTTACTTAGATCTGTGATTTCTGTGATTCTTTTGACCTTGAATTGACTACTTGCATCAAAGCTAGTCGCAGACATTCCTTCTAGCTCAAATTCTATGCGATGAATTGTTCCTTGAAAGTGTCATGAGCGTATATGTTATCTCTAAATGAAATTATAACTGCTGAATTTTGCGAACGATCATGTAACCAACTCCTTTTTTCTCTTATCGACTTTTATGTGCGTTTTTAGCAGAACAAATTGCGTCCAGTTAAACATTTAACTTCCCGGAAATTTTCGAAGAAACGTATTAAAGATCATAAAACTTTGTGTATTCTATGAATATATTTAAGCTCATTCATTCATTTGCTCTCGGTTAAGATCTGATATTTGAAAAACATCCAAACTTACGTCTAAGGATAAAAATTATAAAACTGGCTTTTATATATTCAGTAAAATGATAGTGAGTTCTAAGAGACACCACCAAGTATATGGTACCTATACTATATTGAAGAATCTTAATTACCACGATAAATTTAATCCTGAATCAATTTTACAAGTAATGATTGAATAACCACAATTATCATTGGAGATTGTGTCTCCCAGATCCTTTGATAAAAAAACAGAAGCAAATGTAGGGTTATTTTTTTACTTCGTTTCTCGTTACTGAATAAAGAGACACAAAATTTAAAAAGTTTGTATTTTTGAGATTTGTGATATATCATAATCAAATAAGGGTCTCATCCGTTACTTATTTTAATCCTGCATTAGTGTGACAAAAAATTATAACGTAACGTAGTGTGATCGATCTCTCAGACCGGGTTTTTATTTTTCTTAATTTCTGAACTTATTTCTAAATTGAACGCGAATATATAGAATGTACGCACAAACCAATATGAATTTAAAATCATGACGCGACTGCGGTGGCCTAGTGGTAGCGTCTTTGCTCTCAACGATCCACCTGAGCGGTAGAGCGTGGGTTCAAGCCCTACTCGCCCGAACTAGATGAGGCTTTTAGCTGGGGTTTTCCTCAGCTACTCGACATAAATTTCGGTTCGATGACATAAGTTCCCGGCAACCCAACATCCTTCCTTCCCAATTCCCTTACCCAAGTCCAACGGTTAGGTGGAAGATCTGGCCTCATGACCTGAACCTCGCCAATAGGCATAAAATAAATAAATAAATAATCAATCAGATTTAATAAACAATAGTGAAGATTAACTTTCTATCATGGTACAATACTTCAATCAAGACATTTGCAGAGTTGAAGGTACAAAAGATTTATCTCAAAAGATAATCGATCAAATTATTTTGGTCATTACTAGCAACATATTCAATTCATCAGGCTGCTTCGGTTAGTCGTAGGACACTTTTGACTGGTTTTTCTTCTAATTATAACTATTATGAAATATAGTTCAAGAAGATACAACAATGTACTGCTCACGATCTTCCGCGGTTGGAAAAATAAAAAAACATTGTTGTTTCAACCACTCTGAGACCGTGCCACATTGATGGAGGGTTAATAAACGATTGTATCAATTAGGGATGGAAAAATATTTAAATTAAACTCGTGTATCCCAGAGGAGGTGGTTTGACCTCGTGCGTGTGTGTGAGAGAGAAAGAGAGACACGACCATCGTAATGAAGCCTCCAAAATGTCGAACTGGAAGCTTTGCTCCGCTCACTCCGTCCATCGTCAGTTGTCTCTGACGCGTAAAGCTATGCCTCCACCACCGCCGTCGTTTTCTCTCTGACGCCGCTAATGAGATTCCGTCTCTAGACGAAGCGCCCTGCTCGTTTCCTGGCTCTCTCCGTCATTTCCGGTTGACAGCGCGACGCCAGAGGTTGGAGTCGTACCACGAGCTGCCAGAGGCTGCGGCGTCGAAATGTCGAAAACGTTCTCCTGACCCGAAAGAAACGTCTTGTGACGCAAAGAAGCCGACTATGACGCTGGAAAGAATTAAGGCGACGAAATTAATGTGATGCTTCTGCTTCCTCCGGATTGGTGCTTCAGAACGCAAAAAGGAAAATGGAGGAATACACGGGTCCCGGGTCAGACGATATTGTGCGAGTTTCTGTGATGAAAATGCATAACTCACAGAGGATATTAGTAATGTAGAAAACTTTTCGTCGGGTTTGGCATTTGATGTGAATGCATCAGTATTCGCATGTCGGAGTTCTCTTCTAAATCTGTGGTTTTCCTTCACTTTGAAATATTCCGGATGAATCCCTATGTCTGAAATAGACGTGTACGATAGAAAGCCTTAGTAATGAGAGAACCTAAGCAATTCAGTGTGTAGGAATGCGCAAAGGTGTGGGGAGATGGCGAGTCACTATGTAAGCTATTACCCGGATATGAAAACGTGTTAGATCTCTTTTTTTAATTTCCAATTACCTCTAATTTATGAATTTTTTTAAAAAATCGATCGAGTATTTCTCGGGGAAAAAATCCAGAATTCTACATATACAATTCGACGTCAAGTAGACCAGTTTGAAAAACTAGGGTGACCTGAAGAAATTTAAAATAGTTTTATCGAATTCCATGTAAGCAAGATTAAATATGAAGTCAATATTTTCAGTCAGGTGAAAATGTTGAAGAGTCAGAAATCGAACCAGGGATCTGCTTTTTTCACAGATTTGTTAACTGCTACATCACCTCTTCGTCTTCTCTAATTGTACGCCATTTCCACCCAGACGTGACTGAAAGTTGTTACATATCTCCTCCACGTGTAGGTTTCACGGAAGAAATACATGCAAGACAAAATATTTCGTGTACCCTTCACGGATTAATTGTGAGTTCGGCATCGTGTGATCCCGTGGATCCTCCGCATTGCGCATCTTTGATGAGAAATGACTGAAAACGTTTGTTGTTTTAATAATATGTGTTTTGTCAATAGTGTTACTTACACGCAGTATAGAATATATGGTCAAAGTCATCTGTACAGATATAGTGTTTTTTTCATAATATCCCGATTATCCGGATGTTCGATTTCCAAATCACTGCCGGTTAGAGTTAATACAGATAAGCAAATTTCCTCTATATTCTCAAACCATACAACTCAAATCACCAAGAAATTATTAGATAATCTGATGAAAACAAACTACAATGAATATTGGATTTGGGACGGTAATCAACGTAATACTTTTAGCACCAGAAATCTAGTGAACAAATATAATTTGAAGAAATCCTATAGAGGGGTTAATGTATTTTGATACTTTAATGTTTGCTAAATTAAAGATTATGCAACTACATTGAATAAGTGTGAACGAGAATTTTGTCAACTAACATTCTTCATTTTTATGCAGTTTTATTTATTAAATATTGCGATTATAATTTAAACTTTGTTCTGTGTTCTGCCCTCTCGCGGTCTCGGTTAGTATTTATCTTGGTTTGTCTAACTGTCAACTTTGCCCATAAATTTGTGCCAAGAACAGTTTGAGGGTTTACGAACATTAGGGAGAAATTAAAAAATATTTCTAAACAAAAATTATTACAAAGCGATGTGAAATTAATATAAGGTAAAATTAGACTGTACCAGATTTTTGTACTCAATTATACATATATTACTTTTTAATTAACTATAATAACTTAACCACATAAAATATTTTGAGTTAAAATTAATGTAAATGGTTGACTGGCACCTAATACTATCATAATATATTTTAAATATAACAAACAATTCAGCTGTGTGTTCCATTTGAACTCTCATAAAAAAATTATGTTTGTGCAAATTAGTGCAAAATGGTTCAGCTAGTAACTCATTCACCTGGTGTACGGCAAAGGGAATTTTAAATATAAACCGAGCTAAATTACGTGTGTTTATAGTTATCCGACATAGAAAGTAAAATAATGAACGTAGTTTTAGCATAAACAATTAATAAATCGTTAAATTGAATTCCACCAATTTTTATTACTTTTTCATGAATTTAAAGTAAGTGAAGATAATATTTTCATTGAGTAAAAACGAAGTATTAAAGATTATTCATGCCCATTACAATTTCAAATAGATACTTTCTGACAAATATTCGAATTGTCTCTTATTTGTTACGAGTAAACAATGGAGGGTCATCGCATGATATATTCGAATTGGTATGTGATATTAAATCATATACATCCTACTCATGTATACTCAAACTAACAACTATGTCTTATATTATTACGAAACAAAATGATCTCCATTTTCGTAAAACTCTTTGATCCTTGGATGCAAGACAGAAATTATGAAAACTATGTAAATTCCGTACGAAAGATGACATGATTTTCAGGAGAAATGTTAAACTTTCTTTTGTTAAATAAATTTGCGAGAAAATTGTTTCAAAGTCAACTATGAAGAACTCGATTCTTACAACGATATCTTTAGTATATTATTAGTTTTCTTATGTTGAACTAAACGAAATGGCGTCATTTCGTTCTCATTCAAATCATATTCAAACATTTAAGAAACTGTGACTTTTGTCAGAGAAAGTTACTCTTTGAAATAAGGGTATAAAGCCATGAAAATGGCATCCTCTCACGAAGATCCTCGTTGGTTAAGAATTGTTTTGGATAAGAATTGTTTTGAGAGGATGATACAATTTTACAACTTAGTTTATGCAGTAAAATTTGACAGAGTATGTCAAACTCTAGATCTACACACACATAAATGAACTATTAATTCTATCGAATTATTCGTGATTCTTTATTCATTACTCAGCCAACGGAAATGACTTAATGAAATATCTGGACAGTCGTCACCCTCTTCCAGCTAAACTGAACGAGTTTTTATTATTATTAAAAAGCGTTATCCGCCACACTATAGTCATCTTCAGTACTAGCTCTGAGAGAGGTTTGGCGGAATGAGAGGTTAGGTATTAAGCTTATATTTGTTGCATTTTTTTACAAATTTGCAAATCCGATATATTTATTTAAGAGAAGAACTCGAGTACATAGAATTACTGACATCATAATGTCTTCGTAGGTCGTCTTTTCCCGTTGCGTCCTTCAATTTTTATTCTTTTGTTAGAAACTTAGAAGAACATTAAGATTGGCGTAGTTTCTTTGCACAGGGCAGTTTCCCAAACCTTCAATCTATTTATGTCTTCTTCACGTTACACAGTTGATAACTATTATGCAGTTCCACTGTCTCCGTAATTGGGAAAATTTCAACTTTTTCTCTTCATTTTAAACGATTTACAAATTATATGAAAATTCCAAGAAATAATCATTGAATTTTATTGAGAATATATCTTACAAAAAATTTATCTGATGATTATGTATCGTATATTTTTTTCATCTTATAACTTTTAGTTAATTTTTGTCCGTTCGATAATATTGTGCCGAACCTTCCAACTAACGTCATCATCAAAAATGAAAAATTTAGCGTTCTTTGAACAACCAGAAAAACAGTGACTTGCGTACATAGAATTGTTAATGAACATTGAACGGTTATTCTTGGAAAACAATGTGTCTTTCAAACAAGTAGTGTCTTCCGTCCATGTTAAATGTATTTTTATGAAATGCATTTATAATGATTTATTTACGCTCTGCTAACAGAATGACAAAGTAACATTACGTTTATTTCACTATAACTTCTGTCACGCATATATTATTACCACATTGTTGGATTTTAAGATTCATTCTGTTTATGTTCAAATGGTTCGCGAAATTTGTAAAACTTTTCGTTTAATTAGTGAAGAATTTGATATGTTTGAGTAAAAGAAGACGTGAAGAAAGCGAAGAGGTGGCCTGTTCATGAATAATCAATAATAGGAAAAAATATTCTGATAAGAAGTACAAACTTATTTCGGTGAACGATTTTTAATGTTCTTGGGATACTATGTGACCATTAAGGGCGCAAGAGATTTGTGACCCCATTTCTTTTCCTTCGCCTATCTGAAATTTAATATTTCAACCACTCCTCGCCCGTTCTATGGCGAAGAACTTCAACTGCATTTTGGACGAACGCATCTCCACGTCGAATACCTAAAATACGTTTTGTCTATTACTAGAATTATTTTGTGCCGAAAGTTGAATTTAATTATTATTCTTATTATTACAAGATTTGAAATGTTAGGTTAGGTGAAATAAAGTAATCAATAGTTACAAGTTAGAAGTGTTAAAAAATATTTTTGCCAAATTGCTGGAAACACACAGAATGTATATGACACTTCCAAATTAAATGGAAAGAGGTCTCTTAATACAGTTTTGACATTTGAGTGACATCTGAAATGAATAAAAAATTGTAATCGAAAAAAAAAAAATTAATCATCTTTTATATAAAATTTCGTCTTGTATGTTTTGAGATGACATGACATTTGGAGTCGAACATAAGTAAGTAGTCGATGGAGTGTGTCAGAAATATGACAATCAATACCGTATATCATAACCATGAGATCTGTTTCGTATGCACGTTACAAATAAAAATATTAAAGTATTTTTACACAATTCATTATCAGTTAATCAGTCAAGAAAGTTAAATGGAGTGATCGAATGAAAGAGTGAAGAAATGAAATGTGGACTAAAGAGAGAAAACTGAAGTATGAAAATCACAAGAGAGAATGATCGATAATCAACTATTCAACGAGAACGCCTCAAATGTAGGTTGTTCGATTCTTAGTTAAAACGTGGATGTTAACAATGTTATGTTAGACTTATGTTCATTACATCACAACTTTCCTCACCCCTGCACAATTTAATCCCGACAAACATATTCAATCATAACAAATGGAAAAAGAAGAAATAAAATATATTTAGGAGAAAGACCGCATAAAAATTTAGTAAATGAATGAAGTATTGCGAATATATTTCTTCCTTGTAACTACTCGTGGAGAAGAAAAGTGAAAACTTTCGACCAGGTGAAAATGGATGACGAGTTGGGAATCGTACCCGGGACTCCGGATTTGATCACAGGGATGTTAATTACTACATCGCCTTTCGCCTACCACAATCATACACCATTTCCACCCAGGTCAGAATAAAATATTAATGACGGTTTTATGGGGTTAAGTCGTATAAATTCAGAAAAAGAATCAGGATCCAAAGAATATACTTTGGTTTCTAGAAATGTCCACACAAAACTGCAGGTAAGCGAAGCACGATTCACAGCACGTGACCTCAATTGTTCTCTTGCGAAAGAACTGGGATTTGAAGGCAGACACTGAGAATCTCCTGACTTTTGAGGCGCCTTTCACCGTAGAAAATTTTCCTGTGCGTTATCAACGCTGCCAGACAGACGACCGTCTACGGAATTATCGGATGTGATGCCAGCGAAGTGACTGTGAGTCGGATGGCGCAGCTGGTTCGGGTCGACTTTTATGCTTCTGCATTCAGTCGAATCATTTGTCTCTGTTCCTCCTTACGTTAAGTAGATTAATGCAATAATGCCTGATTTTATTGGAAATTTGTAGTACTCATTTATCAACATAGTACTTGGAGCATACTTTCCCGAAAAGACATTTTACCACGTAATACAAAGTAAATGAGGAATTTTCAGAACCTTAATTATCTTTAAAAATAAATAATATTTATAAATAAAAAGGCATTGAAAACTGCATATAACAACGTTACTGGTTACTCTACAGAAACAAATAAGGAACCATCCCATCAATTCCGATCAAGAATCTAAAGGCCGTAGCAGATTGAATGTTTACGGAAGAAATTATTTTACAAATATTGCTGTTATCCATTTATTATTTCCAAAATAAATAGTAAATATTAAAAGCAGTAAAAATTCGAAATATATGATTACAAAAATATGAATTCTCACCTATAAATAAATTCTTTCTAATACATCATTGTTTTAATTGATGTGAAGGTTTTAAATATCACCACGAGTTATCTCGAAATTCAGTTTAACACAAAACCAGACGTCAAATTTAATATTTCTTTTATCCACTCTTGGTGTTAACAGTGGTTATCACACAAACACATGAAGTGGAACTGTGAAGATTTAATTTCAGAAAATAACTTTTATGATTTCATAATATTCCCGGACATGCCCTGTGCCACAGAGGTTATTCAATTAAAATTTATTTTCTTATTGCTCATATAGAATTATTTACTTTATACGTATTATATAGTAACAATATGTTTTGTGTCTTGTCATTATCTTCCGGCATTCCACGACATTACTTTTACTATACAGTCTTTTTCCATTAATTCCAAGTCTTTCATTCTTATATTTCATACCGTCTTGTATTAATTTTATACTTTCAATAAATTCTTGAAACATATGGAAGTTGTTCTTATTTGGCATCAAGTACTTAATCGTGGTTGTATATCTTTTGTTTTGTACTTTGCGCGTTCCGCTCGGTAGTAGGATGTTTCCACTCCTTGCCCACTTGCAGGTTTCGCCCTTAGTTAATCCGATTCTTTTGAAGTAGTTATTTGTGTCCCCATGGTCAGTTAAGTACTGTGCTACAGTCTTCAAAGGATGAGACCATTTCTTCTTCTTTCGGCAAAAGTCTTGTCAGGAATGAAATCATCATAACGTAAATATGGACTCCGCGATCTCTGGTGTAACATGAGACAAAAAATACTGTGAAGTGTCGCCCCTCTCTCTCTCTCTCTCTCTCTCTCTCTCGCACACCCGCTTTGAGGAGGGAAGGTCCGCAAAGGCTTGTGCGCAGGGACCGAATCGAGTTCCTCCACCCAAGTCCATGTGCAAGAGAACAGAGGTACCAAACGTCGTTTTCCCCTTTGGGCAACCGGTACATAAGATCGCAGTGTCTATTTATTTTTATGTATCTGGAAATCATTATTTCTTTTGTCCCTTCGTTGACGTATTACACCTTGTTTGTCACGCTAATAGTACTATGTCTGTAATTGGTTTCTTCCATTCATCACACTCTACCGTTCGTTTTCCGTCTAATAAACCACTGAGGAAAAGTCGGCCAGCCTCATCCCATTCTTAGATTACGTAACCCCTTAATGTATGTTTATTAGATCATTCTGAGTTGTGATAGACCAAATAATAATAATTCTTAAGTAGCACTGTCTGATCTCCCCAACCTTATGAATGTAGAAAGTTAATTTGTCTTACCATAAGTTCCCCAGCCAACAACTCTCCTCAATTCATGGTTAGGTGGAAGAGCAGTCCTCATGACCTGAACCAGAACTACGCCAAAAGGCATGTAATAAATATATAAATTAATAAATTTACTAAAAGTGCTCGTAAACCGAGCTCATAAAGTTACTTTTAATAAGTACATGCATTAAAAAATGAAAACATTAAATGCCACCTGTCTTTGAATCGTAGAAAAGACATTGAAACACAGACGATGTCTACACGAAAGATGTAAAATGGAATGGAAAGTAAACTTACATAATGTTTTAAACATATTATATATTTATTCGACTTTTATGTAAATCCAGATCCGATGAGATATTCAAAATGAAACCACTTTCCTTTTCAAATTAACTACTACTAAAAAAGGACGTGGAGATGAGAAAACCGTGAAGAGTAAGAAACTTGGTTGTGGATGATTGAGTCTTTTCCATTTCAATTAATTAACTTTTGAGGATATCTTCCTTTAAGAAATTGATTTGCAATTTTGATTTGATTCTCATCTCCTTCCAGATTTTTTTCTGCTTTTTATTATATCGTTCATTTTTATTGGTATTTTCCCTTTCATCGGTATTGATTGTTTCTTTGGACTCACACATTTCTTTCTTGATATGATACCTCTTATCTCCTTTCCTCCTCTTTGTTTTGTTCCATTTATGTTTTAGATCTTACTCGAATGAAGTGGTAGAATATCCTATGGAATAATGCAATCACCAAGATAGCAGTTAACGATGTCCTTGTGCGGCGGGATATGACCACAATGCAGGAAATGGCCACGAAAATCTCGTTGTTTACTGAATTACAGAGGAACTTGAAGGTTTCCTCGGAGCTCGTTTTATATTACGAGCAATATGTTCAGATAAGCTTCTTATGAGTTTAATTAAATGTCTTGTTATTTCCATGGTCGCACAGGAATAAAGAGGCGCAAAGGCCAGATTGTGGAATATTCTACCTCGATTTATTTCCAAACATTTCTTTGCCATATTCTCTCGTATGTGTACAAGACTAGAATATTAGTATGGGGAGTGATTTGTTTCTTGATTTATAAAATAAATCAAGATTGTTTACTTAATTAAACTTCGCTTTTCGTTTTACCAGTAATATACTTTGTACAGTAGTATACGCTAGTGTACACCAGTATTGTCCAACCCGCGAACCACATCCGATTCAGATCATCTGTAAATGCGACCAAACAAAAAAAAACACCAACTTACACATTTTATAAGATTGTGTAGAAAATACACTTTTTAAAACTTGAATTACAATTTTAAGACAATTTTCAAATAATTGTCTTCATTCAGATATTCCATTTGCGCGAACGGTTTCTTTTCGACAGTAACGGTTTGCTTTCAATTTTCTCACACAAATAAAGCAACCTCGCAGCTAACGCTCTACCAATATCCTTTTAATAATCTCTATGAAGCTCTAATAATAGCCAGCAATTGTGAACAATTGTATTTCAGAGAATTAACAATTCTTTTGAATGGATATTACTCTACAAAATTTTAATATACCAGTTTTTATTATTCAGATATCTTTTTGTACTTGCCGTCCATTGTGAACACCCAGATAAAATATCGAACCTTCAGAATAGACTGAGAATTGCCACTTTTTTCTATGTAACCAAATACTAAAGCTTTTGTCTCTTCAAAAGCAATGGGATAACTTCTACCAGACTGGAAATAGGGTTAAGATGTGGAAGGCGGACGGATGGTGTAGTGGCCAACGCCCCTGCGATATTTGCAAGAATCTCGGGTTCGATTCCCAGCTCTGTAGCCATTTTTATCTAATTAAAGTTATCACATTTATTCCCCATGTGTAGGTACACAGAAGAAAAATATGGAATTGAAAACATTGTCGAGCGTCTTATGAATTTCATGCTGCTATCGTATCTTTTGATTTTAGAGAAATAATTTCATGAATGGCTTTCACTTAACTGCAATATGTTTGAATACATATGAATAAAGTCATGCATCATTAGCTAAGTTAATTTTAATGTATACCCTAAACAGCGCGACTTATAATTATCAGTCTGTAAGTTGGACGTCCTTGATGCGCACTTTTTTCAATTGCCTTGCTTTTCCAGTTACGTTTCCCGCCGAGAGAGCGCAACTTTCTCTGGACCCAATATGGACAAATCGAATGTTTCAATTTATCTCGTTGCTGCTTACGAAATGTTATTTTCGAAATATTTTTTTAACCTGTAATATATCTTCTAGTAGAATCAAAAGATACAATTTTCTTCATTTTTAACACAGTTTCAATCTTTTTGATGAGCAAACGTTTTTGTTCTGAAATAAATTTTGTTATATTTTTCCTTTTTTGAAGACTTCATTTTGTTTGATGTCCTTTGACATCGATTCATAAATGTAATTATTTTTGAAGTCCCTTTCTTTTCATCAATTTCGATTAAAAGTGAAAGCCTCTTTTGCTCTTATATTCCGTTCTCGAGGATGGGAAGGTAGAATTCTTTATAATATTATATTTCTGTAATTCTTTTTGTGCATTGTTCTTTCTCTTACATTTTTCTATTACATAATCCATAAGATTTCTCACAAATTACTTTTTCGTATATTCCTATTCTTACGGACGCAAGGAAACATTGTGTACTTTACCAGAAACTAAATTACTGAGCTATAAGTTGATACGTTAGAAAATAATGGCGCTTGTATTTCAAAGAATTAACAATTCTTTTGAATGGATATTACTCTACAAAATTTTAATATACCAGTTTTTATTATTCAGATATCTTTTTGTACTTGCCGTCCATTTTTAAAGGTGTATGAACGTGTAGAATGTTTTTCTCATAAATTTAGCATTTTAAAGAGTCGCGGTATATTTTCCCAAAATCGTTGAATTTTTTCTTACTACAACCTGTGCAATGCGTAAATCATTCATAAATTCGTCTTTTTGTGACCTGTAACGTACCTTCATAGTGAATACAAAATCCGATGGTGCGTGTAACTCGGATACAATGCTATTATTTTGATTGGGATATTTCTCTCGATGAATACTACATTTTCAGGTATTGTCAAAGAATCTAGTCAAACACATTACGGTCAAACTGTAGTATAGTGATTATAGGTTTATTTGGCTGTACTAAAAATATTTTTGACTTAATCCCATTTGAGTACACACCAAAAATATATGAATGTTATATAATTCACAACTAAATTTGTTTTTGAATTTCAGGCGGTGCTTCCTTGTCTTTTGTCAATTTCATTTCAAAACGTAAAATATTAGAAAAAGTCAAGTAAAATTGATTACAAGTTAAATACTTTCTAATATTTTTTCCAGTTTTTTCTTATTTTTAGAAGATTTTCTCCCGTATAATGTATCGAATGAAATATTGTTCCCAACATGGCTGGTCCCCTTTAAATTTTGTTCTCTCCTTTCCATTTGCTGATTGTTCTTCGTTCATTGTCTTTTGTAGCCTTTGCATTCATTCATCAACAAACCGCGTTTGCAAATGCCAGAGCTTTTGTTCTTATGTTGATTTCACTGCATTTCTTTGATTCCCTCTTGCCTTTATTCCTTTCTCGTTTCCAGCCTGGGAGTACTTAATTCATTTGCCTCCCAAGTACTCCTCTTTAGGAAGATAATTACAGAATATTTGCCGGAAAGGTCAACAGCAATACCAATTAACTTAAATGCAACTCCCTTTAGTACTCTCGGTTAACTACTATGTTCAAATTTCCAGGCATCATTTTTGTATTTTTCATTCATTCACTACTTTGAAAAAAATGAAGAGTAACATCAGAGGAATACCGCCGCAGAAGATTTTTCATTATTACTTCTCAATATTAATTTCAACAAATTGAATTGTACGTAATCATTTTTTCTTGAAATTAAACCAAATTAAACAAGATAAGTCATATTTTCTGTCTGCTTAAATAATCATTACCAAATAAAACGAAACGTATATTTACACAAATAAATTTATATTTTTTCCTTTTTATTTTTACTAGCGTGAATATGTCTGTTCTTAAAAAATAGGGTCGTTATATTTGTTATTAAAGATAAGAATAATTTGGAGAAGTTGTCTAGGCGTTTATTTATTATATCTTTAATTGTTTTCTCTGGGTAGGTTGTATTAATGGTAAATATTTTGCTTTATTTTTAGAAAATGTGGTTGAAGAGGTTTCAGCCCTCCTAAAGTGTGCAGAAACCTTCTAAAAAGTTTCTGTCTATATTTTATTCCAATTGAAATGTGAGGAGTAGGAGTTGTGACAGTTTCTGAGAAAACCCTACCTTTCCTAAACGGATTCCTTTGCTAGAGTTCCATGATGAAATGAAATCCATCGATACTCTAGTGTGTGTTAATCCTGAGGCTCCACAACGATTTGTCTCCGTTGATCTGCGAACGAGACACAAACGTAGATTGAAGGAAGGCTTCTTCGCTGGGCAAGGACAGGTCAAAAGCGGACAGGGACCAATTTAGGAGAACTCTCCAGCGCGGACGAAAGTAAGCAGATTTGGGAGCTCAAGAGACATTGCCTTAAGTCCTTCACTTCCACTCTGCGCCGTAACCTTGTGGCGACTGGATTCTCGAGACTTTCCCTCTCTCAGCTTCTTTCTCTAGAGCAGCTCTATACTCTCACTTTCATCTTCCTTTGTCCTCGTTGGAATTGTTTTTCTACGAATATTTTTTTACAAACTATTCTTTCCACATATACCAATCTCTTATAATAAGCATTTCGTTCCAGTACTTACCTTAAAAAATATTATTCCCATATTTTCTCTCACATTGTCGAACACTCTTCATTTAATCGTTGATTCAGGCACAGATTATACATTCTTGGGAAAAACGACTGATGGAAAGTAAAAATAATAAGTTATTAATTAAAATGTATTTCCTTCATTCCTCTCCATTGTCTAAAACTTTTCTTGTTTAAACAGTTTTTCTTCTTCTCTCTCTTCTATTGAAAGAGTGGTTTCTCCCTGGAGTCACATGATGTATTATATATTTCTATAATAAATGTAATTCATTCGTATCTGTCTCATTAATTATTCACATTTTTCTCGACATCTCGCATTCTTCCTTTACATCTCCTCCTCCTCCACTTCCAAATTCTTTTCCGGAGTTTGCCGTGTTCCCTCTTTTTCCTTCCCGTGACGGGAGGCAGGAGACAGCTGAACCCTCGGGAATACTAAAGTTTCAGCCGACTGATGGATTCCTCTTAACATGGGATGTTGAAGTGGACCGCCGCTCCTTTGAGTCTTGTACACGTAATCGGATTCCACAAAATTGAACATTCGCGCGGAATGTATGGTTTAGCTTTTAATGGGCGAATATTTTATTGACATCTTTTGTAGGCGATATTTTTTAGGAACGGACGAACAGAAAAGTCAAATGCATGACATTATTTGTTGATGTTCTTATGTTAAGTCCCTACTTAACTGTTGCATATTAGTGAACAGAATGGAAAAAAATGTTGAAGTAAAAAAAATTCTTCTCGATCAATATACAGAAAGTAGATTTTTTCTGAGGATTTAGAGCTCGTCAAGGTCATCAAAACCCGTAGTATAATTTAGATTTGAAGGCTTTTACGTTATGTATTGAATGTAATACGTTATGTAATGCGCGTGACAAATTAGAGGAAAGTTTAATTGTAAGAAAAAAAAATGAGAACAGAATAGTACGAAACAGGAACAGAATACGTAAATTTCGACCTAAAGTTGAAGTTCATCAAATATAGATGGTGTTGGTGATGTTTTGTTGGCGTAATTTAAAATGAAATTAATTCTCCTAGTCTCACCAACCTAGTATAAATATATGGTTGGCGAGACTAAGAAAATTAATTTCATGTTAAAAGTTCATCATATGGAACGTTTCAGTTACGCCATAAACTATTGCTGTGGAGAAGTGAAAAACTTTCGTATGTTTTCCATGGAATTGTATACAAGTTGTTTTTATTGTGCATTATTTTTTTCTGTATTTTGTATTTCTTGAATAATATGCGTTGTTTAATGAACAAATTTTGTTCACTTGATGTGTATTCAAAAATAAATGTTGAGATAATTATCTATTTAATTCGAGACTTGGAAACTACTTTCATATTCTTATATATTTCAATTTCATGGATACGCCATATGTCTAACCTTCAATTTTTTATATTTGAATTAATAAGCACTTCTAAAATGAAGTAATATGAAAAGTCGTTTTTTTTTACTTAAAGACATTTTTATGTAACTTTATGTACGTGATGTATCCCATCTTCGTAAATTATTACTGATTAAGAATTAAATATTATTTAATCAAGAGTGTGTATTTTGAACGTTTGTATGAAACTCATTTTTTCCGGAAGTTTACAAATTCATTATTACCAACTGAGACTGTGTCGAGGAAATCCAATATACTCGAATTACAGTCAAAGAAATAATAAAGCCAGAACATAAAATTGACATTGCATACACTTTTAAGGAGAACATATTTTACTTTCAAAATACAGAATTTCTTCATTAATCCTCACATCGCAACAAGTAGTGGGTACTTATTCTTTTATCATAGTCTTTCATAAAGTTGGACACCGGTGAGGCGATACTAGTATTCATTTTTAAGAGTAAATTAAAGATGTGTTGTTGTCTACTAGTAAAATATTTATTCAGATAGTATTTTCCCTAACTTAGCTGGCGTCTTCAGTCTAAAATAAAAGAATATGTAAGAAAATATAAAGAATATGTAAGAAAATATAAAGAATATGTAAGAAAATATAAAGAATATGATACGCAAAGTACAATAATTTATTATTAAGTTGATGAAAACATTAGATTTGCTAAAATTATGAAAAATGTTTTTGAAATTTGTTAAAATTATGAAAATTTTGAAATTAATTATGTAAGTTTTTAAGTGCATTGGCAACAGAGCAACAAATTAATGTAGAATGAATCTGTGAATAAGAGATAAAAGCTACAATTAAAAGAAAATATAAATATAAGTAAGTTGAACGTATCTGGCAATGCCAAGTATCAAAGGGAAAATGCGATCAAATCCTTCGGCACATTTGCCCTTTGATACTTGGCATTGTCAGGTACGTTCAATTATTTATATTTTCATTTAGTTGGAATTAAAACACAGCCTTTCCTTAATGTTTTATTATAGTTTTTTTATAGAGATAAAGTGTCAATTGATTTAAATTGCGTTGAAAGAAACAATATTTTTTTTGCAATTTCGTTCTACATGGTTAACCAGGTAATTCATCAATTATACACGATAGAATTTTAGAGTTTGTTTATGATAACAACGGCACCGAAACTTTCCAATAAACCTTTTTTTCTCTTCATATCCTTCATCAAATGAATGACCAATGTAATAAAAAATGAAACTCGCAAACCTCATCCCCATTGCTGACTTCATAAACTCTGTTGCATAAAGCGTCCTGGAAAATCCTTAAACAAAATTCCCGCACAATGCGAAATCTCAATTGATCCTACTTAATACCCATTGCATGCATCTTCGCTGTATGTGGGTGGTGAGGGAGGTGAGGTAGAATGTAGGGGAAGTGGAGTGTTGCCAGAAACAGACCGCAGCGCTGATTTCTCCTGCACAAGGGGTGACTAGAGTGTGTTCAATGGATGTTCTACTGTAGGAAAGTCATTTCCTTACCATCACACTTCACAGGTGTTAAACCTCCTCAAACGTCTCCATATTAATTGTTCTAATTCATACTTTCAAACAGTATCTATGCTGTACTAACGAATTTTTATAATCTTGCGGGACAACTTTTTGAAATATTTTTAGGAGAATTATATTAGTACTCTATGGAGATTTTTGTCGTTGAAATATAATTTTAATACGATAACTCTAATATATTTTGAATAAAATAAATCATATTTAGAAATGCAACGATTTGAAAATTTATGCAAGGTTTCAAAGTATTCAAAAGAACCACTCACCAAAAACTGCAAACAATCATATTTTAGGATCATGACAGACAGTGGTTCTCGCAAAACTCTTTTGGAGTCGTTTGTTCCCATTCTTCTTCTGATCCAAAGGACGCCGTTATATAATTTTACTTCATTTTCTCAAGAAGAATGAACGACGTTGGAACCATATTTGTAGTGCAGTATGTGTATTTGAAATTCAATTCCCCTCTTATCTACTTCTGATTCTTGATGTGAATGACATTACATCGTTCCGGTTTTGCTGAACACATGCGTTAGGCAACTAATCGCGTGTTCTATCAGTAAATGAGAATCTTTAAAAGTTATTTCGTAAATAGACCACAGACATGTTCTCACCGTAAAAGTTATGTTTCAGAATTTTTGTTATTTGACAGTTCGATTACATAAAACTATCAAATATGTAATTCAACTTTGTGTTTGTTTTTGGTCTATATAATCAATCGTATAAAGGTTATTTCCAGAAGATTACTAGCAAACCTTATTTTCAACGGCATAGCATTCCGTAGACGTTTAAATGCAATTAGTTGATGTGGGATAACTACGATAGTCTCTTAAATTTTGAGTCGTTCTTTCTGGCGTTTCCGCATATAAAATTAGTTTTTCTAAATAGTTAAAGGGAGTAAGCCATATTAATGTATACATTGCGCCACTATCTACAGTACAATATTTCAGAAATTCTCACCCATTTGTTTGGCAAACTTAATTTATTCGTTCATCTGTAATCGAAGATTGTGGTTCTTTTTGCCAGAAGACGAAAAAACATAGAAAATTACAACGAAAAACTGTAGCCGAGTGATGGAATTTTTTCATTATTTAATAACTTAATAACGCGTAATTCATTATTTAAAAAAAACTTATTACTCGACCACACCAACCTTGATTTAATAAAAGCGAATGTAACACTATATATAGCTTATGTTTTACTGCATAAATTTTTTATCTTTATAAACTCATGAATTATTCTTTCATATTTCTAACCAAATTTCATTTATGATTAATACTGTACAAAGAAACGGTCTTTTCGAAAGGACCGGTATGGTGTAGTTCATGAGTTTAAATTGATATAATAATTTAGTTTTATCCTACAAAGACAATCACAATATCGAACGCGGAAAACGAGTTTATGGAGAAATATTTTCATTTATGATGGTCACCATTTTAAACCACAGTAGAATGGCAAAGTGATAAGTAAATTTCTCACGTCGTGTTCATTAGACTAGGGTTAGCCCATATTTCGAAAGAAACAATAATCATACTCCTTGTTTATTTTGTCTTAAAGCGCTATTAATATACGTCTTATTAATTAACTTCTTCATTAGATTTTTCTCAATGAATCACTCATTTGGTTTCGCTTAATGTGCGTTCCTTCATCCCTTGAGACCCCACCGCCAGAATCGACGAGCCCCTTGTGACGTATCACAATGCAACACGCATAGCTCCGTGTACGTCCCCCGGTTCCCGTAACTCCCTACAGACAGCGCAATCCCACACCACAACCTTCAGCCCGTCAGCCTTTCGGTATGACTCGCCTCCTGGTTCCTCAACGTGCCTTCGCATAATACTCCAAAGCTCTTCGAAACACTTGGGAGTCATCCATTCATGATATTTATTGGGTGAGTGGTTAGTGCGCTTGTCTACCACCTCTGGTGGTGAGGGTTTAAGTCTCTGTTGATCCATGACGAATTTGTCCTTCTGGACAAAGCTGGTCTCAGGGTATATACTCCTCTTTCCTCTGTCGTTCATCATCTCTCATTCATTCATCTTATGTTGGCTATGTTAAGCAAAGAATCTTGGATTGTGACTCAAAATGCTGAGACGTAGATAATTTCCAAATTCAAACATCTTTTGAAGATGTATATTTTTTATATGTTGTGCCATGGATTAGCTGACTACTAAGAATAAATTAGTGTTTCTGCATATTAATTTACTGTTTATTGAATGCTGTAGAACATGAGCTGTTCGATGTAAATCGAATAAGTGTCGCTGGAAGATTATTAAGAAATAAAAAATAGAATGAATTAAGTCGAACATTGTTTTCTCACCAAATATTTTTGTCAAGATAAATCCTCCTTTTACTGAAGGAAAAGTGACAAATATAAATTTGCAGCGGGCAATATTTAAAATTCGAACTTGACTTTATCTCCTGAATTGGATGTCTGAACAGTTCCACGCTTGTATTCATTGAATTGTGTGTAGTGAATTCACATTGCACTAAAGAGGCGACTATTATTCATCCATACAAATAAGTGAATATTTCAAGAGTTCTCATGATCGTTGAACTTCCTATAATAACGTGTTGCAAAAAAAAAAGGAAAAGATTTTTTAACTTCCAAGTTTTTATAATATAAGATCATAAAAAACCTCTGAGTAAAAAGTATGAAGAAAGCTGTAAACAAATAACCTATTTCATGATTTAATCTTGAAATTTTAAGTTGAACTTTTAGCTGTCGAGAGCATATATTTATTCCCCTCTCAATATTTGGCCTGTCAAGGTAATGAAGAGCTTTATAAAATTATTGTACAATTCAATATTAGTTGTGGTGTGTTAATTATCNTCGTTATATCTTTATAAAAAAAACCTCTTGCATCAATTCAATTTTCCGTGGAAAATGGAGTGAGAAATGAAAACAACAGTTGTGAGAATCCAGAAATTGAACAGGTAGTATTATCAAATCATTGAGTTGTACAATTTTTTTACTATGAAATGTGTATAAGTGATTTATGTGTGCTCTCCTCTTGGCTATGTTCCTTGAGCAATTATATTTGTTTTCCTTTTTGAACTGTTTATTGTTTTTGTCAGTGTTCAATAGTAATTAATCCGAACATTGTTTTACATGGACGTTCGTTGGACACAGTCAAAAAATCCTGAAAACTGTGTCCAATAAGGTTTATAACGGAACTATAAGGTGCCTCCTTAGATCTGTCATCACGCGTTTCTGCAAATGCGTTACTTTAACTTTGCCTTGTTTAATTTACGTTCCATTTCAGACTCATAAGAACCATTCATTAAAATATTAATATCAAAATAATTAAAAGATTCCACATTTCCAATTTTAATCTGAAGTCTCTTTTTTATCTTTGCACGAATGAAATTCTACGATTTAAGTTGTACCATTTTTAAACTTCTGTGAGTCTTTTACGATTGCCTAGTTTTTTCTCCGAGAATAGAATTGTGATGAGATCAAAGCATTACTGTTACATTCCGTTTTCTACTTTCATGTCTCCGTTGCGACTGTGAAATGCTGAAGTAATTTCCGTTTAAGTCCAAAAATATTAACTGATGTCATTCAAGTTATTTTCGTTGATTCATTTGAATCGAATACAAACTTGTGTCAGATAATCTTGTGTTAGATCTTTGTATCCATCATTGGGATTTCGTATCATTTATTTTTGTTCTTTTCATTAAATGTAACTTGCTCTAGCGAGAAATATTTGTATGTAGTATCATGTGGAATTTTTTCGAGAACAATTGTACCGATGTTAATGTAATTTATGGAACATAATTATTTTGGTATATTAATTCGATCTCATTTCAAAAGAACATTTTGTAAGACTGTTTGATGTTAGAAAATACGTGTTTTATAAATTCCAAAGAATAGGTAAATTTATTGATTTAATACGTAAATATAATAGTCAGGATCTAACACAATAACGGTTTCCTATCTTTTATTATCTGTCTAAAGCAGGGAAGTCAAAGTGAGCAGGTCATATTCGCTGCCTGTGCAGCCGAGCTGCAGTCAGAGTTGACCAGTAGGTTATTATAGCCGGGTGGAAGAGGTCTTACGGGAAATTTCGGAGCAAGTGAACTTCTGGCTTCCTGTGTGATGAACTTGTTGGTAGTTTTACTATTTATGGAACATTTGATAATGAATAATAGTAGTACTAGACAGTATTACGAAGTATTGCACAAAAAATTGTAAAAATAACATAAATTTTTATTTGTAAATTTGTATGTATTTAAATTTTTGTATCCCTTTCATGGTTTTGAATGAAATCAGAACTAAAACATATTGCTTTGTCTTAAGAAAATTTTATTACTATCACAAACTCGTTAGTTTTATTACACGGAAACCGGTGGAAAGAGTGGTCGCAGAAGCCAGAAAAGAAACTTATGAACCTGGATACCAGGTAACTGTTATCGCAATTTAGATTTTTGGGTGTGCAGGAGAATGCAAGTTCTCTGGAGTGTTCATTCTCTTGACTCCACTAGTCTATATGCACTACCAAAATACGACTGTCTGAATACAGAGAGACAGATCGATAAAACCTTGAAATCATTGTGTTTGGTAACAGAACAATTACCAGCGAGTGGAGTGAACGGTATTGACGGTGGACGGTATCACCAAATCGTTTTAAATATGTCAACCTTTTTCTACTACATGCTTCCTAAATTCCTGATTTATTTTCACCGGGGTTATTTAATGCCCTTTTGTTTTTTGCGGCTGTGATTGTGCACTAGTGCACCCCACTTCAAAAATGTTGTTCCATTTAACAGAGAAGTTGCACTAGTTCCGTTTGTGTATCGAGGATCACTCTCCGAGTACTGAGAACATCCGAATTTGCTCTGAATATTTTCTCAGTGGAGGTACATCAGTGGGCGTCGATGAAATTAGGTGAGTCCGCGATTAACGCATCCATGATGAACGCTATGAGTGTATTGCAAATATTATTTGCGTCTGAAAAATTCTCGGAAGAAGAGCAATAGTTGTAAACCAAATTTGCTTTTTCCAAAAGATAAATAATTATTAAGACGATAGATTTTGTTGTGTTAAACGTAATATAAGATTATGAACAGGTAATATTGGCTTGATATACTATATTATTCGAAAATGCTGTTTGTTGATACGTTACTAGTTATTTATTGTTATTATTCAGTTATTGTAGTTGCGTCCAGATAACAATACCCAAATCGTGCTTCTATGATATTCATTTACTTGCTACACTCTCCCAGGGGATTAGGGAACCTCGCGGAACAATGACTTATTTGTCCGGTTCTAGTGCGTACCTGGACGTGTAAATAGTCAACACCGTTAGTCGTAAGATGTAACATAACTTAACAAAATCAAACACAAAAACTTTACCATTGGTTTCTATTAATGATTTTCCACAACTATTTCGTCACAAGTTGCCGTGAAACTGAATAACAACCATAAACATCTCAATTTTCCTATGATTTCTTTGTGTTGTAAAGTGCAGTTTTATTACACAGGAATCTCAAAACATGTTTTTGCTTCGTAGATTTATAAGTAGTATTGAAATCAGGTTTTATATTGTGCCCCGAACTGACCTGCCTTCCTCGTGCGCTCCTCCGTACTAGCTCATATTACGATCAACAAGTCGATTGCTCACACTCCTAGCTTCTACCAACACTTCTACGAGTATTTGAATGTTATAAATGCTGTGAGGTGAAGCATTTACTATTATCCTTATACTCGTGATAAATAAAAAGTTGAGCGCCATAAACCTGAATGATTACTTTTGCACTTACAGACTTAAAATAAATTAATGAAAGGGATCAACAGTCTTTTGGAACAACAAACAACAATTTATTACAAAATCACAAATACCATATTGGCAACACAACCCTTACATTGACTAATAATTACCACTTTGCAAATTAGATAACTTATTCATTACAAACATCTTCGAGTCTAATTACAGTATTTTCTTGTACTACAATCCTTCATAATACTTTTACGTCTTGATGTTGAAGCGTTGACCTCGTACCAGGATGTTCGGACTTCTCCAGAAACCGTTCATACTAGTGATGCCTCGATACAACAGACCCTCAGTAATTATGAAGAATGATGAAATAAAGTTTTCTTCATATCATATTACTCGAAAGCATATGACTTTCTAACAATTCGTGGTCTCTACTCGAAAGAAAGTTCAATATACAACGAGTAGTTGTCGCAACCAATAGAATCACATACTATCGTATTGAGAAGTTAATATCTCGCGTTCTCCTAACAGACTGAGAACCACAACTTCTCAACCCCTGTTCTTCTAGAAAAGTCTCTCTATCTCGCACTTGACTGACTGAGTGAGTGAGCATAAGTGAGTGAGTGAAAATTAATTCACTTCTTTCTCTCGTGAGGTAAGCTTTTTAAAGAGGGGGGGTAGGGTTCACTTTACGTAGACATACGCTCTGACCACCAGGGCGGAATAAATTTCCATTGGCTGGCGACGTCACTCGCGCGTATTTGAAGCCAAATGTCTGAGATGTCTCAATATGATGAAACATTAATAAATTACCTGATATCTTTGGTTATAAAAATTAAGTAACACAAAAATTATGTTTCAATTGAGAGTCTCCTATGATAAGAGGCGTTATGAATCCTATAAAAATGTAGGGAACGCTGCATTGGATAAAGTCGTTCCTGCTCCTTATTGGAATTTTTCTTCATTCTTAAACATCTTTGTGGAAACGATATTCGAGTACTGGACGAACAAAAATATTTGGATATAGGAGAGTTTGAACAAAAATGTATGGATATACACAGTCCATTGCTTTCCATATCCAACAGTACACCAAAGTAAGTAAAAGTGTATTCATGATACGTAACAGAATTCCCGATTCGTATTCACCGTTTCTCGCACAGATTGAACATTTCGAAAATTTCATTCCAGTTTCCAGCATCCACTGAATTCGTTTGCTATTGGTAACCAGATCCTTCCAGAAGGACTACAAAACCTGTCTGTGAGAATTGTATTTGCTGAAGGTTTCCAAAAGCGGAAGGCGATCATATTCCCTCGGACGCAGTGAAGCCTCCGTCGTCGCCTCTTCCGCTTTCCGAGCTGCGTGTCCCCCTGCCACCCATCCCTCCTCCCCTGCGACATACACAGTGGCCTCGCGCGCTCGCAAATATGCCAGCCCAACAAAAGGCCCCTAATTAGTAGGGAGCCCTTCTGGGCATTTACATTCTGTGTCGGATCCGCTGAGAGACGACCGGTGGTAAAGGGTATAGATACGGACGAGTCTCAGACGACTTCAGATGTAAGGAGGAACGTTTTCTCATTGTTGTTGGATTGGATCCGATACAGTTCATTAAAGTATTTCCCAGGGTTTTCAAAACAACTTTTTAATTGCCCTTGTACTACAGGAAATGAGATCAAGTTTTTATTTATTAGCGAGAAACAAAAAATACTTCGTCTGTTTTGTGTCCGCAATTACAATAAAATGGTCTCCGTTTGTCACGAATCAAGCTCTATTTCTTCTATTTTTCACAGTTACAAATTAGAAATTATGTTATTTAAAGTGATTTTATTGTGTAAACGCAAGAAACGACTGCAATGTTTTTATTGATGTTTCTTCTCCTTTTCATTTTAAGGTTGTAAAATAAACGTATGAATAGAACCATTAACCCGTGGTAAATCTATAATTAAAAAATTATGTTTACTTTTGTGTGAATACGTCTAGTTAAATCGAATTCATCACTTAAAATATATCAATTAAAATCATTGATTTGTTCCAACTTCAAATTCATGGACAGTTTACCTTCATTTTCAAATTTCCGTTGCTGGCGTACTGTGTGTGTGACTTCAGGTACTTGTACAACATTTACTCTACCTGGAAACACGACTCTAGGTGTACGCATAATTAATTTTCACTGCCATAAAGACAATATTATAAGACATCCCCGAATAATACGTATTCTTTCTTGTCGTGTAACATCAATATTGAATGCTTAGTCTGTTTTTTTAAATATTGTTCTTCTTATTAATATCTATTATATTTTTATCTATTTTAATCAATATTTTAAAAGTAATCACTATAAATCGTTTCTCTAATTATATGTATTCATTTCGCACTTAAATTAAAATAGATGAATCTGATTTACTTTATTTTTTTCCTTCCCTATAAGTATTAATAACTCGCGTTCCTTCAATCCTAACTTCCATTCCTGTTTCCATGGTGATCTTCCATATAATATTCTGCGCCGTTCGCTCGGAGGGTTGACCTCGTTTGGATTCAGGTAAGCTTCAGAGCCCAGCACTAATAATTGAATCAATCTGGACCAGCAGGAAATCTCTGGTAATCCGATAATCGAACTCACCCTGTCTCTCTTCAAAGCCATACATGAAAGATACAGAGCTGTTAGAGGAGGATTAGAGAATGGCATAGCAATGATTCAGTTTTGTTTTTTTTTGACGATCTTGTCATTAATATTATGACTCGTGAATAACACGCTGAGGTAATATTGGGGAAAATTGATGTACAAAATATAACTTCCATTATTCATAAATATAATGGCTCTGAGAATATTATATTGACAGTTCTGTTATCTTATGATAGATTTTACGCAAAATTGAGTGAATAATGAGTGTGAGATGGAAAAATATCATGCCCAAAACCCAGTTGAGACTTTTACAGCAAGTGCGTAAAAATATAAACAAAGACAAGTTGAAAATATATTTCAAGCGTCAAAATGCGTAATTTTTCAGAGAATTGTGAACAATATATTATGGCATAGGAATTGTATTTTTGTTAACGCTTTGTAGAAATTTGAATTGTTAAACTTATTTCATTACTCTCACAAGCTTGGATATTTGTTGTAAAATCTTTTTTCTTCAATTTTATTTTAAAGTCATCTTGTCAAAAACAGAGTTTATCAATCATATTTAAGTTAGGAGACTATAGTGACAAGTTTATTTATTAATAATTTCGTCTATTAAACCATCTTTAGTTTAAAATTAATAGGTATGAGTTAACGCCGGAATTGTTTTCAATTTGTTCATCACACTTTAGTTGAACGTTAAACTTCATCAACTTGAACGTCGTTTTGTATTCACATAATTTTTAAGTTTTATGAGAAGTATAATCTCAAGAAATTTCGATTAGTCTGCAAAACCAAACAATAATTTCACTACACTCATAATTTTCTTGTTTTAATTAACACGAACACAGTTTGATATTAAACTAGTTTTTGTTCTTAGAGGAGACTGGCCAATATAATCGGGAAATATTACAACAGATTCACCAGAGGCTGTTGATACTGAGCCTATAGTGGGCGCAAAATAAATAACTGGAAGCTCGTAGATATAGGGAAAGAGGATTATTTGGAATTGAGGCATGTTACTAAAAAAGGTTTTAAGTGCCAAAAATACTTTTTATCTGTTTTGTTTTTTTTTCAAAAAAGTTCTTCTTGACGATGCCAATGGTGTGGTAATCGGTCGAAGTGCCTTTAATAGACATTTTAATTATTTCTACGGTCAAAAGAAAGCGAGGACGTATACATCGTCGCGAGTTTAACATGTATTATGCAATAATAATCGGAGAAATCGATATTATTCTTGTTTTTTACTTTTTTAATGATTTCTCGTAACGCGAGGTAAAATTATGGTTACCAAGTGTGGCACGTACACTCATTAAGTATTACCGTGGTATTTTTTTGGAATTAACAGATGCTACTTCAAACATTCTCCAGATTTTATTATTTCGCTTCATAATACACATTATATAACTACAATGAATTCAACAAAATACCTTAAATTTGATTAAATTTTTATTTTTAATGCACAATTTTTTGTATTTTCATAAATACTGATGATTTTTTTCATAATCAGTTATGACATTGAATCAGTTTTATGTCTCTAGAAAAAAAAATTGGCTCATGTTTTCCGTTTACATGCTTCAATTCTCGCACTGAGCAGCGTGGGTTGGCTACGGTCTCATATCAGTGGGAAGCTCGCGTCAGCATTCTTGTGCTACGTCGATCATAAGACTTGCTGTGTTAACGCTTGACAACTTATTGAGATACGACGTACTTCAACAAGAAATCTGGAGGATCTATAATTAACTACTAAATTTAAATTCGATCAAAATACGCAGACTATTTACTTCACAAAATGTCAATTTAACGAACAAATTACAACACACGACGTTTGGATAAAGTTTAATATCATGTGTAAAATTACAAATTCATTACTAAATGTGTGAGCGCTGCTTGCATCATATGCATAATGGCGTTGGGCCGGGAGTTATACACAAACTCAGGGATGGCAAAGAATCTATACATAGGAATGCAAAGAGAAAACAAAGCTAATCAAGAAATTGACCAACTGACCATCGTCAAAAAAACAAACAAACAACAATGTAAATGATCAATTATTATTAAATTTAATTCAAAACAAAATGATATCAAGGGGATGAAAATAAAATCTATAATTATTTAGTCAGTTTTTAACACTTAGTTCTTCAAACTTGTCATAAATCCCAGGCTGCTTTTCTGACTATGCTGATTTATGGTATTTTTGTAAATTTAGATATGCAACTTTTCACACACAATTCCCTTAAAATATTTTTCTTCAATTTTGTAAAATTTTCATATCATTCCACAAAACTTCATAATTTACATTGATGCAATGCTGGAAAACTATTGAATGGTCATTGGTACTTAATGGTCATTGATGTTAATGTTAGATTGATGTTCTTTGTTGCAGGTTTCTAGTAACCGTTTGGTTTGACAATGTAAACCGAATTAAAATCCTTGCAACAAATTTTGTAAACTACATTCTTTTGCTTTTTGGTATCAATTTTATCTTAATCCTTATTTATTAAAAAAAGATTGCAGTCATATTTGAATACTATCAATATGACTTTATACTTTCTATTAATATCTTTAAACATCTTCAGCAAAGTGTTGGACAATTTCTTATTGAATGGAAAAATCTATGGAAGTAGTAGGTTCTGATGTAGATATCCGCATCAAAGAACATCAATCTCCATTCAGCAGTTTCACTGAATCACATATGCGTGTACGTAAACTATCAAATTAATGGAAAAGATATGTTATATAAGCTGCCAACAAAGAGATTTCTTCCTCATATGATGGGTTTGCCTAATTCCGTTCCTTTCCTTCGATTAAAAAAACTATCTCAAACTATTTATGGACCTTCAAAAATTCGCCTTTACGGATTAATTCACAATCTTAGTACACCAGGTAGACTTAAGAGGATGGGGGATAATTTTATTGACTCTAATATCATCTATAATTAACATTATTTTACAGTATCAATACTATCACAGCAGTATTATCATTTATTACACACATCACCTCTTTGTAAGTTCAACTTACATCTAAAAAATTTATTATACCTTCAATTTTTTTTCTCAATTGTATTATGAAAATAGTGAATGTTTTCAACATTAAAAACTATTAACCTTAGATGTATTTACCGAATAGAAGATACACGGGGGGTTCTAGTCTCACACCTACCTTTCTGAATAGTGGTTGAAACACAGGTTTATCTATTGGAATTAGCCGTTAGGACATAGCATAGGAGAAATATTACGAAACTGCTGTATGAAACCTGGCAGATACGATGAGACAGATTGCTCAAAGGCAGAAGAACCTCATTAAAATTATTATTAGGTTTAATAAAAATGTTCAATTCGCGAGACAAGATAGAAATGGTTTATACCCGGCCATAAAATGATCCAAATATTGACAGGGTTTGGAGGTTTGAAAACGTACCTTCAAATATTTAAGGGGCTCTACTTAAGGGGCGTTTTAAAGGAGTACAGGCAAAAAACCTCGCGATATATTTATACATAAATAATATTTTTTGTAAATAAAGCGCCCTATTGAAATTGAAAATTGAATATTTAATGTTATAAATAGTAGTGAATGCGTCTGTACAGATGGTCATGAAAGTATTGACCATCTATTATGGGATTGTGTCCTCCATGACACATTGCATCAAAAAGATGAAGGACAGGGAAGTATTACTACCGGACACAATGCTGTTTTATAGATTAATAGACAGTGAAGCAAAATTTAAACATTTTCAAAAATGTGTCCAGAATTAAAAATGAGGTGGAAGACACATCATAACGTATAGATAAACATACTTTTTGAATGTCTAATATATGGATTAAGCTATTATAAGTATGTGTATAAGCAAAAAAATGTTATGTCAAGATTTATGTATGTGTAAAAGTATAATGTTGTGTGATGAAGACATAAATAAATAGCGAAGGGTCTATGACAGGCTATGTGTCTAGACCTACTCGTTTTTACTACAATTCGCCACTTTTTCACACTTAAGTTCCATTCGTACTCGCTCCCCAGAAAATACCCAGAGAAAGCGCTCGACGAGTATAATCTGACGTAGAAAATTTCCATTGTTCAATATCCTCATACACAGAACATCCATAATAATATATAAATGTTGTGTAACGCGAAGGTGTGTCTGTTTGCTACCTTCGCGCTTACGACTAAACCACTGAATCGATCGTGATGAAATTTGGCAAGGAGATTGTTTACATGTCCAGGATGAACGTAGGCTAACCTGTATTTAAAAAATGTGTGATAAGAAAAATAGAGATGGTTTTTAACAATGTCGAAAAAATCGAGGAAAAATATAGTTATATTTGCTTACGCTGCCTACCATCAATGGTTAGAGATATGTGTAAACTACGAATGGAAATATTGTTTGCCTCAAAGAATTCTACACAATAGTGCGCGACATCGTACGTCTATCTACAAAATTTACCTAAATTACCGATAAAACATTATTAAAAATTAAATACACCAATTTCAGAAAGAAATTTAAGAAGGAAAAATCAATCATCGTCAAATTTAATAAATTATTTTTTGTGCAACTAACGAAAATAAAATATGTCTTTAAATCGTAAAATTTCAACGAATAGTTTAAAATAGTTTTTCAAGACCGGTGCGGTCCCGGGATGTGGTGTAGTGTATTGTGTCAAGTTTTGTATTATTATGTATTTGAAAAATTAGGATACAGTACACGGTTTTCAAAATCCAATAAGTAAAAGTATTTTAATCTTACAATATAGGTAGATTTTACGTTTTTGTGGGTAAAAGAAGTTTCGCCTAAGAAAAATCCTGAGAAACTCCGGGTAATCAGCTAGTCATGCTATAAATAAGTAGTTCGTGGTAGATGGAAGTGTGATCTTATGATCGTGAGGTAGGCTCGGCAATTAAAGCCCCCTCTTAATTAACGCCGACACAACAGAAACCTACTTTTATTCGTATGACTTGTGTCTTGGCTCGCACACATAGTATACGCCTATTGGAACGCACTAGCTCGAACGCAAGTTGCTCGTATCACCGTATTGCCAATGATGCGTTGTTTGTCAAGGACCTCAGGACTCTCTGAAATAATCTTTAATTTTAATAAAAACCGTCATCCCAATGTTACTTTTATAAAACAAAATGAATTTAAAATATTGTTACAATACGAATTGTTAATTTTTATTTACGTTACGTGTGTTAAGAAGTTTGATATTTCTTATGTTTAATATTCATTTATTATATTCCTTTTGTGTTCTAATAAACCAATTTGTCTGTGAATTTTTTGTTTCATGAGATATATAATCCTAATGAATGCATTTTTGCGTTATCCAGCACCTTATTTATCGAACGGGCTGTAATTCATACTATTTTTAATAACGACCAATACAAGGTTTCAAAAAGATGTGTAATTATTCATAATTTTCACCTAGTACATTTCAATTCAAATTTTTTTAAAAATTTCTTTGAAATTGTGTGTTTAATATATAATATGTTTACAGAAAAAAAATGGATTAAAGTTGTGTGGGCGTTATTTGCTTTAGATGTCTTATATCAATATTCACTTCAATTTTCACTCCTCTCATTTGCTCTGTCTCATTTTTGCATGTCTCTCTGGATTGCAAATTTCTTCACTACTCTTCAAACGTTTCTCTCCGAATACATTTGGCTGCATAAAAATACCAACTCTCGTGCAAAAGAGATGTGACCGTGAAGGAAGGTGGACGCGGGGTGAACAAGTCGTTTCGTGACGTCATCGCTGCAGTCTCACATTCGATGTTCGTTTCGAGAAACGATAACGTGTGCAGTTGATCCCCTTTCACGTGACCTACATCACCATCACATCTACTTTTTAAAAAAAATTCTACATTACCAAGATCGTTTCTCAGAGCGACTTTCCATTATCACAATTCCCAGAACCACTGATAAAATTAAATTCCTTGGTGTTTGTGGTTCACAAGGAAATCTGCTTCATAATTGGCATCGTCTTTCTGCGCTTGGTGTTTTTATTTAACTGTAGAATTTTGTTAATTATTGTTACAAAATGCATACTTTTAACTATGTTACTGAAATGTTTGATAAAGTTTTCTCTGAAGTTCCGAGTCAAGTGACCTTAATGATTTACCAAATGGCTCAAAAAACTAAAGAAAAAATTTCATTGTAAATTTAAACTACTGGTTTTTCTTAATTTCGACAAACATATTCAATACTTTTGACAAACACATTTTAGTTCATATAGTTTTATAGATGGTAAATATATTGATTGCTGGTTTTTATGGACAAATTTTGTATAATTGAAGATTTGTCATTTTTTAATTGGTTGTATTATTCAATCCCATTTTTATACTTATGAAAGAGCGCTTTTAAAATGTGTCTTGTAATATGTTAGGATTTTCAAAACCTTCCATTATGAAATTACTTAATGAACAACACTAGAAAGAAAGAGCAATAAACATTATTTTAAAGAATAAATTTTATTGAACCAGTGGCTTTGAACCATGATTAAACCATGCCAAAAACCATCTAACCCTTTCCATTAAATCAAACAAATCTGAGAAACAAAAGCTTTTATTGAATTGATATTTTCATGAGATAGAGTTTTCGTGATGATGGTAATTAAGAAAATTCAATCCACAAAAAAGAAAGGATGTGATGTGATTAAAAGCAATTCATTCCACGCAAAAATACTTTTACAACCACAATGAAGCGTTAAGGTCCATATTTTCTTTTGATCGTCACTGACATCGTGAAACTTTTATTTTAAAAATTCTATTATTTTCGTCCTTCAGTGACAGATTTGTTTGGCAAACCCCGACGCAGATTTCTTTGCCATCAGCTGTGATAATTGTAGTCGGTGAACGTGGTGATGTTTGCAGTGGGTAAGATAAGAGTCCGAACACAGAAAGGCAAACACAAGTTTTCGCAATTCTCTCGTTCAGTGCGAATCTCACAGTAAACTGTATTCAAACCAATGGCAGTCGCCTCGTCGCTTATATGAGCACAAGCAGTTTCCAAATTGGAATCACTCACAAACAGAATTAACTTCCGACTACTCTCCTGTAAGCACACAACCGATGGAGTTAGCTCAAATTTAATTGAATAGATGTTCATGTAAATTGTAGTTATATTGAAATGGTTTAATTACTAGAAGGATACATAGTAAACGTGTACTATTAATCAACGTGTTGCCAACCATCAAATACTGGTGTACATGGAGATGTGTGTAGTACTAAAATTATATTACAGAAATATTTTGTTTACTTTTATTCCTACTCGAATTTTATCGTGATCCCGCTTTTCGTTAATGGAGTTATGTGTAATAATGACATTTGATAAGCAAACTCTTTTTTATGAAATATTTTTGAAAATTCGAAATGATATGCTTGACGAAATCTAAAAATCAGCATTGATAATGCACAGAATCCATAAATATGAACATTGCAAAAACAAAAAGAATATGTGCAAAACATTTTAATTGTAGTGCAAATGATGCATTGACTAAAACCCTTCAAGGCCTGTACGATGGATTGAAGTGATCAGTATAAAACAAAATATCCTTTGTGTATTTTCATTCAGCTTCGCTGTATTGGCGAAGCTTTTTGCTTCAGGCGAGTACCCGCACGAAAAAAAAAAAAAGAAGTTAGATAGCTCAGCCTAAAGTTATCTGTGATAGCTAACGCGTTGGCTATCTAGCGGACAGACAGTACCGTTAGCTGCCACAGCTTATGCTTCAGCTAAGCCCTAAAACAGTTTTCGTCTGAACGAGACCAATTTTCTATAACTGAGGAAGCTTACGCTGTTTTGTCTGGAAGGAAGTTAATCAACAGCTACTATAGTTTATATGTTTTGCGCGCAACAGCTCAGCCCCGCTCAAGAACCTGACTTTGCTACAAGAATGTTGTTTGCTCCTTGCCGTTGATCTCGTTCGTAGTTGCACCTAAATGACACTCGGCTGCGCTTCTATGCATTCGGTTCCTTGACTCATGATAGCGGCGGCGCAGCCTCAGCAATTGTTTTACGGAATCAAATCGACCATTGCTTTCGCAACTATGAATAGTTGCTTACTTGAACAAAATGATTCATTACAACGACTAGACGCCATCCCGACGTTGCGTAGCCCGAAATTTTAAGTCTGGACGACGAATATTTACAGTGTTTTATTGACGTCGAGCAGCCGTAAACATAGTATTTTGAATTTCTGAGAGTTAATGTTGTCGAATACCTAATTATTATTTTAAATAATGATATTTTCAAATGTATTAATCTAATCAGAGTAAATTTCAAGTATATTCAAAATAAAGAAACGTTTCGATACATAAAAACTATTTTCTTGGTATTTAAAGATATGTTTTTCAAGACTTTAGAGATGATTACTATTTTACGTATTTATTATTCATGGTACCAATACTATGGTTTCAACTTTAAACAACGTAACAGAATATAATAAAACATCATACTGTAGTAGCTCAATGCTAGCGTTTGCACCTTCAGAGGGATAGGATTCTGGATCAAACACTGGCGCGGTCGAATACCATAAGACGGACGTCGAAAAAATAGAACGTTTGCTGTACGCCTGTGATGAAACAAGGTAAGAACATGGAGATACAATAAAAATGAATATCGTTAAGAAAGTCGTAAAAAAATATCGAGAAGAAAGCATACTTCGACTCACGTTGAATCAATATTATATGCTTTCTGGTTGGCAACATCATGTACATAGGTTCCCTTTTCTTATCTTGTAGATGAACTACTTAAGCTGTGAGAGCTAATGCTGTACGATGTGATACAGGAGGAGGGAAATTCACGTCATAGCAGACGGATGTTAGCTGTGCGAACTCATGTATTCTGTCCGCCTGGCAGCCAATACATCAGCTACATCAGCTCAGGTATTTTTTTCATTGCGTGAATTTCAGATTTTAATACAAATACTGCTCCTTAAATCTTTCTTCTATTGATAATATTACGTACGTTACTCTTTACGAAATTGGTGATTTTTTACTGTCAATACGATCCATATCATTTTCTAATAATTTTCCTCTATCTGAACTCAAAGAGATAATACAAGTTTTAATCTTCCCAATCTAGTATTTTTCAAATGTGGTTCTGCAATACCTAGTAAACAATTCAATGAAAGGTGCAGTTTTATCGCGATGTATCGACTTATTCGTCGAGTTATTGATGTCTCTATCAATGCAAGGCTCTCTCGTAATGCGAGATACAAAATAAATTGGTTATTAGAACAGGACAAAGCCTCTTTATCTTTTAGAGCCAGAGTCAATTTGTATGTCGGGTTGTATTCGCGTGCCTTATAGTTTACTCGGTTGCCTACGTATGTCGAACTCGTATTGAAAACCATACTTCATAAATGATTAATGATAATAATAATAATAATAATAATATT